>CM044433.1:147450841-147468018 GCA_024363595.1 Xenopus borealis | reverse complement strand
CTTTACTGCACAAATTAGCAACCACTTTCAACAGTGAAAGAAAGTAGCAGACTAAAAGCGAAACAGCATGAACCTACCCAGTTTTGGGGAGCCGCAGCAGTTTCTAGGTCTCTGCTAGTTTGCCACTGTCTCACTGGGATTATCAGCCTGCAATAACTTCAAGCATGCATCCACCAGGTGTTGGGGGGCAAAAAATGCTTTGGATTACTTCCAGTTGAAGTGTTTCTCAGTGAAGATATTAAACTTGATCTTAGCAAAAAGGCAGAGAAGTTACCAAAAAATAGGTAATGAAATTCAACCTACAATGCAATAAAAATGGCAGCTGCCTTTCCATAAATCATGAACTCTAGGACCCAGTGGCATCCTACCTGGCTTCCTACTAGGATACACCTGTTTGACTAAGGAATAAGTTACTTTGAAGCCCCGCCCTCTTTAAGCAGGTAATTTGTGCTTTGGTCCTTTATTCCTCTTCTCCCTGTGAGCGCTTCACCCTCCTCCCATCATCACATCAAATCTTGAATGAGTTCAGTGTGGTTACAGTCTGGAGCAGCAGTGACAGGGTTATAGGGTTGCAGCTCAGTATCTGAGATTCACTCACCTCTTTTTATCCATCATTTGGGGCCCTTGCAACAGCCAGTGCCATCAGATCAGCAGGAAAGGTAAGATGTGACCTGCCGAATGCTGGGACCTAAAAACTGTGCTGTGACTTAACCCTGTGGTGCCTGGCTGAATTGTAGTCTCTTGCTTTGTATGACTCTGGATAGAGGAGGTTTTTGAGTCTGTCATAAAGTGTATAGTGCCCAGAGAATGATGAGTTGTTAGTATTGTAGTGCAGGTCATGCTGCCTGACACCCTGAATCAGCTGCAAGTGTTGTGCATTGTGCCAGTCCTACCAGCATAAAGTGCCCACTGAATGTTATTTAGTCAAATGACAGGCTGTGATACAGCTCCCATCTTTCTCAACACCTGACACCCTTGGGTTTTTGGTAAAAAGATGGGATGGCATTGTATTTAAAAGGCAGCCCCAGTCAGAGAACCCTGGAACTGGAACAAAAGATAGTGAAGGTCTGCCACAGCCGTGATAGATTCCTTATTTACAGTGAGGCTGGAATAAAGACAAGGACTAATTTATTTATATTAGTAGCTGTGTCAGTTGTTAAGACAGTTAAAAAGATATACAGTAGCCTGCTGTGAGTTGTATTGTGAGAAACAGCCAACAAAAGGGTCTGTCGTACTGTTTTTTTTTTGTTCTGGATTTACAGGTGTTTTACCATGGAGCATTCCATGGGGGGAAAAATCTCATCCAATGGCAGGTTTACATAATAGGCACAACTTACAGCATGCCTACTTTGCCTTTAGGAAGTACTATTCCAATGTGTATATTTTGGATGTGAAAACTGGAAGTATCAGCTATAGGTAAATTGGGGTTATGGCATCCACAGGCTATATTGTATATTTGCATTGATACATATGAGTGGGAGCAGTCATATTGCTTTCTTTTTGTTACAGACAACCATATAAAATGTAAATGTTGCTGTGCTCTAGTGCATTGCTGCAGCTGCTTCCAGACTCGGGGATTCCCCCCCCCCATGGGGATAAGGTGGGTGGAAACCTTATGAACCTCAACCAATTTTGTCTCACAAAGGGTAAGGTGCTCGGAGGGTGAAATTCTGAACAGCTCTTCATTGCTGTATTAAAGAGAATAATCAGTGGAAGATAAAAACTACTTATGGAACATCCATGTAATACAGGATTGGTTGTACAAGGAACTTTTGCAGTTGGTTTCTTTATCCCCACTCCTTTCAATTGTAAGAGCTTTTGGGCAGGACAGCAATGTAAAAATTATATACAGAGCTATGGTAGTCATAATAATACTCTTGCAATCAAGAGCTGCTCTGTAGGGAGTTTGGATTTCTAAATGAATTTTCACATCATCATTCCATATCCTATGAAGGGAAATTTACATAACCATACATTTGTGTCAGTTGCCTTGTTTCTGCTATATAACTAGATGGTTTTATACACAGTATGTTGAATAAAAATGGAATAATTTTTATCTAGCAAAAATTCTGCCAAACTCTGACAATTTGGGGTAGTTCTGTACCCAAGGAATGGTAGTAGAATACGCAGTAGAATTTAAGAGTGGAGTGAAGATTTTATCTTGAGTTTTTTGGTATTGCCAAGACCTGTTGAAAATACAACTGACAATGGTTTGTATGTTTTTGACTACCGAAGGTAAAGTATTAAGATGATGTTGGTCATCTCTTTGCTGCCGTAACAGCCTCTACTCTTCTTGGTAGGCTTTTTATTAGATGTTAAAATGTTAGGTCTGTAAGTTGTTTCCATTCAGCCACTACAGCATTGGTGAGGTTGGGCACTGATGGCTGTCTTCAGGCTTCTGGCAGTCAGGATTCCTCAACTGGGGTCAGGGCTTTGGATCTTCCCTCTAAGCAAACATGGAAACCCACAAAAACTAAAAAATCCCACAGTCCCTATGAATAATTAGTTCCGGTTTTGACATTTTTCTGGATACAGTTTAAAAACCCACTAGTGAACGTTCTTCTGAGGACATCGGCTTAATGTCCAGGTAGTTTGGCTAAAAATGTCCCAGGTTATATCTGGCCATATAATACAAATGGGTGTTCTAATAGAATTTACTTTGATTTATAGACTAGCAAAAGTAATGTCTTTGGGCAATCATGGATTTTGTGTCTTCCTCATTTTAATAAATATATACAATCTTCATATGCAATATATATAATGAATAAAAATATATACATATGTAACGGTAATTTGGCTAGGCAGACCAAAAAGGGGTTAATGTCCAGCTAGTGATAGGAGCATGGGTTACATGTGGCTCAAACACTTCAGTCTAGGGCCTTCGCTAAGTGGAAGATTTCAGGAAGGATGTAGTATAACTACAACTTATTATTGTGGTGAAACAAAAGAGTAACAATTTTTTGTAAATGTCAAATATCCCACAGGTTTACTTAAAAGATGATGGTATGGGTAAATATTAGCCCAATATGCATATGCCACTTTGGAAAAACTGTGTATTTAATATAGATGAAGAAAATCAGCGGAGCACTCCATCGGTATAGTTGAAATTAAATTCCGTGTTTATTAGATCATTTTAAAAATAGCAATCGTGAGTGCAACAAATCCCATGCTTAACGCGTTTCGTGGCGTCTCGCCACTTCCTCAGAAGCAAGAGATGACACACCAACCCCCACCTATAAATAGGTGATTAGGGAATCACCCACACACACATTAATCACCTCCCATAGAAACATTAACCCACGAGGTAACATTTAGGTATTGCACCACATTCAATACAGCAAGTGAATAAAACTGTCATTAGGACTATAAATACATTTATAAAAATAGTTGCCTTTGTAAAAATAGTTACTTTTGTAACAGTTTTATTCACTTGCTGTATTGAATGTGGTGCAATACCTAAATGTTACCTCGTGGGTTAATGTTTCTATGGGAGGTGATTAATGTGTGTGTGGGTGATTCCCTAATCACCTATTTATAGGTGGGGGTTGGTGTGTCATCTCTTGCTTCTGAGGAAGTGGCGAGACGCCACGAAACGCGTTAAGCATAGGATTTGTTGCACTCACGATTGCTATTTTTAAAATGATCTAATAAACACGGAATTTAATTTCAACTATACCGATGGAGTGCTCCGCTGATTTTCTTCATTGCAATTTCCCCAGGAACCAGCCTTGACCGGTGGCTCTTCCAGCGTGTCAGCACCCATCTAGGTATAGATGAGAGTGTCTGCTCCCCTTTCTTCCGCTAAATCCACTACTATTTAATATAGATGAAGTAAATGAATGTGGCACATATATGAATGTCACTTGAGATAGAAGTTTTATTATGGGTTATAGATTTCTAGGTTTCTGTCCCTTGAATAACAGGGTATACGGTTTTTGTACTGTATTTTATGAAGGATTACATGCACTTGACAATTGACAATAAAGTTTTATCTGGTAGAATGTTTCTATGAAGAAAAAACAGCCACATCCTAATGTACTTTTTTCAAAGTCCACTAATATTTAACAATTCTCTATATATTTTTTTTTTTTTTAAAACTACAATATCACTTGTGCTAATTCTAGACTTCAGAATTCACAAGGCTGTTTTTATTTTTTTTAAAAAAAACACAGTTTCCCCATGTATTTTACTTTTTGAAGTTCACTTGCAGACGTTAACAAGCCCTTATGATTCATAGATCCCATTAACATGTCTTTGATGATAATTTATATTCAAAAGCAGCTCTGTGCTGTAAAATTGACATGTACATTGGCAAACTCACAAGTGGGAACAATATCAGAATAATGTTTTAATATTCTGCACTTTATGGTTTGAATTTGAGAATTTATCTTTAATGCTTTTTTCTTACATTAGCTTGAAATTGTACATTGATATCTAGTTGTCATTTAAAGGAACAGTGTAAAAATAAAAACTGGGTAAATAGACAGACTGTGCAAAATAAAAACTGTTTCTAATATTGTTAGCCAAAAATGTAATCTGTAAAAGCTGAAGTGACTGGATGCATAATCGCCAGACCATTTTCTAAGCCTCTTTTTATCTCCATGAATATATGAACCACGTATTTGATCTAACACTTTTTAAATGGCACATATGCATTAAACAATCAATTTGCACACTAAATTCTCTTGCTAAAATGTCAAGTCCACTTTAATTTTTTTTCGAAGGGTTCTATACTTCACTTCATCAAATTTCACCCTCTTAGGAAATCTCTGGATTTCAGTGACATCAAAACACACTGTAAAACATGCTTGAAAATTCGTAAATTTTTTTTTTAAAAAAGCCTTTGCCCATCAGATAGTACCGTTTCAAAGTCCACAGTAAATATATATTTTTTTAGACTTCATTGCCTTTCAGAATCCACTGTTATTCAATTACTTTTTTTGAAGCATATGCATTCACTTCAATCCAATTTAAATTAATGTGTCAGTGGTCTGTGAAAAAAGCTCAAGTAATTTCTGATACCTTTAATAGTGGAGTGGTTGTATAGAAGTCAATTGGAATATTCATTTATTTATTTTCTAACTTTATTGAAACATTCAAGATTTTCCGTC
Source organism: Xenopus borealis (assembly GCA_024363595.1). NCBI lineage: Eukaryota > Metazoa > Chordata > Amphibia > Anura > Pipidae > Xenopus > Xenopus borealis. The sequence goes on along the minus strand of CM044433.1, from coordinate 147,462,907 downwards.
TCGTTGAAAATGAATGAAATAATGGGAATCCCACCTGGCATGCAAATATTTTTCTGCAAAATATGAACCGGGAAAATGTTTTCATAATTTATTAAAATATGCGAGGAGTCAAGGATAGTGATGGGTGAAACGGCCGCGTTTCGATTCGCCGAAAAATTTGCGAATTTCTAGAGAAATTCGCGAATTTTTTGGCAATTCGCGAAACGAGTCGTTTTTGACGCGCGTCGTTTTTGGCGCAGAATTTTTTGCGGCGAATTTTTCCTGACGTTTCGCGAATTTATTCGCCAGCGGCGAATCGCGGGAATTCGCCGCGAATTCGCCCCTGGCGAATAAATTCGCCCATCTTGACTCAAGGAAAACAGTTACATGAGTTTTGTTGCCATTTTTATAAATGCGTTTTTCCTACAAAATACTGATAAATCTGCCCCTTAGTATGAGTGAAATGAAGACTTTAATGCATGTGTGCCATTTATAAAAAAAAAATGTGGTATCAGTTTACTTGTATTGTGCTTAAAAGCAAATATGTGACTTATAATTGTTCATGAAAAAGAAATAAACTCCTGTTGCAAAATAATCTTATTTTGTTCTTAATTCAATGAAAGCTAATGGTCTTCTAAATAATATTAATGAAGTCTGTAAAAAATTTAAACTATCGTTTTTTTTTGTCTCAACAATGAATGCAACCATGCATGTTTAGATATGAATTACTATCTATTATATGCTATCATTCACAGTTCATGAAATTATCAAAATTATCAAATTTGATCTGTGGATTCTGCTGTTACTAAAATCCAGAGTCCTACAAAGTGGGTGGAATATAACTGAAGTGAAGAGTTACTGACACCAGAAAATAACCTTTTTTATATCTATCATAATATTGTCTTTGCATACTATTTATAATTTTGCCATATAAGTATTTGCCAGATGCTTTTACATTACCCCAATGTTCCTCTATGAGGGGGCTGCCATATTTCTGCAGCAGGAGTCTGTTAATATTAGAAACACTAACTGACAGTTTGAGTAAGGACAGTCAGGTTGGCAAAACAGTCAGGTTAAAGAACATGTAACATTACTTACCAAAGCAGAACTATTTTACTGCTTAACAAGACGGTGAATCCCATAGCAACTACGTGATTAGTTGGAATGAAATTACTGCTGTTGTCCATATGTAACCAATGTGTAGCGCTCTCTAACCCCCTTCTTATTATATTTATAATTTTTTTGTTCCCCATCCCCCCCCCTTTTCTTCCTTCTGTAACCCTCTCCTCATTTGATGGAAACAATAAAAACCATTGAAAGAAAAAAAAAAAAAGCAGAACTTTTTGTGAAAAAGAATCAACATGACTTACAGGTAACTTTTAGGGGCAGATTTATCAAGGGTCGAAGTGAAAATTCGAATTAAAAAATTTTGAATTTCAAAGTAATTTTTTGGGTACTTTGACTATTAAATAGGCCAAAATTTGATTTGAATTGAAAAAATTTGATTAGAATTTTAAAATTCGACCATTGGAAAATCGAAGTACTGTATCCTTAAAAAATTCAAATTCAACCCTTTGCCACTTTAAACCTGCCAAATCACTGTTTAAGCTTATGAGGGACCTCCTAGAACCTTTAAGGTGTGTTTTTGAAAATTTTTGAAATTCAAAAAAAATTTCTGTGAAAATCGTTCAAATCTAACGTTTTTAATTCGATAGAAAATGTACCGATTCGATCAAAAACAGTCCATTTTCGATCAAAAAACACTTTTAAAAATGTATCCCTTGATAAATCTGCCCCTTAAAGTGATACTGACACTAAAAATTAATTTTAACAAATGAATGTACATTAAGAGGCAGATTTACTAAATTCACATGAAGGATTCGAAGTTCGATCGAATTTTCAGAAAGATTTTAATTCAAATTTTCAAATGTTTTTGAAGACCACTTCGACCATTGAATTTTGAAAATTCGATTGAATTGAATGATCTGAATAATTCGAATAAAAATCTATTAGAATATTCGACTATTCGACAGTCGAAGTATTTCCCCTTTAAAATTTTATTCAACTGCCTAGGTCGCCAGATCAAAGCTACCAAATTGTGTTTCATTATTTTTGATCAAATAAAAAAATTCTATGGAATGGTTAAAATTGTTCGAATCAATCTATTGAAACGATTTTATCGATTGAATTTTTCCTATTCGAACGTTCGACCGATAGAATTGCGGTAAAATCCTTCGAATTCGATATTCAAAGCATTTTACTTCCCTATGTATTCCCATCTATTCCCATGGTAAAATTCGAGGGTCTTTTAACCGTTGAATTTGAACCTTAGTAAATCTGCCCCTAAATGTTACCTATAGGTCATGTTGATCATTTTTTGCTGAGAGGTTTGTTTTTGTATATAATTGTTAGTTGAAGTTACTAAGCCTGACTCTCTGACACTCTGACTTTGCCAACCTGACTGTCCCATCTCAGCCTGTTGGTGTTTCATATCTGTTTGCATTCAAATAGTTTGCAAAAAGGAACATCGTGCAACAGAGATTTATGCTCCTAAGTCTTTTTGGGATCTGCTTTAGTGCAGAAATAAAGAAAGCAAGCACTTAGGATAGAGTCCTAAAACAGGTGATGACATTTAGAGGGTCACTTGAAGGTGAGTTGTTTTTTCCACAACAACTTTGAATTTGTTTGGTTTAGAAAAAAAACCTGAAGCTCGAAATAGACTGAATCTGAAAAAACAAAAACAAAAATCTAAAACCTGCCAAGGTCATGCAGAAGTCAATGGAAGAGGTCCCTTGAACCATTTGAAGATGTTTATAGCTTTCATTATGTTTTCGAGTATTTATTTGGTGGGTTTTGCTCAAAAACTCAAGCAATTTGAGTTTTTTTTTGCTGAAAACTCGATTAATGTGAGTTTTTGGTTTGATAACCCTCAATTATGTGATTTGAGTTTTTTCCTTTCGAGCTTTTTCTTAAAGTAGAAATCATTCAAGTTGTGAAAAACCTCACAAAGCTCTAAATTTCGAACTTTGATAAAGAACCCCCTTAAAAGAGGTGAATATGTATTCTTTGATTAAAGAAAGTGTTTTAATAAAAATAGACCTTGAAAGGTAATGTCCATTAGGATATGACAATTGATATAGAAACTTTCTAGCACAGACTGCAGTGCATTCTGATATCACTGATGTCCAGAGTCCCACAAACATTGTGAAATTTTGAACAAATGAAATGAAGAAGATTGAAGAAAAAAATGTATTATTGCAATGTAATATTAGTAGTGCATTTTACCATATCTTACAGTGAATTCTGACACTGCTCAATTCCAGAGTCCAACAATGAAATTTAACTGAGGTGAATGTGTAGGGTTAAAAAAAAATGTGGTTATAGAATAAAAGTACACTTTGGGAAATTTGGACTTCGAAAGGTGATTTAATAAAAGTGGACTTTTGAAAGCTTTTATCGAATACCATTTTAGAGATTCAGTATGATGAGCACAAAGAAGTGTTTTTTTATGTAATTTTTGTCATGCATTGACTTGGAAAATTGAGTTGAGTAAAACCTATTTGCCAACTTCCTAAGCCTTTATTAAACCTTTTTCTGTGGCATTTTGCTTTGCCGAATTGTTTGCGAATTTCTCAGGAAATGTCAAAAGATTTGCAAAACGCTGCCGGCAGCTCATTTTGGACGTTGTGAATTTTCACCAGACAGATTTTTCCAGGAGTTTTGCGAATTTATTCGCCAGCAGTGAATCGCAGGAATTCGCCACAAATTTGCACGCGACAAATAAATTTGCCCATCACTAATAAAAAGGCCTGCTTGAATTGATCACTGTAACGGTTAAGCTGAGCTCAGGAGGGGTCTTAAGGGAAACACATTGGAGCAGAGAAGTTGAGAAGAAGTAGGCATTCTCAGTAGCCCACAGCCAAAGAAAATTCCCAAGGGAAGAGGCCAATTGGGTTACAGGAGAAAAGGGAATCCTAAGTAATTAAATGATAAGTAAACCTAATAAATAAGTGAATGTAAAATTAATGAGTGCTATTGTGAGAACTTTTGTTCTGAGTACATTTATTATTTATGTATTTTTAATTCCAAGATATTAAAGGATTCATGTACTGTTAACATCAATACATTTTGTTACAACACCACCACTTGCTTGTCATTTTCTTACCAGTCTGGCCACCAAGAAGTGAAGAAAGTTGTCAGGAGAAAGACAGAGGCTGTTTTGATGTTCTTCTGGCTAAAAAAAAATAGAAACCTTTCTCATATCTTTCATTTATATTTTGTTTTTTGTAAACTTTGTATTGGGAAATGGCAGAAAATGTTAGTAAAGCCAGTATGCCCTTATTAGCTGTAGAGGGACATTGACATTTGCTGGCAATAAACTGTTTGGAAATTATTTGTAAATAATGGACTGCAGCTACAACATTCTGTTTTTTCCTAGGTCTATGTGACTGCTTCCTTGAGTTGTATGGCGTTATATAAGATCCAATATTTTTAAACTATTATAACTTTAGTAATAACTTTATAACAATGAGGCTATTTCGAAGGCACTATGGACCCCGCAAGCTGGCTATGGTGGTCATTGTTTTTGTGATATTTGTGTTCATCATGCACAAAGATGTTGGGAATGAAGCAAAAGATGATCCCTGGATAAAAAACATAGTTGTAAGAAAAGATCAAATGATTGATATGATGATGGGAGCGGTGAACAATTTAAGGGATTCTATGCCAAAGCTCCAAATTATGCCACCAATTAAAGAAGAAGGGTATGTAGAGGACAAAAAGACATGCCTACATGGATATTACACACCTGCAGAACTTAAACCATTTATGGAGAGACCTCCACAAGATCCAAATAGCCCTGGGGCTGATGGGAAAGGATTTAAAAAGGACAGCTGGACCGAAGAGGAGACTAAAGAAAAAGATAAAGGATTTGACAAGCATTGCTTCAATGTTTATGCCAGCGATAGGATTTCCCTTCACAGAGCTTTAGGCCCTGACACCCGACCTCCAGAGTAAGAATCATTAAATTCTATTCTTTAGCATTAACAAAAATAAGACAAAAACACAAAAATATTACTATGCAGTAAGCTACAGCACATACATTGCATTTCATACTATATATTTGAGTATTACTCCTGCTGAAAGTGCTTGAGTCAATATATATGGAATAGGGGGAATAGGCAACACTAGTGAGGTGGAGTCTATCAGAAGAGAGTATGGAGGAGGGTGAGGCAGCAGGGAGAGAGGAGGGTACTGTATATCTATGAGGAGGAGAGGAGGCTAATCTCTGATATCTGCAATGGCCAAATGGATATCCATTAAGGTGTCCATACACAGAGAGATCTGCTTGTTTAGCCATGTCCCCAAATGAGTGGATCTCTCCACAATGTGCCCACCTTGAGGTGGGTAATATCGGGCAATGATTGGATCATAATGACAGGTAAACAAGTGGTCGGATCGTGGGACTGCTTTTATCTGCCTGTGTGTGGCCACATTCATACTATCACATTACTGTCTATCAAGAAAAAAGATTATCCATGCAGTGATAGATATTTGAATTTTCAACATTACTAATGCAGGAAATGCATGTCTTTACCTCCTACAGGTTACTTAGTGCTCCCGGCTTACAGCTCCATATATCTTAAATACTGTACCATTATTGGGTGAGCTTGCTTTAAATATGATTTAATCAGCTGATCCAATGTGCTTTCAGTTAGTCATAGGGAATGTTAATGAGCTTCTTCCTTTTTCCATGTTACAGGTGCATTGAGCAGACGTTCAAGCGCTGCCCTTCACTGCCCACAACCAGTGTTATAATTGTCTTTCACAATGAGGCTTGGTCGACTCTTCTACGTACAGTGTATAGTGTCTTATACACCTCACCAGCCATTCTACTGAAAGAGATCATTCTAGTAGATGATGCCAGTGAGGATGGTAAGGTATATGTTTCTAGTGACTAAATGTCTTTCTAACACTTTTTTATTGCAAGTTATTTTCATGCAATCAAATTTTTTGCATAAGTTTAGCAAATCAATTCACAGGAGGCAAAATGAAGAAATTGGCTGTGAATCAATGCCTGGAAAATAAATTCGCCCATCACTAGTCAGCAGCTTCAAGGGCCAACAAGGTCTTGAGCTGTGTTAAAAGGGGCATAGATATGCGGGAGGAGGGGGCTATTCTTCCTCCGTACAGAGCGCTGGTAAGGCCCTATCTGGAATATGCTGAACAGTTGTGGTCTCCCAAACAGGACATTATTGCATTGGAAAGGATCTAAAGAAGGGCAACTAAGCTGGTAAAATGTTTGGAAAATTTTAGCTATGAGGAAAAGACTTCAATTTGGAGTTTACAATGCAGAAGATGTGCTCATGGAGAGATATGATAACTTTGTATAAATATATGAAGGCATCAATGCTTATTTACCAATAAGTCTTTTCAGCAAGCATGAGAGCACCCAATCCAGTTAGAAGGGGTTACATTAAAATATTCTGAATCGTTTTTTTTTTTTACAGTGAGGGCTCTGAAACAGTCATATTGGCTGGTAAATTAGATTAGCTTTAAGATGGAGTTGGATGGCTTTTTAGCAAATGAAGGAATTCAGGTTAATGGAAGATAACTCATAGTACAAACTGATCCAGGGAATGCTCTGATTGCCAGTGTCTTGGAGTCAGGAAGGAATTTGTTTGCTTTCTGAGGCCAATTGGAGAGCCTGCAGAAGGGTTTTTTTTGCCTATAGCTAGCAGTTAGACAGGTTTTAAATCTACATAAAAGGTTGAAATTCATGGACTGTGTGTCTTTTTTCAACCAAATTCTATATTAGAATCAATGCTTATCCTTATCTCATTAGGGCTAAAGGGCACAGGAGATTTTTTAGGATGTGTAGGATGGACAGAATATCTGTGTAAACTACATGGAAGATTTGCCATCTGAATCAACACACCTGATGGATGGGAATGCTGTATGCTGCATCTTCATCCAATGCCATAAAATCTGATGGTTTCTAACCTACTTTTTCCTCATTGAAATACTGTATGTACATTGAATCAAAAAGGTACAAGCCCCTCCCCTACTGAAGCCCTTATCATGGCTTCCCATAAAACAGAGAATAACTTAAAAACTCCTCCTCATAACCTTCAAAGCCCTTTATTTCTCTGCACCTGACTACATCTCATCAGTGCTACGAAATATGTTGGCACAATAGAAATACATGTTAATAATAATCTCTTGTATATTCCTAGCAGAAATCTCTGCTCATCTCAGAGCAAAAGCTTGGTGGCAACCCCCACTACTACTGCTGTTTCCCAGGTCAAACCCTTCTGTCTTACTGCTCCTTACATTTGGAATGCCATTCCTGAAATTGTCCACAGAAAATCCTCCCTCAATGACTTCTGATCTAAAATGAAAACATAATGAAACAAATGAAACAAATGAAAGCATAACACCTGAACTGAGAACTGGCACTTCTATGGCACACACTGTAACCATATTCAATATTTGTATGATTTGTGTCTGTATGCTACCTTCCCACTTAGGGGCAAATTCACTATGCGGCGGAGCTACGCTAGCGCAGCGTTCGCCGCACTTTTCCTGGCAAAATTTTACCAGAGCTCATCCGATTCACTAAATATTGAAGTTATGCTCAGGTAAGCTAACTTAAGGGAAGTTGTGCTAGCAAAAATTCACCAGGCAAAGTGAAGTTGCGCTAGTGAAGTGCAATTTGCACATGGCACCAAATTTGAATTTGAATAGAAGTATATAAGCCCAGGGAAAGTGAATAAAGTTTATAGAGGTGTTCTAATGCCCTACACATGTGCCCACAGTATAGATAAAGGTGCCATATATATGTAGTCTGTAATGTGGGCACCCTAAAAAAATTTTGCTATTTTTCAGCCTATCACCCAGAAAAATGCTGACGTTTTTTATGGGACTTAGAAAAATGTTCAACATTTTTGGGACTTACTCCTATCTACTCCTTTTTTTCTGATCACGGCTACTTCCGATTATGTTATTTCCAGTTTACAATGACAGCACTTCCTAATTCTTGATGGTCAGCAGGTCCGGGTTGCGGGTACGAATCTGAGAGCTGGCACCAGTGAGCAGAAACTTGTACAATGGGTGAGGGTTTGGTTGGATGTTTCAGTCCCTACACCAGTTTCTTGGAAATCAGAAAGGAGAGGCCTCAAAATGGACCTCAACTCAGAATTAAACATACCATATGTCCCATACTCTGTCTACCCTATGCTCCCTGTGTGTGCCATTATCTGCCTGCCCTATGCTCCCTGTGTGCCATACTCTGTCTACCCAATACTTCCTTTCTGTGGATACTCTGCTTGCCCTATTCTACCTGCGTGTGCTATACACTGCCTTTCCTATGCTCCCTGTGTGTGCCTCTCCTGAAATCCCTGTGTGTGAATACTCTGCTTGCCCTATACTCCCTGTCTGTGGATACTCTGCCTGCCCTGTGCTCCTTGTGTGTGGATACATTTCCTGCCCTATGCTCCCTGTGAGTGCCATATTCTGCTTGCCTTATGCTCCCTGTGTGTGCCATACTCTGCCTGCCCTATGCTCCATGTGTGTGTCATACTCTGTCTGTGTGTGCCATGCTCTGCCTGCAGGAGGTGAACCTGGTGGTGGTTTGTTAACATTTGGAAATACTTGTTAGGGGGTCTCCAATGTGTTTAATCATGTGCTGGGGGTTGCTGTGCTATGAGGCATATGGATTTAATGGTATGTCTTAATATGACACTTGTTTTACATATGAGTGATGAGTGATATCATTGCAGTGAATGCCAACCATTTGTTTTTTTGGTGTGCTACCACCATTAATGTGGATATAGGCTTAAAAGTTCTTGTAGTAAGATAGGTGTGGTTAAAATGGGTGTGGTTTATATCAGGGAGTTGTCAACACAGGCTTACATTATCGGCCCTCTACCACGTATGCCAAAAAAATTGTGGCCCTCTATACCACAGAAGTTGGACAGCACTGCTCTAGAGCACTGGTGAAATTTCTACAGAATGGAGCAAACTACATCTTTTACTGTATTTCGTCCATCCTTGTTTACAGAATATCTGAAGGAAAAGCTGGACATCTATGTAAAGGCATTACAGATTGTGAAAATTGCAAGACAGAAAGAGAGAAAGGGATTAATTACAGCAAGGTTGCTGGGTGCCGGCATTGCCACGGGTGAAGTGTTGACCTTCCTGGATGCCCACTGTAAGTACTGAGACATCGGAGGCAGTGATTTGAGTTGATCAATAGGATATGTGACAAGCTATCTTTCCAGCATGGTGCATCAAGTATCTTGCCAGCAAAAAGTCCCCTGTAGTAACTGTAGCACCTAGACAAATACCCAACTAGCAAGATAGAGATTTGCTACATGCGACTTACACAACAGGGTCAGGGCCTTTGCCATGTGGAAGTGTTCCCTTTAAGGTGTAGTGCAGCTACCACCCTTAGGCTACTGTGCATACAAAACATACAAAAATGATTGGGCGCCAGGAAGTTCTCATAAGGCAAACAAGAAACAGTTTATTAATCCGAAGATAATGTCTCCAGGTTTACTCACATCAGAGGAAAAGTGTGCAGTCACATCACATGCAGTTTCTCACATGCTGACACTCCCTTAGGAGATTTGGCAGGCATATAGTCACAACCCCGCTCAACAGAACATCCAGGGTAGATGTAGACTATACAGGCACACATCAGCAACATATTCCGGTAGTGGTCTCTGGATCAACCTCAGGGAAATCTATCCTGATTCTCTCTCCACTGGGATCCCTATACTACAGGCAATATGGCGTGGGAGAGATACCTCCAAACTCACTCCTGCGTTGGAGCTCAGAACTGCTCTTTAAAGCGCACCCTGACTGACTTACACTTCTAGAGTGTACAAGTATTAGGAGCTCACCTGCCACTTTCTATTCCTCATTCATGAGGCTGCCTGGTCCCTGACTTGGACACATGCTTTCTGGGACTTTCTTCACCCAGGCTCCCCTGGGCACACCCTGCTGGATCACCATCCAGAGGCCAAAGAGGACGCTGCCTCTCTTTTCCCAGCACTCTACCGTGTAAGGCAGGAAATGGTCACCACGCCCTTTGACCAATAACTACAGGCATGCAAATACTTAAATTGAAACACAGGCTTCCGCCTGGAAACTAAGGAAGGTAGGGATTTAAAGTCATAGGGGCATTTAACCCCTATGTGTCCCTATATAACATACAAGAAAGAAGTTTTGCAGCCATCTATAGGCATTTAAGATCTCTTACACCTGAGTCAGTGTTCCAAGTATATCAGAGGACATATTTTTGGAATTGTCACATTAGACCCTTTAATGCCAGAGGTGTCTGAGCAGATGTGAGGGAGTAATATCTTAAATCGAAGAAGATGAGTGGAATAAATCAAATACCTGTAGACCTGCTGTTTCAACACACACCTTCCGTCATGTGATAAATAGGCAATTTGTAGAAGTTTTGAAACAGAACAGGAATCAGCATTGTTTAATCTGCAATCACCCTTTATTGGTACATTCTCAAGACATGTTTCTGGGGGTTTCAGGACTTGAAAAAGGGACTTGCTCCCGAAACATGGAGTCTTACTAACTGCACATTTCATACACTAACCATAATATTCTTTTAACTTTAATATTACTGGTAACCAGGCGAATGCTTTCATGGTTGGTTGGAACCTTTGTTGTCAAGAATTGCAGAAGATCACACCGCTGTTGTAAGTCCAGCCATCACAAGTATAGACCTTAACAGCTTTGCATTTTTCAAACCGGTTCAACATGACAAAATGAACCTCCGTGGAAAGTTCGACTGGAGTTTGTCATTTGGCTGGGAAGAAATCCCTGAAGCTGCTGAGAGACAAAGAAAGAATGAAACCTATCCCATCAAGTAAGTAATACCGGTAAGTGAGTAGGTAACTCCTTGGGCTTGGCCTGTATTATAGACCATGATACCACTAATAGTGATGGGCGAATATATCCCGTTTGGCTTCGCCAAATAATTTGCAAATTTCCAGCTAAATTTGCGAATTGGCGAAAAATGCATGAAATGAGTTTTTGACGCGTTGCGTCATTCTCGTGTACGCGTGAATCTTTTTTCTTTTATTCCAGCAAATTTTCGGCCGGTGAATTTTTGCTGGCTTTTTGCGGATTTATTCGCCGGCGGCGAATCACGCGAATTCGCCATGAGTTCGCACCTGGCGAATAAATTCGCCCATCACTAACCACCAGGAAAATTCATACACATACAACACTCAGGGGATAAAGATATTTCTTTTTCACCACATTAATAAGATGAACAACCAGATTATAATTTCAGTGATATAGAAGTAAACACTTTACTTTCCTTTTTCTTATTATTATAAAAAATCACGCCTCACTGTTGACATGACCTCATTATTTGTATTGGGATAGTTCCAGGTTTTTGGGAAATCATAGGGCCAATTGAATAATAAATAGTGTCTTGCTTGATGCTTAGTCCACTTCCCTTTCTAGAATGAATAGTAAAACAAAGAAACATCATTTGCATACAGATTTGCTCGGGTTCAAGGCCTTAACAATATTTCATGAGAAATATTTTCTTTATTTAGGAAAATGAAGTGTCACCTACATGTGAGGCACTATGGGGCAGATTTATTAAATTGTGACTTTTGAGCTCACCTCAGAAAATGAGTGGAGAGCTACTCAAAACGTTGCATCGTGTTGCCCTTCTGCTGTGCAAACCTTTGCAAACAATAAAGGCGGTTTATGGAAACTGAAGTGTTGTCGAAGGATATTTTTTCTTATAAGCATATTTATCAATGGGATTCTAAAGAATCTCTCCTTCCCCAGACTCTCGCCTACCTTTGAGGGGTACGCAGAGAGTAGATGGGGCAGGTAGGGATCTGGGCCCTCTGAAAACTGTTTTTTTTTTTTTTGGGGGGGGTTCTGGCACACACCAGTTATGCCACTAGTTATAAATCAGAATTTTAACCGACATTGAACTAAAGCACTAGTACCTTATTTCAAATCTGCTACTGTATGTGCACATACTGCTCCTTTTCCCCTCAATTTAAAGAGATACTGACACCTGAAATTAAACTCTTT
>CM044433.1:147406621-147445100 GCA_024363595.1 Xenopus borealis | reverse complement strand
CTGAGTTAACCAAGGGCCTCACCCCCTTGGGGCCTTTCCATTACTGGACCTACACTCCATGCTTCCAGCAGCATCCATCCCCTCCTGGAGTGGAAGAAAAAAGAGGAAAAGCACATGGTGCCTCTCCTTTGTAAGTTGCACAACACTGACATCCCCTCTCAAATCTGGAACTGACAGAGCACACTTCACTGGGTAAAAAGGATTCACTCCCCCCCCTCCCATATCCAAATAATGGCAACTCTTAGCTGGAGGCTTCACAACCTGTAAGGGATTTCCAGAACTTGGGGAAGTTAATCCTATGGACCTCTACATAAACTTGATCCAGAAAACTTCATTCTTGTCTAACAAATCAAAATATAAAATTATTTTTGGAAATCATGGAAACCATGTCCTAAAGGCTAAATAGGAGACGGACCATCAGGTTTGTTATGAGCGCACAGTTCAAAAGTTAGTATACAGGATGGTATAGGGGATATATTAATGAGCATGGCATTGGTAACTTGCACATCTGGGAAGGCACCGTTAATTCTGAACAATATATAGAATTTTTGGATCAATAAACGCTCCATAGTAAAAGTACCCAGTCGCTAAACTGACTGCAGCCTGCAAGGGGTCATACAATACAATGTATGAGGGACCGTATTACATACTTCCTGATCATGTTGCAACAGCACAAGAGCTGACCATTCAAGGGGAAACAAAATGTGGTCTCCTTCTGACGGTGATCACAGAGTCACAGGATATTGGGAACAGCTTCCTACTGTTTAGGTGTTCTAAGACAAGGGCAGAAGATACAGTAATAAAGAAATGAAGCTGTTTATGAAAATGCTCACTTTAATAGCTTGCACATGGGTTATTCACAAGGCTCTCTCACTATCCTAGGACTCCTGCATTTGCCGGAGGTCTGTTCTCCATATCCAAAGCCTACTTTGAACACATTGGCTCCTATGATGAAGAAATGCTAATCTGGGGAGGTGAAAATGTGGAAATGTCTTTTAGGGTAATTACGTTTTTTGTCATATTGTGGGGGGGAGGGGAAGGAGGGGTACACTTGTTGTGTGTATAAATATGTTTATATTCTATTCTGTAGAATTTTGCAAACAGGGAAGAATTGCTTAATGAAGTTAAATTCGTAGCAGCAGATGCAGCAAATTATTTTCTCTTAGCATGTGAGAGGCTGTTACGTGCAGGGACCAATGTCTGCACTTTGCTAATGTCACATATCAATATTCCTCCAGATCTGGCAGTGCGGCGGACAGCTGGAGATCATTCCCTGCTCTGTAGTTGGTCATGTTTTCCGCATAAAGAGTCCTCATAGCTTCCCTAAGGGTACCCAGGTGATCACTAGGAACCAGGTGCGCCTGGCAGAGGTGTGGATGGATGACTACAAAATTATATACTACAAGAGGAATGAGCTGGCTGCAAAAATGGTTAAAGAGGTAGGTCTAATAGAGACTCAGTTTTCTCAATTCTGCGTATGTTTATATATTTGTGCGTGTTTTTATATTATATTGGAGCCTTTTCATTTTATAATAATAATATTACTATTATATTTGTGCCTGCCCCTGTATAGTTAGAAGAACCCCTCACAAAATCCAATCACAGAAGGATTCTAGACTTGGAGCAAACTTTGTGGCTTATGACATTATCCCCTCCACAACATAAATAGAGATATTGCTGATGGTTAGGGGGTTGGTGGTGTATTTGGGTTTCTACAAACAGGATAGGCCAGTGCTGGACTGAGAATCAAAATAGGCCCTGGCATTTCAGGTACACAGAGGCCCAATCATCCCACTTAGAGGCCCAAACAGTCCCCACCAGCCCACTAAATTGTGACTTTCAGATTTGCTGTTTTCTGCCTTTGTAATTAGAAGCATTTTGGGCCGCCATGACCCAGTCAATTCTATGCGCTCTCTGCACTAGAAGAGCAAGAATTGTCAGCTCTTTAAGTTCCCAGGAAAGGATTTTTGCTGCCACGCTTGTGGGCTGCCGTCGCCTGAGGCAGGTTTATCAACTCACCTCATGGCAGCAGTGCCCCGTTAGTAACCATGCTTCCCAATATTTCATTTTATTGATTTTATAGAAATCCTTTGGGAACATTTCTAAAAGACTCAAGCTGAGAGAAGACTTGCACTGTAAGAACTTCACATGGTACCTTGAAAACATCTATCCTGAATTGTTTGTACCTGACCCATATCCTCCATATTCTGGTGCGGTAAGTAATGTGCCCTCATTTTGTCTAAAATGTAGTCTAATTTGTCCTACAAGTATTTAGATAAAACATGACCATAAACCCCACCATAATGTGTTCACAATTAAACAATCCATAACCAAAGCCAGCTTTTGTATAGTACTGAGGGGCGGGTGAACACAAGATGCTCTACAAGCATTAGTCAAGTGTTAGGAGGTATGGTTAAATGAAATACCATGCAATAATAATATTAATACAGGTATAGGACCTGTTCTCCAGAATAATCGGGACCTGGGGGCTTTCTGGATAATGGATCTTTCCATAATTTGAATCTTCATGCCTTAAGTCTACTAGAAAATCATGTAAACATTAATTAAACCCAATAGGCTGATTTTTCCTCCAGTAGGGATTAATTATATCTTAGTTTGGATCAAGTACAAGCTACTGTTTTAATATTACAGAGAAAAAAGAAAGCAATTTAAAAAATGTTGATTATTTCATTATAATGTAGTGGGAGATGGCCTTTCTGTAATTCAGAGCTTTCTGGATAACGGGTTTCCAGATAATGGATACCATACCTGTACAAAAATATGGCTGAAATGCAGTTAGGTGTCTTGAGGTGACCAAGAGATGTAGGCAGGTTTGTGAAACTAAACTTATGTCTTTATTGTCATGCAAAGTGATCTTCTTTCCCCATAGGGCTGATTTCAAACATGACACTTTTGCCTGCTCTTTCCGTAACCACCAGAGGGAGCTATGCTCAGCCATTTTTGCCAAGAACCTTATTTATTTGGCTGCACTGTTCTCTAAGGCTACCATCAGCCTTTATGCTGTGTATCTATGCAGAGGGACCAAATCTGGGTGCTATTCTATAGTGCAGGTTGATCAACCAGGTATCCGTTTGACTGTGCAGTTGTGTGGTTCCAGGTCTGTTTAGCAACTTAAAGGGACATTTTCATCAACTGTGTTTGTTTATGCCTAATACAAGGTGTATGTTTTTTGTTAGAGAGCTGAAGCCTGTTTCCTGCTTTAATTTTTACTGCCTAGGTCTCTCTGCTTTCTTAGGCTTAGTCCAGGCAATTTGGAGCGATTTTAAAAATAGCGCCGCTCCGTGTGAACACGCGCCGGCATTTTTAAGCCTCGCCGGTGCCTAGCTATTCGGCGAGATTCGGGGGCGATCCGTCGCGGCGAGAAGTCGCCAGGCAACGGATCGCCCCCGAATCTCCCCGTCTGGACTAAGCCTAAGGCTGTGATTCTGACACATTCTCACTACTAATGGTCTGATAAACTGTCCCTATTCACCAATAGAATACAATAAAGATGACATGCATGTATAAAGCCAGAAGTGTTCCTTTATGAGATTTTTTTTCTTACAGGTTACAAATGAAGGAACACAGACCTGCCTTGATGCGGTGGAGAACAATAATGACGAGCCACTGATAATGTATCCATGCCATGGAATGGGTGGCAACCAGGTACATTAGCTGCACCACTACTTGTATGGAAACCGAATTTGATGATGGGTAGGGCCTACCAAAGAGTTGGGTCAGTGCAGCAATATGGAAAAAACTTGGAAAAATGCTATAATAAGATATATGAACTCTATAAGTCTCTCTAGACTTTAAGGGGGTTATTTATCAATGATTGAATTTGTGAGGATTTTTTCGACTTCAAATAAATGCACAATTATATTGTTTGCTTAGTCATGAAAAACCCAGATGTAAAAAACTCTAATGCATTCGGGAGGAAAAACTCATGTCATTAATTCTTCAGTAATTGATTTTGACTAAAAACTATTTACTTTCTCAGGATACATTTTTTTACAGTTACAATGTACTGTCATGGGATCCAATGTTGCTCCATCATATGCAAACATATTTATGGATCATTTTGAGAAACAACTAGTATATGTTTATGCAAGATTTCAAAATGTTTTATATTGGTGGCCTGTGCTACTGTATGATGGGGTGGTGTTGGATCCTTATGTAAGTTCAAACCAGACATATAGTTGTGCATTATGATTTTTCACATCCAGGTATGGGATCTGTTTTGAATTACAGAAAGGCCGTCTCCCTTAGAATCTATTATAATAA
The DNA here is from genome assembly GCA_024363595.1 of Xenopus borealis. Lineage (NCBI taxonomy): Eukaryota > Metazoa > Chordata > Amphibia > Anura > Pipidae > Xenopus > Xenopus borealis. The sequence goes on along the minus strand of CM044433.1, from coordinate 147,440,816 downwards.
AATAATCCAATTTTTTAACAATGATTTCCTTTTCAGGTGTAATAAAACAGTACCTTGTACTTGCTACCATCTTAGATATAAGTAATCCTTATTGGAAACAAAACCAGCCTATGTGGTTTATTTAATGTTTACATGATTTTCTAGAAGACAACACTTGAAGATCCAAATTCCAGAAAGACCCCTTATCTGGAAACCCCCAGGTCCAGAGCATTGTGGATAACTGATCCCATACCTGTACTGTTTTTTTGGATAACAAGTATTACATTGGTAAATGATAAGCAGTGAAGTGATTTATATGTAAAAGAAACAGATTGTTAGAAACGCACTGCTGCTATACTACACTAAGGGGCAGATTTTAGCCCTCGAATTCGGCCCGCAAATAATTGATGAATAATTGGCAAATAAAAATTTGACAAATTCGAATAAAATATTCGCAGGTTTTGAGCGCTTTTCGAATATTCGCAAAAATCGTACAATGGAACGATATTACGAAAAGTTCGTACAAATCGAATATTCGCAGCGTTCCATCGTACAAATACTATTCGATACGAAAACTTTAAAAAAGCCTATGGGGGCTTCCCATAAGCTTCTAATGCAATTCGGTAGGCTCAATCTGTTGAAGTAGGCAGTTGAATAAAAATTTAAAGGGCAAGTTTTTCGCCGTCGAATAGTCGAGCGATCGAATATATATTTATTCAATCTATTTGATGCGACCAAATATTTAATATTCAATGGTCTAAAATAGTTAATTTGCATATTCGAATAGTCGCACAATCTAAAATAGACTATTCGAGCGCATGTTGGAATCCTTCACCCGATTTTGATAAATCTGCCCCTAACTGTCCCCCCACATGTCAAAGGGTCAGTCCCACAATCCTAAGTCAAGTGTATAGTGCAGTGGTCCTCAAACTTGGCCCTCCAGCTGTTAAGGAACTACAAGTCCCACAAAGCATTTGCCTGACTGTGGCTGTCAGACTCCATCATTGCATTGTGGGACTTGTAGTTCCTTAACAGCTGGAGGGCCAAGTTTGAGGACCACTGGATAGTGACTGAATCAAAGTCGGTTACATGAAATTTCAGATAAGATTGTGGCTGATGGATTCACTAAAGAGAGGAAAGATCTTGTACTACAAAAAGACAAAAAGTAAAAGAATTGGATAGATGGATGTTGTTGCAGGATAAGAAGACACAGAACAAATTGCCTTGTATTCTATCCATTCATTAATTCATATGTACTGATAGGGCCAAATTATAGCTGATTACGCTAGGTATAACTACATTGCTTACTTGTTCATATAGTACTTATTTAATCCATTAAAGGGCAAGGAAAGTGTAAAATAGAATAAGGCTAGAAATGCTGTATTTTGTATACTAAACATAAACATGAACTTACTGCACCACAAGCCTAATCAAACAAATGATTTATGCTTTCAAAGTTGGCCACAGGGGGCTGACATCTTGTAACTTTGTTATACATCTTTGCAAGCCGCTTGAGTTCTGCATGGTTGGTAAGTAAGGCAGGGGCTCCCCCTGCTGTTCATAAGTATGATGATGGCACCCAGGGATGTATTATGGTCCAGTGCCACCCTAAGCCCCAGACTGTACAGTGCCCTCCCAACACACGGAAAGATAACATACACACAGTGTGCGTGACATCATTTCCCAACACTGGGTGCTGTGCCACCGAATTTCAGTGGTAGGTCTCTGCAGCCACTGGGGGAGATTGTTTAAGTTTTATTTTGAAAGTTTTTTTTCAGATATATAAGCACAAAAGCTGCTTCCCTAGGCACAGGCCCTTAGGTGCCTTTATATAAATATGGCCCTGTTGGCACACATTAAGCGACTCTGGCTGTGTCTGGTATGTGTGGGATGGGGATATACAAGTATAGTTTACTGCTTGTGAGTTATTGATAAAGCATATTATGTCCACTTTATGTTGGGTCTTATAGGAGATGGGATTCTTCGAGATATGAACCCCCTTTGTTTTATAAACAGTGGATTGGCTATAAAAATGTATCCATGTAAATAAAAACATATATATTCTGATATCTCCATTTACTTGCTGTCCATAACATTTACTTTGGACTTTCTTTGTTGGGGTTCAGTTAAGACTCCAGAACAGTGCCATCACAATATGAGACAGGTTTTACATACTTGGGACATATTATTATGGCTTATTATTTTTATGGGCATATTATTATTATGGTGCATAGTATGGGCATAGTATTGTTATGGGGCATATACATACTTGGGGCATATTAGCTTACCCAAGTAGTGGAGTTTCAGGGAATTCTAAAGCCATCATTAGGACACCAAAAATTTTGGGAATGTTGGTTATAGCAGAAGCTGTGACCTAAACCATGTACAACTCAATGAATATTGGCACATCTTGAAATAATTGATGTGCCATTGCCTTGATGATCGCAGTGTTGGAATGTTATAAAAGGGCCCGCATTTAGTCAACCACACTCCATTGTCCATGTGGACTAATGTATATCAAACAAACATTTCAGCTCATGCAAGTTCAAGCTTCACAGCATTGTTCTACTCCCAGAAATAAGAAAATCATTTAAAACAAGTGGAACATAATACTTCTCAGTTGAGATCGGCAGTAATAGAATCCTGAGCATTTCATATTCACACCATGAAATCATTGGAACCCTGGTGTATAAACCAAATTATGATCTGTAATGCTATCTGGGTAATGCCATAAATCTAGAACCATAGCTATGCCCGTTTATATAGCTGCAGTCCTGATCAGTGATATTAATTAAATGTGTATCTGTTGCTCTGCAGTACTTTGAATATAGCACACACAAGGAGCTGCGTCACAACATAGGAACACAGCTATGTTTGCGCTCTAAATATGATCCAGGGTACGTGGAGCTGAGAGAGTGTCAGTACAATGGAAGAAAGACCACTGTCCCAGACAATGAAGTATGGGAGTATACAAAGGTAAGGATACAGTGTAAAAATACTCAGCCACATTTTCTTTAATACACACAAGGGCTACACAGCATGCAACTTGCTCGCAGTTCAACAATGCAGATACAAATAAGCATCTGTTATGTTGCATACAAATCGAGATGCACATTTTTTTACTGAACTGGTGTCCAAATTCCACTTTAGTCCAGTGGATGCAAGCATTATTATTATTAACATGTATTTACAGTGTACAGCTATGAATTAAAGGAAAACTATACCACAAAAATTAATACTTGAGCAACAGATAGTTTATATCAAATTAAGTGACATTTTAAAGAATCTTACCAAACTGGTAAATATTGCCCTTTTACATGTCTTGCCTTGAACCGTCATTTCATGATGGTCTATGTGCTGCCTCAGAGATCTCCTGACCAGAAATATTTCAACTCTAACTGTAACAGGAAGAAGTGTGGAAGCAAAAGACACAACTCTGTCTGTTAATTGGCTCATGTGACCTAACTTTATAGTTTGTTTGGTATGTTTGTGTTCACCGTTGGATCATACGATCCCAGGAGGCTGTACTTATTTTTTAAAATGGCAATTTTCTATTTATGATTACCCAATGGCACATGCTACTAAAAAAGTATATTATTATGAAAATGGTTTATTTACATGAAGCAGGGTTTTACATATGAGTTGTTTTATGCAATATCTTTTTATAGAGACCTACATTGTCCAGGGGGTATAGTTTTCCTTTAAGTGGGTGAGTGTTCATTTCTAGATACAAACAGTATGAAAGTCAAATATGTAGCTTTCCTAGATATGCTTAAAATTACGATGAATACATTTTCTTCATATCTCTGTATTGATCTCATGAGATAAGGGTGCCATAACCAAGGGTTAGACATTGCAGAGGGGTTCGGGCCAAAGGTAGGACCTTCAAGCAGGAGTTGAAAAAGCTTGACAACCACTTCTTTAAATGACCCCTGAAAGAAGTCCTCCTCCAGTCAGGTGTGAACTACAGGATTGTACCTTTGAGCCCTAAGATTTGCACCTTGTTCACAATTGCTAGAAAGGTGTTTAGGAGTGTGTATAAGCATAATAACCTTTTGTTTGTTATGATAAAGCATGAAGGCATATGAAGCCATTTTAACTCTTTACAGCTGTTCATGTTTTCATGAATGAGGCATATACCCACCAGTGATGTTATTCATCACTAATCATAGTTCAGTCTTTCAAATCCAACCATCTTTCTTTATACAGGACCTTTTATTTAGAAATGTGGGTTCCAACATGTGTTTGACAGCACGAGGTGATCACCCATCCACTGAAGAATGCAACCCTGCAGACATTCACCAACATTGGAGTTTCAGCTAAATTCTGTGGGTAATGGTAGCTAGTGCGTACTAAACGTTCAAGCTACCACTATGCCTTAAGTGACCTTTAATGCACTGCACCTCAGGAATGGATCCATCAATGGCCAAAGTGAACTTTTTTAGTATAAGAAAACATAAATTTTGTCCTCCACTGATGTGTCTATGTTTTGCATATGTGCCTTACACAAGAAATGGAAAACAAGATAACCCCTAAAACCAGGCAGATAATGTGATCAGAGGTTTTAGTGCTACACCAAAATGCTAGTGTCTTGAGCCAAATTGAAATCATGGATTCAAATCTGCAATCTCTCTCCACCATCTACTAATTTTCTTCGGTCAAACAAGTGCATAGTGTTGTTGTACTGTGTTAATCATAGATCAGAACCAGAAACTATAGGGTAGGTGATCCATTTAATTTGCTTACACAAAGAAAATTAAAACATTTCTTTTTAGGGTTTCCTTCTCCTTTTAAGAAGTCCTGAAAGCTTCTAAGTTAGGCATTTAAAGGTATCAACTACCCTAATTGTTTTGGTTTTTATCTACAAGTGCAGTCAAGAAAGTTTTGTTCTGATTTCTTCATTGAGTCCTAGAAATATAAGAACAGTCCTCCCTAGAAATACAGTAGGCTTGAGTCTTGCCAGCAGAACGTTAGAAATCAACGGACATCTTTACAATAAGACAAACATTTTTTGCAGGCCTCATTTTATTTATAGAGCTTGATCTTTTGGAAGACTGAACTTTCTGAATGTAAGAATAACCAATAACCAATAAAATATGACAATTGTGCTTTAAAAACTTTCTTTTGACATTCCAAACCCAAAGGATGCAAATTTGGTTTACATTAGCCAAAGCAGTTCCCTTAAAAGACAAGATCTCTTGAGGTGCCTTCAGTTATTTATCTGTCTATTTATTAGTGCTAAACATTAAATACACAGCTTTCTTTTACTAAGAATGATATTTAAATAAGTGTCTTTGTTTTGATTATATCAAGTTTAGTTTAATCAGTATTTTCATGAAGAGTTTGTGACATGAGGTAGTTTGTTTTTAATATTAATTTCACATTCGGTACATGGTGGAAAGTATGTGACAAACTGCCTGTTGAACTCAAAATCTAAGGTATTAACATAAAGTCTTTTAGACTTGAAACCTTGAGGTTGGGTACTGGTGTGGGGAGTCCATGCCTTTAAATTCATCACGCAGCTCTTCATTTGGGCTGAGGTCAGGGCTTTATAGAGTCCACTCAAGTTAACCTAATCCCATCTCTGCAAATCAGTTGTGTTTGACCCTTGTTCTTTGAACAAGGCTATTATCCTTCTGAAATAGGAATATGAATATGAACTGTTGCCACTGTTGCATTTGTGGTGTAATTAGGCAATTTTAATACTTAGAAGTGGAATCTCCATATGTTTGGCCATGAAGTGTATATTGTATATAATGTTTTTTTCCACCTATCCAGATACGCTGCTTCAACACACAGACAACATGCAAAAAACACTGTTTTTTTGTTTGTTTTTTTAACAAGAAATAAGAATGTATACAGTATGTGTTGTACTATACTCAGATACCTTCCACTGGGTTATAGGCCACCCTGCTCTATTTCTAAAAGGTGACATGCAGGCCCTTTTCTAAAACAGTATAAAGTTATTTGGATGAACTGGATATATGGTGACACGTTTATTTTGGTGATAAATTATTTGTTGTATATACTACTGTCTGCTTAGTTTCTTCTCTGCTTAGCAAGAACACAGGCTTTCTGTATCTGTATCTCACAGCACATGCACAAAATACCTAAGATCAGACTCATTGAATACAATGACATGAAGTCTTAAGTGCTTCAAATGTAATGACTGAAGTGTGCTGCTCTCTTCCTGCTTTTTCAACACCAACAAGCATTGCAACCAGATTTTGAGACCCTTTTCCAGGCAGCTGCAAACATGAAACCTCTAAACAGATACCCACTCCCTTAGTGCTCTGTTCTCTCCAAATAACCGCATTTAAGCTACTCCCTACCACCATCATCAAATGCCTTTCCTGCAAGGTGGTGTTTTTGGTGGCTTTCTATTCAGCAGTGTCCAAGTTAGGGGCTCCATTCTGTGTGTTTCACAAGAACAAGGTTGTACTTTGCACCTTGCCCACTTTCCTGCCAAAGGTCACATAATTGTTTTGCCTTAACCAAAAGATAAACCTAGTGGATCAAGAGCCTCATTACATTTGCCAACCAAAACAAGTGACAACTAGTTCCCTGTAAGGTTTCAGCCACCAGAACCATTACTGCTCTCTGGACTCACTTCAATGCAACCTCCCCTTAACAGATTGAAGTAGCTACATGGTTCTCACAATACAAGCCAACTTTACAAAGTTCTACAATATGTTTTCTACATGTTTTCTCCTCTATTGACGTGGCCCTCATTAATGAGGTACTTCAATCAGCAGTGGCATAATCCTGCTCATTTCTCAAATTTCTCCTGTTCTATGACTGCATACCTTCTTCTGTTAGCAGTTTTTCTCTTTCGGGGTAATTTTCTCCTTCTTCCTTAGAAGAAGAATAATATTACTTATTCCACTGCTCTAGATCCTTTGGGATGAATCCTTACATTAGCAATGTACAGGGGGGAAGGGTTTCCTTTGATAACAAATATCACCAGTAACGTTTATTAACATGATAATTGCATAGTCCTCATAATTTTACACTGAATTATGTCAGTGCAGTTAAATGTTTTAATTCAGATGCTGTAGTACAACTAGTAGTCGCATCTGACAGACAAAGGCTATAGGTTTTTATATGCTGAGACACATGAGCATCCTTTTTATCTCCTGCCATTACAGCGGGAGTCTTGTAGTCCCCTCAACTGTTCTAGCAATGGTGTATATGAAGTTAATCAAAAGTTGCAACTGAAATTGCCATCGTGATAAAAACCTGTGCGTAAACATTTTTCCCCTCTGTGTTTATCAAATATACTGTATCTAAACCTTTCTAATGAGGTCATCATGACTGCATACCTCCCAACATTTGGGAAATAAAAAGAGGAACAAAAAGTTGCTGCGCTTAATGTGGCAAAATTTTTTGACCACGTCTATTTTTGTGGCCACACCCCATGATAACCATGCTACAAAATTTGGCAAGTTATGAAAGTTTGAACATATGTCTGAGTCTAACTTTTCCCAAGGGACCTGTTACCTTATATTGTTACAATTACTTATTACTTATTACTTAACCAAAAGATCATGAATTGCATTTTTTCATCACACTTTCAAGCTTGTTGATAAATGACCTGTTCATCTTTTAAAGTTTAGTATGTTATAGAATGGCTATTTATAAGCAACTTTTCAAATTTTTTCTATTTTTTTTTTTTATTATTTGCGTTCTTCTTTTAATTTCTAGCTTTCAAATGGGGGTTACTGATCCCATCTAAAAAGAAATGCTCTGTGAGGCTACATATTTATAGATATTGCTACTTTATATTACTCATCCTTCTATTCAGGCCTCTCCTATTCATACCAATGTGTGGTTGCTAGGGTAATTGTGGGCTTAAACTTGCCAACTGGAGAGCTGCTGAATAAAAACCTAAATACCTCAAAAACCACAAATCAAAACCAATTGCAAATTGTCTCAGGATATCACTCTACATATTACTAAAAGTTAATTAAAAGACAAACAACCTCATGAATGAGTTGTAGGTGGGGAGGGTTACATATTTTTTCCAAAAAATCAAGGTAAATTCATGACAATGGTTACTGATAACCCTCCTTAGTATTTCCATGTCCTTTAATCATTTGAAAGCAATATATTGGCTACATTACTCCCATAGTACAAACTGCGCTTTTCCTACACTAGCAATTATGTATTTTTATGCTTCATCTCGCTTAATCTGTATAATAGAAACCCTAATGTCTCAATTGTACCCTAACCTTTAGTTTGTAAACTCTAATCTGTAGGGCCCTCTAATCCTATTGCATCTGTAAATCCTTGATTGTTATCCACTTTTATTCCCTGTTTTTTATAACTAAGGAAAGCACTGCGTATCTTGTCGGCGCTATACAAATAAATGATGATGATGATGATGATGATGATAATAGAAATATACAGTATTTAGGTGAAAATGTTAGGATGTGTAAAATAGAATAGAGTGCAGAAAGAGAATGCTAAAGTTAAAGAAACGTTTTATTTACAATAGGAACAAGCACCTACTGAATTAAACAGATAAAAACGTCAGTTTATATTATTTCTCAAAAATTGTAATAGGTGGAAGTTTGTGGGCTGCACAGTGAAAAGAAACTCTAGAAAAGTACAGACGTACTCAGCAGCAGAGCTTTCAAGGGTAACGTTGCCTTTATGCACCACTAGGGGACACTCGTCTCCTTTCTCTGCTGCAAAAAAGATTACAGGGCTCACTGTATAACACGAGTTGCAATAAAAAATACTTTGTATCCAAATGTTATTCTTAAAGGCTTGAGGAACTGATTATTCCACCAGACTTTCTGTGGGAATATTCTAAAAATATGCACAGCCGGGTGGAGCCCTAAATAGCATTTTTTTCTGATAACCTGGCTTAATACTCTGTCTCACTATTTACAAGTGTATTACACTCACATATTATGCAATCTATTTGCCTTATAATACACAAAAGCAGTGAATAACTTGTAAATTATATAGTGGATAATATACCCCCTACTGTAATATATAAAGATATTATAAGTCACCGAGGAGCTATGTGACCATATAAAAGAAGGAGGTCACAGGCCTTTATAAGGATTAATTTACTGTCTGATCCCATAGGGAAATGACCAGACTGTAGATTATATCCTTATGAATAATATACAGTGAGTACTGATGTCATTTCTGTCACATGACTCAATAACACTTGTGTATTATAATAGACAGGGGCTCTCCGCCAATGAGGCGAGTGTGGTTACCAGGGACGGCAAAAACACTGCTCCTGGTAACTAAGAGCAGAAGTTCCGGTTTTCAACCTGGAAATTCGGCTCTGCACTAGCGCCATGGACCTCTACTACCCCTGTCCGGCGCTGAAAAAAAGTGAGAGCCCTGGGGAAGGGGGGCGCAAATTGAAGGCCGCCGGCGATATCGTCTGGATTGCCCCTGATAATAAATAAAGTACCCCCAGTTGCAAAATATGAGGATATTAGAAGTTATTTCGGCCTCTGGTTTTTTATGGTCATGAAACTCCTCGGTAACTTATACTATCCTTATATTTTACAAGAGGGGGTACTTTATTCTCTATACATTTGTCTGTAAGTCACCACAAGCTAAAGTTATAGATCATTTGGTTTGGCCACTTGGTGGTATTGTGTCATTAGAGTCTATGGTAGCTCTCACTGCAAACAAAAATATTGCTATAAATAAAATCCATGTGCAGAATAACCTTTGCGTCATGTTTTACTAATAAGCGATTGAAAGTAAACCTGTAGTTATAAATAACTAAGGTATAGTTTATCTCTCAAAGGGGTGGATCATGCTCTAGTTTAAGCAAGGAAAATATTTAATGTGTTTATACAGGTATGGAACCTATTATCCAGAATGCTCGAGACCTGGGGTTTTCCGGATAACAGATCTGTCTGTAATTTGGATCTTCTTACCTACAAAAATCATATAAACATAAAATGAACCCAATAGGCTGATTTGGCTTTTAATAAGAATTCATTATATCTTAGTTGGGATCAAGTACAAAGTACTGTTTTAGTATTACAGAAAAAAAGGAATTCATTTTTAAAAATCTGGATTAAATGGAAGAAAATGGAGTTTATGGGAGACAGCCTTTTCATAATTCAGAACTTTCTGGCTAACCGGTTTCAGGATAATGGTTCTGATACCTGTACCAAAAATCAGAAAGGGGCTCAGTACTGCTGACTTCTTACATTATGTAGCACTAATGCAGGTGTTTCTTTTCCTTCCTGATGCCATTCTATTTCAATGGCTATTAATTATATTGAGATAAACTCAAAATAATATTTCGATTTTTTATTATGTACAACAGTGCTAGCCAAACAGCATTGGTAACTGCGATTCCCATCATCCCTAGGCACACAGCAATCCCTTCTGCAGTTCTATCCCAGGCCTGTGATTGGGATCTTGTCTGCTCACCTTTTCTACACTAGCACCAAATACAAGTTATTTGCTCATATAGCAAAACAAAATTTAGATTTTTATTTTAAATAAAATTTGCTTCAGCTAAGGACAAATCTGAATAGCTATAGGGAAAGTGATAATAAGCAGTAATGCATTGCTAACTCTGCTAATAATGGAATCTTTTATATTCTGAACTATGATTATGCAGAGTTTTTCTAACAACTGGTTAATCTGAACAATTGCCTGGCATGTATACAGTATCTATAGCTACTCTATCTGCACCCTGACTATTTAAACAAGCAGCAAAGAACTGCTGACGCCAACACTGCTACAAACACAATCTAATATATGGGGAGTGTGTGGGTCAACTCACATTTATACATCACCAGGGATAGGCTAATTTTCTCCTGTTTCGCCGAAAAATTTTCCGTAAAATTAGCGAATTTCATGAAAAAAAGAAAAATCTGAGCAAAAATCGTGAAATCGGAAAGTTTGATGAAGAATTTGTAAAAATCAGACATTTTCACAAAAAATTCATGAAACCCTGACATTTCACGAAACAATCATGAAAATTGGACATTTCATGAAAAATCATGAAAATCACAAATTGACTCCCAAAAAAATTAGACACCGGTGAAATTTCCCCTGCAAATTTTTGTGGGAGATTCGCAAATTCATTTGCCGACGGCAAAATGCAGAAATTTGCAGCAAATTCGTGCCTGGTGAATTTATTCGCACGTTACTAAACATCACTAGTCAAGTGTTACACAGGGCACCTACATATACAGGTATGGGACCTGTTATCCACAATGCTTAGGACTTGAGTTTTTTTTAGATAAGGGGTCTTTCCATTGTTTGGATCACTATCCCTTACATCTTTTAAAAATCATTAAAAATATTAAATAAACCCAACGGGACTCTTTTGACGGTAATAAGAATTAATTATATCTTAGTTTGGATCAAATGCACATGTACTATTTTATTATTACAGGGAAAAAAGGAAATTATATTTAAAAATGTGAATTATATGATTAAAATTGAGTCTAAGCCGAAATGGCCACCCTGTAATTTGGAGCTTTCAGGATAAAGGGCTTTGGATGAATGATCCCATACCTCACATGTGCACTGTGCACACATAGAGTTTGGGATTCAATTAAAACTGGATTTGAGTCAATGGGAGTGGTGAGAAGAGGCAGGTGGAGGGTTGAGAGACCAGCATAGAGGTAATCAAACAGTACAATACAGTAGTACGTGTCTAGCGACCCCCACCACTATTGCCCCCCAGGTACATGGCTCTTCTGCCAACTCATAAGTCCGGCCCTGCTCTTGGGCTTCACGACACTGGAATTAGGGTGAAAATGCTGCATTATATGACAATTTCAATCCAATATTTCACTTTGTACTTTTGTCCCTAATAATTTATTATTTATAGTTAGTGATGGCCAAATTTATACCCGCGATTCGCTGCAGGCGAATAAATTTGCGAAAACGCTGGCAAAATTTCATCCTGGCGAAAATTCGCCGGCTTCTCATTTAGTGGACATGCGATTCCGTTTTTGGACGCCGGCACCCATTGCATCCAAAACGACAGCAGCGGTGATTCGTTAATTTTTCGCCGTTACACTAATTTCTCTAGAAATAATTTCATTAAAAATTTGGCATATGAAACGCCACCAATGCGCCCATCAGTATTTATAGTAATAATTTACTATCTTACCTTGGAATCATATAGAATGTATAATATAGAAATGTAATTATGTGTATCAGCTTTTTACACCACTGCCACCTTGCTGTACTCTTTATGGAAAATTTGTCTAGAATTGTAAATTATTCTTATGTAATATTTTAAATAAACTTATTGTGGGCTTTCACTGCATGTATTGAAGATCTGGAGTGAAGCAGTTCTGTGTTCTTTGTCAGTTTATACATGCCTTACACCCTGCACCTTCCCATCCTATGGTCATGTTACATCCACATGAATACGACCTGGGGGAAATTACCTCAAATATAAATATATATATATGGGAGTGGCTCGACATTTTCTTTGTATTTTTGCATAGTGTTTGACCTCTCCGCTCAATTTAACAGACTAGAAGAACCAGTTCTGTATTGCCACAATACTTCCTCCTACACCTGCAATGTCATTCTGTGGATTTAATGTGGCCTTTATCAGTCAGCCAGAATAAGTTAAAGAAGTCTTATGTGTATTTGGACTAGATGGTTGTTACACATGTTTTTTCTGCCACAGGAATAAGGAATGTTCAATCTGTTGTAAAATATACACATGTTTGGGGGGTTATTTACTAAAATTTTAATTTATCTCATCATTTAAATAAAAAAGCTTGACCAAACTCCCATGCCTGATTTTGCCTTATTTATTTATAAAATACTGTAACTCGAATAAATCGCATCAAGAAAATACCCGAGCAAAAACTGTTTTTTCAGACTTTTTCCGAAATCGCTTGATTTTTTTGAATTTTTGACCAAAACCCCAAATTTATCAGATTATAGGGCTAAACCCAGAGCAGACCATTATATCTTCCAATTGGGATAGGGACATCTCCCATTGACTTATGCATGATTTATACATGGCCTCAGGTCTGAGGTGGAGAATTTTTTCATTCAGGCTTTTTGCAGCATCGGGGTATGATAAATATGAAAAAATTTGAGTTTTTGAATCAAAAATCCCAACCAGATAAATTCGATGTTTAGTAAATAACCCCCTGCCACCAAGGAGTTCCGTGACCATATAAAAGCACTGAAGGTTGAAGACAGAGTTCTTTTCTACAGGTCATGGAATTCTAAGGTGACTTCTTATATCCAATCGAAGAAAATGCACGCACTTCTGCAGCCAACCGGTGAGGTAAAAAATAAATTTTATTCCATTTTGTTAAAAGTCAAACGTCCTAACGCGTTTCGTATCGAATGATACATAATCATAGGCCAGAGATCGGATTTGGTGAGTGTGCAATCTTCTGACAAACATTCTTCAGAGTTTTGATGTTTCAAGTGCTGGACCTGGGGTTTTTACACCCAGGTCACCCCTTTCTTTGGGTGAGCTATAGTATTACTGAGAATAGTTCTTTGCTCTAATTATAAATGTTTGGCTTATTTGATAAAGGGCTAGAGCCAGCAAAACATCCTCCAGTTTTACAATGGACTACTACATTATTTTTAATAATACACAAGTTTCAGTTAGTGATGTCTCATCACTAACTGAAATGACTAAGCACTGACTGGTGACATCACTAAGCAGGATAATATTTACAGGATATTCCTGGCTCTTGTGTATTGGTTTGAAAGATTAGAAATGTCTGAGGTTTTTCATAGACATGACACAGACAGACACATTGATTTGTCATGCAGATTGTTTGATTTCCAGCCAGGTTGCATCGTCCTATTTGTGTGTATCTCTGTGTGTATTTCACATTAACTGTAATAGTGATATTTATGAAGTAGTGAAAAATTAAAGGTCATATGTTCAGGAATGTAACATTATTTGGTCATAGTTTTGCACTCCTTTTTTTCTTTATTTTCTTTATCACAAATATTTGTACATTTCACAAAAGGCATGGTTTGGCACTCAATTACATATTTTGCGATGTTTTCTTAATTTCTTTCTTTTTAAATTGCATTGTGTCCAGGGAAGAATCATTTACATGATTTCAAAGCAAGTAAGGAAAGAGGATTACATTGCGTTTCAGCCCAAAATACTATGGAAACAGACGGGTATGTCACTTTTACAGTAACTTTTAGTATGTTATGTAATGGTTATTATTTTTTATAGTTTTTGTTTGCCTTCTTCTTCTGACTCTTTCCAGCTTTCAAATGGGAGTCGCTGACACTATAAAAAGAAACAAATGCTCTGTACGGCTACAAATATATTGGCATTGCTTTTATGCCTCACCTTTCTATTCAGGCCTCTCCTATTCACATTCCAGTGTCTTATTCAAATCAGGGCATGGTTGCTAGGGTCATTTGGACCCTAGCATCCAGATTGCTGAAATTACAGGATGGAGATCTGCTGAATAAAAAGATCAAAAACCACAAATAATAAAAAATTCAAACTAATTGTTTAGTGTCTCAGAATATCACTCTCTATATCAAAATAAAATTTAATTGAGTGAAAAACCCCTTAAATATATTGACTTTGTATATGGCGTCCAATATTTTGTAATTACAGAAAGGTTTCTGTCCTTTCCTTCCATTCTTGATTAAAGGGTTGCACTTTTATTAAGGAATTTGCAGGATCCCTCTCTTTAGTGAGGGCAGATGAGCCTCATTAAAGAGAAACCAGAACCCCTAAAGAACTGATGCCATAATGAGATGATAATATTGAATCATGTCCATTTGATTCCTGTACAATCTGCATAAATGGAAGAAAACATTTTAATGAAAGCTTGTAAGTTTTTCCAATCACATTTTTTTTAATGTAAATTGCTTCTGGGTCTTAGGTTGAAATGTGAAGAGCTAAAAAAAATCTATATTTCCTGAAGCGCAAGGTAAAGGTTATGAACCTGTCAAACTAGAATGCAGTCTTTATAATCCATTTACATATGAATTTCCATGAAAAATCCTTCTACATTTTGTTAAATAGACATTACAAATGTTTGAGGTGTTATGGAATACTGTAGGGGTCATTTGCTATGATCACAGATCCAAGTTGAGCCTAGTATTTGATTGGAAATGTGGCACTAGGTTGCACAGCGCAGTTCCAGCAGTCACATAGCAGCCCTGTCCATACTGCCTGCCATAGTTTTACATGACCAGATGTATGTCACTGAGCAAATTCAAATTGGTGCTATCTCTGTGCTATGCTGAATAGAATATTCTGTAAAAGATGAATAACAGGCTCATATTTCTAGTAGGTGTATCACATACGACCATATTATGAAAATGATCTTCTTCGATATTGCTTACCCACAGGTGCCCAGCCATGAGTGTTCCAAAATTCTTTTGAATGCAGAAGATTAAAATAGATGCCACATTGAGATCACATTGGTTCTCATAGTGTAGAATGATTCAGGACCAGCATTTGGTCCACTTTTTTTATTTTACAGGAAAGCGCAACTGGAACATCCAATAAGAGAAAGAGAAAAAGCTATGTTTGCACCTTCCCATCAAAGAAATCTTTGATCCAAAGGAACAAAATTATTAAAACTTAACTTAATTAATTATAAAATTAAAAAGTCCAGGAAACGTTAAAATACGGAAAGGAACAGTGAGAGGGGTATACTAAATAGATAAATGCGGGGTAGCATAAACATGTGGGGAAGGCAGTAGCGATACGTTAATTCTGTACTGATGCACGGAAATGGTAAGTGAGTAGTCGTAGGAAAAAATCGCCACCTGCTCACCTATACCTATTAGGACAACCTCATAACATAAAATAAAACAGCACAGGTGGATCGATCAGACCAGCGTGTAAGTTGGTTGCTGCCCACCTCCAGCTCCACCAGGTACCTGTCAAACATTGCTTATGTAACTTGCATATTTACTGCATATACTTTCATTTTTATCTGTCTATATTCCTGAATAATACCTTTGTGTTCAGGTGTGGTTATTAGTTCACTAAATAGGAATAGGGTTAACAAGGAGCAAAGGTTACAAAGGAGCAAATCTTTTACTTTCTCCATAAAAGAAATATGCCCAGTCCTTATAAACAACACACAGAACAGCAAATAAAACTACTACAAGTTAACAAGAAAGAACAAACTAGAAGAAGAGGTTCTGGCTGGTGAATCTTATGGCAAATTGTCCACTTCACCTGTGCTGCTGAATCCAAATAGTAGTCTCTAATTTAAAAATCACAAATTGCATATTCTATATTGAGTGAATGTGTGGAATAATAATTTTTTGAGAGAGGTTACTATGTTCATGTACCATGGTTAATGGTCTGGTTGTCCAAAAACATGCACTGTTGGACAGACTTTACAGGTTTGATTACCATTGATAATGGACCGTGACTGGGTGGGAGCTCACATTACTCAGCTAAATATAAGTCCTGAAGACATAAGGGAATGTCAGGTCACTTTAGCCAATTGAGGAAGCTTTTGTTAGTACATTTAAAATGATGAGCAACATTTTTCATCCTGTATGTTTTTTGTGGCAAATTTTCATGAAACTGTGTTGTTTCATCAATGCAGTCCTTTTGACATAGAAAAAACTTTGCAGAAACAAAATGCATACATCTTTTTTGCTTTCAAAATGAACATGGGATATGAGCCCTCCCACTTTGTAGATGGAGAGGCAGGGATGGCCAATGCTCATTGCATTGTATTTAGTGGTTTGAGCAGTAATTAGGCATGTTTCTATGATTTAGAATTAGTGTAGGTGTTTGTTGGAGTCAGTGCAAGTAGAAGCAGTTTTCCTTGTTTTTTGCCTGCTCAACGGAAGACCCATAAGCCCATGTTAGAGATAAGTTTGTCTGTCTGTGTGAATCCCTTGTAGGTGCAACTACTGCTGTTTTTTGTTTCCTGATTTGTTTTCTTTTTCTTTGTTGATTGATTTTAGTTTAGTTAATTTTAGTTCTAATTAAGTTTACAACCCTTCACTTTCCCCATATTTTTTTTCAATAAATAACAACTGGTGGAAGTCTTCTCCAAGCCTGCCACTTCTCAAGCCAGTGAGACCACCACTAAAACTCCACACATCCAGCAGAAGCATAAGCCAAGCAGCAACACAGGTATTGGTGGAGGTGATCTGATGTGTGAGCCTCAACAGGCAGCAGCCTCCTCTCCGCAAAGATGTACCCTTCTCTCTCCAATAATGCCTCATCCTCCTCTATTTTCTCCTTTCAAACACTCCTTCTCATTAGTTTTACCTACTTCCCTTCTGACTTATATTTGTGGTGCTGCATCAATGAAAATTTGCGGTGGGCTTAGCTATAACTCAACTCAGGTCCTACTGTCTTTGGCTGTCTGACTGATTGTCATGTGTAAAAGCTCTGGCTAACTCAACTAAAGCAGAAAACAAATTATTGCTGGTACTTGGTTATCACAAATGGGTTCTACTCCCTACTCTGTGGTTTGTATAAACAGAATGTACCGAATATTTTTGATTCGGCTGAACCCCTGAATCCTTTGTGAAATATTCTGCCGAATATGAACTGAATTTGAACCCTAATTTACATATTCAAATCAGTGAGGGGGAAGGAAAAAGAGAGCTTGCATGCAGCACGCAGCAAAAACATTTTTTACTTCCTTGTTTTGTGTTTTGTGACAAAAAGTCACATGATTTTTTAGGATTCAGATTCGGTTTAGCAAGGCACAAGGATTTGGCAGAATCGTACTGAAAATGGCCGAATCCTGGATCATTACCGAACGTAATCCTGGATTTGGTGCATCTCTATTAGCAATAACAGAGTTTAAAATAGTCACACCACATCTTGCTTCTGCCCCTTTGCAAGTAGAGATATTTGTATCCATAACAATAATCCTCTCTAAAATGCGAATTGATCCTCTAAACTGTGTCCTTTGAGGCTTTACTACTGTTACCACCAGAAGTAAATGCTGCTTGATGACTGGCTGCTATGGGTTACAGCAGACATGGCAAATAAATGTTACACTGGTCCTACATTGCTGACGGAATAAGTAACATCTTTGTGCCTTTCAATTTTTGTTTGCTTCACATTTTTATTTCCTTGATTTCTTGCATGATTTTTTTCCCATCCAGGGATGTTGCCTTCCATTTGTTCACATACATCAGTCACTTGAAATTGTCTGCGGTCGACATTAGGGTTGCCATCTTTTTCTAAAAAAAATACCGGCCTTCCTATATATTTATCTTTTTTTCCTATTAATAATATTGGGATCAAACATCAAAAATACTGGCCAGGCCGGTAAAATACTGGCCAGGCGGTAGGCCCATGACATCACTGGCAGTCTCTGTGTGGGTCTCTGCATCACTGTGTTGCATTTTGTGCTGCTACTCTGGCAACTCAGCTTCACTACCAGGTTCAGGTATGTCCTTCAGTCTTCTCTTGTTTTCCAGTTCTGGAGAATAGCAGATGTGAGTACATTACAGTATTGTTCAAAAATGTTTAGAAATTTTTGGTGGTCTCTCACTCCAAGTGTTTCAGGGTGTCCTCAACAGAGTAGTGGCCCCGTCCAGCCAAAAAACTTCCAAATCAGCTTAAAAATGCACCCTAGAGACCCACAGCGAATTCAGTGTAATTTATTCATAAAATAAGGGTGCATTTTTAAGTTGTAAAAGGTGTCCTTTTAGGCATTTTAAGTTTAAAATGTGTCCTTTTAGGCATCTGTGATATAGGCTTGGTATTTCAAGTACACAAAGGCCCAAACAACCCCCCACCAGCCCACTAAATACTGACTGTCTATGTCATCTTACAGCAGCCCCTCTGGTATTTGCTAAAACCCACAGACTAATGAGAGCTGAACATTTTCCAAAATGACAAGAAATTATGAAGTGATTTTGTTAAATATATCTTTTCATACACAAACACGGTTTAGAATCCCATTTCTTTCATAGTCTGAAACATAACCACAAAGAAGGTGGTAATCGGGAGAGTTATGTTATCCATGTACAAACAGAGAACAACTGGAAACAGATGGACAGCGACCACAGAAATGGTTTTTTTAAGTAAGAATTATGTGTCTCAGCCTTGGAAATTTCATTCACACTCCCACTATTTCCTTGTTTCAGTTCTGACCACAGTCTCTGGACTTGTCACCCTCTGGGCCCTGTCAGTGTTGTTGTACTCAAACATTAGTAGCAGAAAAACAATTTTTGCTAGCATGAGTGTAAACTACAAACATTTCAACAGAGTATTATGACCACTTAATTCTTGGTTGGAAGAGTATAAAAATGCATTGCACATGCTCATGCCATATTTTTCTTACATGATAATGTCACAATTGGAAGTCTAATACCCAGACCATCGGCTTGAATGAATTGCCAGCATGCCAAAACATTTCTATAATTTGTACTCCTTTGGTGATACTTATCCTCCTTATACATACTGTTCATAAGTATCTGTATTTTGCTTTCCCTTGATAGTGTAAGCTGGTTTGAGAGTTCATTTATTCTGATATAGCCATGTCTTATATGGCTGAGTTTGTTGTGATTTGCTGTTTGGGTCACTTCTTCACATATTTCTGGTTTCACTGTGTCTAGGATTGTCACCTTTGAAGGTCTTGCAGTCCAGGTAGGGGAGCTGGGGTGATGTCATGGTCGAGGCTATGATGTGGAAGTCTGTGATTGGCCGAACGCCACTTCAATCTTGGAAAATCCTGCCAATTTTTCCAATCTGGAAAACCAGGCAGGCAGTTTTGACCCAGGAAGTCCTTCCGAAAACCAAGCTGTCCAGGACAAAACTGAAGAGCTGTCATATTTTGTAGGAACTATTTTGTTTTTATATTCTGTGGCCACTGTGTCATATATTTCTGTGCTATGAAATACTGGGGTCACTGCGTCATATATTTCTGTGGTATGAAATACTGGGGTCACTGTGTCATATATTTGCGCCCCTGGGCCCCCCCTTGGTGATCATCCCCGCCTGTAGATGTTCTAGGGACACTGTGTCATGGAATTCCAGGGAAAATGTGGTAGATGTTGAGAGCCCCTGTGTTATGAAATTGTGCATGTTACCATAGATGTGGGAATGGAAAACAGATGGGTGAGGCAAAAATGTCATCATATACTCATGATCCACCCTATTTCGAGCCACTTCATCAACTGACAAGCCTGCATAATTCTCAAATAATTGTGGGAGCTTGAGCCAAAAAAAAAAATACCTTGAAGATCATGTGGTACAATTGCATCCATCATTATCTGTCAAAAATGTTTGATTAGTGAACAGAGAGCATTTGAGCACAAGCTGATCCACATAACAGGCATCCTTTTCATTTGGCACAAAATGAAGCACCTATGGGTGCCAGGTACAGTGTGAGCCCTATGCCTATTGCCTCTTCACACTGTCCCTTGTACCTAATGTGCTAATCATGGCATAACAAGAACAAGGGTGCAGCACACTACTTTCTGGGACATGGGAAGGTGAAACTATTTCATGGGAACAATAATGTGTCTACCACTTGTGACTACCATAAGTAAATAAAACCTTACAAATCCCTGCTTGTACTTGATTGAGATTTTTTCGGATTCACAGAATGTAAATGTGTATTTCATAAATTACTTCAAGGACAAGGAAAGTATAAAATACTGGGGGTCACTAATATATCAGGCACTACCCTTGACACAGTATAGTAACAATTTTAAATGTAACTATTGCACATGTACTTGGTCCTGACAGCCACAAGGGACCACTAGGACAGTGGTGTAACAATCCTTCAATGGGCTCCCACTGAAAAAGAATATTTCAGGTCCCCTCCTTGCAATGTTTATTGACCTCTCATGTACCTGTCTAGTAGATGTGATCTTGGCAGCTGGGATACAGATATTTTCCTTTAAATATTGTGCATGCAAAAATAAGAAAAACGTCAAACTTTGCAATATCTCTCCCTTTTTCAGCATAGTGACTGACAGATATAGGGTCCTATTTCTGCAAAATGTATAGTGAATCGTATAGAAATACATGTTAATTAAATTACTGGTGATGTTGTCCAGAGCAACCAATTAGATTTCAACATTTATGGTAGTGATACACAGGCAGATTCGGGGAGATTAAGTCATGAGGCAACTTCGGGCGACTTCGGAAAAGGAAGCGCCACGTGTGCTTAGGGCAAGCAACTTTTCGTTACAGAGGAAGGGAAGACACACAAAGGTAGAGCGAGGAGATTGTCACCCAGAAGAACTGGCGATTAGTTGACAGGCGACTAAATCTCCCGAATCTGCCCGTGTGTCACTAGCCTTACAAAACAAAAGAAATGATCTGATTGCTTGCCATAGGCAACATCACCACATACCACCCAACATTTTGGAAACAGAAAGATGGACAAAAAGATTTTACAGCACAGCAACTTTTTTGACCATGCCCATTTTTGTGGCCACACACCATAATTACCATGTTCATTTTACAAAGTTTGGCAGGTTATGAAAGCTTGAATACATTTCTGTGGTTTTTATGTGTTATTACAGTTTTGCCAATGAAGAAGAATTGCCCTTAAAGCTGCAGTTTCCCCAAGAGACCTGCTTATTTTAAATTGTTACAATTGCTTCTTTGCTTATCTTAAATTGTACAAAATTGTTACAGTGCAGGAGATCAAAGAGAAAGTTGGGACATTTCAGTCACAATCCGAGACTGCGGGCTGAGCTGTCAAGAAAAGAGAAAGGGACAGTTGGGAGGTATGTGATCAGTAATATTTCACTCCACATTTTACACAGCTGAATAAATAGACCCCATAGTGTGCATGGATTCACTGAAACAACAGTGCTTGTTCAGTCCTTACAGTTATGCACATCTTCCTTTCTTTCTATAATAACTTCAAAACAGTTCTTAAAATAAAGATTTTGTTTCAGCAGGTTTCCTGCAATCACTGACACTCAGGAGCAGAGCCGTGACATATCATATAATGATCTCTGGATCACTCATAGCCACAGATGCTTGCCTGTGTGGTAAGTTGCACACCCATATGCTTTTAAATAAGTTGCCTACACTCATTTCTGAGTGTAGGCCCCCTTCCTTCTAAAGACCCTGAAGTGCTGTGCTTAGTACCTACTGTATATGATGGATACTGTTTAGAAAACTGTATAACATAATCTATATTCATTTATAAAAAAGCAAACATGTGATTTTAATTCAGTACATATCATTGACACAACACATTGATGTGGTTTTACAGCTGTGCATTTATAGTCAAGTCAAACAAATAAATAGCTTTACAATATTGAAAGATTCATACGCCAGCATGCCTTACAAGCCCATTCATTATTTTTCTATACACACTTGCACACAATGGAGCTCTTAGAATAGAGATCAGCTTTTCATACAAAGATTCTGTCCTTTGTTGCTTCTATAAGTAAAAGTTATTGTTAATGTTGATTTTTCATGGTACCAGCCCTGTCACATCCTCTGTATTTCTACAATGATTTGTATTTTTCCCCATGTGCAATACATGTCCAAGAACAAATGCAGCCCATACTAAGATATAAGTAACCAAACTCCATTGTACATCCAAGGCAACAGGTTGTGCAGGCCAATTATCATACTGAGGCTGGGAGTAAAGCTGATTAGTACTGTACATTGTCCAGGAGACCTACACATCCTTCTTATAAAGTAGAAATGCTGAGCAATTTATTCTGTATATAAATGTAGATAGAATCTCAAGCATAGAGCAGAGAAAGGGATACCAATAAACAGTTTTCTGCCTAATTAAAGATAATGTAATAAATCAGCTGTCCAATAAATATTAATTTATTTAATATAAAGTCTTTATATTTTTTGCTCTAAAAATTCTGCCAAATAATTAGAATCCAGCTAATTCACAGTCTACTTGTATGGAATACATTATATGGAAACCCGTTACACAGGACAGCTGTCTCCCATAGGCTCAATTTTAATCAAATAATTCAGATTTTTTTTTTAAATGATTTCCTTTTTCTCTGTAATAATACAACATTGCCTTTTATTTTATTCCAGCTAAGATATCATTAATCGTTATTGGAAGCAAAACATTCCCATTTGGTTTATTTAATGTTTAAATTGTTCTTTTTTAGACTTTGGGATATTTGGGAGACTTTGGTCTATATTGGTATTGAATATACAGGAAAAGATTTCACTTATAGAATCCCTATAATCTTGATTTGTTATAGTTCCATAGTAACCAAACATAAATCTCAGAGCCACTCCCAGTTTTGCCCCAGCCATGCCTGGTTTCCCCTGATCCACCCCAAATGCCACCTATTTTGGTAAGGAGAACTAAACTCAAAAAATGAATATGGCTAAAAATGCAATTTACTGAACTTGTTGTGCCAGCCTTAAGTTTCAGTTTGTCAATAGCAGCAATGATCCAGGATTTCAAACATGTGACAGGGGGTCACCATCTTGGAAAGTGTCTGTGACACTCACATGCTCAGTGGGCTCTGAGCAGCTGTTGAGAAGCTAAGCTTAGGGGTTGTCACTAATTATCAAGCAGAAAATGAGGCTGGCTTGTGAAATAAGATGCTGCTACAGGAATGATTATTAAATTATAATGTTAGTTGCATTGTTTTTTATGCTACAGTACCATGTAGTAATTATATTCATTAATTACTAATCAGCCTTATATTGTTATATTTATATCAGTGTCCCCCAACCAGTAGCTTGTGAGCAACATGTTGCTGTTACAAACAACACCCTAAATCCAGAACCAATGCTAGGCTCCCTGGTCTCGGCTCTTGCTTCTGCCTCTAACAGCCGACTTTTTTTTTCTTACGATTTGATTGCGAGAGGGGTCTGGCCCGGCGGGGGCCCATTAAGGGTCGGGGCCCAGTGGGTTTTATCCAGTACAACACAGGATGCTGCTAGGTCTTAATAAGAGAGGAGCCAAGGGAGGGTTCTGGACTAGCAAAGGGGCATGATCGTTAGACATGCAGAGGTCGGTTCAGGCTGAGTTCAATTAAGGTCAGACAGGCAAGGGTCAAAAACAGGGGGATCAATCAGAATGGTCAGGCAGACACAGGTCAGGATAACAGAGTTCAGAATAGTCAGGCAGGCAAGGGTGAAAACAGGAATCAAGAACAGTTTTCATGCTTGTGTTGCTCCCCAACTCCTTTTACTTCTGAATGTTGCTCACAGGTTCAAAAGGTTGAGGATCACTGATTTATATCCTATGGGTACTGTATATTGTGAGTGGGTCCCTAAGCTCAGTAAGTGACAGCAGCACAGAGCATGTGAATCAGTGAATCAGCAGAAAAGAAGATGGGGAGCTACTGGGGCATCTTTACACAGATCTTTACTGCTATGGTTACCTTGTGCTGGTATAGAAGCCCAAAACATAATATATAACATCGCTAACTTACTTCTTTAGTTAGGGTTTAGTTCTTCTTTAAACTCATGTCCTGCTTTCCGAGACTGTCCATGGAAATTAGGTATGTAGGAAGTATGTGGTTCTGCTGGTTTCAAAGAATAAATATTTTCTTTGTTTACACTGCACACTCTGTAGTTACAGTATGCTAATATTCTGTATTATGTTCATGCGTACAACATACAGTTTCTAATGCTCATATTCACTGCTGTTTTTATATGAATTCATTGCTTTCAGTTTCCTGCGGACTCCTAGCTTTGGTAGGGGTGAGATTGCCATGTCTTGAGAGCTTTAAGCCTTCAAATGTGACTCATAAATTCCATGTAAGACTTTCCTGTGCCGGCTGTACCCTCCCTGTTTAATATCTCTGATTATGCAAGAGTTTCTCTTAAATCATTATTAATACAGCTACAATTTCTCGTGCTGGGGCAGTTTCCAGAATTGAAAGACAATCATTTAAGGAACTTTTATTCTGTGTCATTCTGAATACATTACAATTTAAGGATTAAAGGACATTTCCAAGTATTTTAGATAACAGTGATAACTATTGCAACTGATCTGTCTAATTCATTCTGGTGTCAGGGGTGTCAGGGGTGGTGTTAGTATGTTGGATAGACAGAACATATGGGAAGTCTATTTAAAGGATTAGCTGCATGTAACAACTCAGTGACATACACAGAGCAAGGTTTGTAACTGATATGGGGGCCTGTTCAGCTTGGGCTGTAATCTTATAGCAATTACCTGTAAGGCTGGGGACAGACAGGGAGATTCGGGGAGATTCTGTTGCCTGGCGTTTAATAGCAGGTCGACGATCTCCCCGAACTTCCTTCTCCCTATCTGTCGCTAGTTTAAATGAAAAAGCGCCAGCGCTGTGCACACGCGGAATCTCCGGAATTTCCAGAATCGCCCGAAGTTACTTCGTGAGAATCTCCCCGAATCTCCCTGTCTGTCCCCAGCCAGTACCAGTAAGTGTTTCTGGTTTATTTGCAGGTTTGATAATGTAGGCGGAGCGTAAAATAATGGCCTTTGTTATATAACTTGAGGCAAGTTATATATTAAAAAAAAGATTTTTATAATTTTCATTGTGGTTAAAGAGAATTTGGGAATATCTTTCCCTATTGCCAGGGGCTGATTATTACTTTGTGTGCCAATATGTCAGGGTGCTTGCTCGCCTACACCGTTCTAATCTTCTGTACTTGGTGCTCACAACCCTGCCTCTTCAATACAATCTTCCTGTTGCTCTTTCAAACGTCCACTCCGCTTCGTTCCTTGCAACTTTTCTTGCCAACTCACACCCAATTCAGAAGCAGCCCACAAGTAGCATGGCACCCATAAAACTTTACAACTTTAGACCCAGGCATGTGTGGCTGTCGCACGTATGAAGGCCTTTGTATTGTCTCTACTGCCAGAATAAGCATCTCTCTATTCCTTTACACTTTCCAATAAAATAAGTGTTTTCCCAGTCCTGGGTTCCTGTGTAGTCCCAATGAAGAAGGAGGTGATGTTCTCTTCCATAACTTCACACAGAGTTCATCAATGTTTATTGTTTAGCCAGGAGATGTCAGGACAGCAACAGCTTAAAATGCAACTCACCATCCTCTTCCTTGCTCTTTTGCATAGTATCATATGTGAATGGACAGGAGTGGAGGATTACATTTATGACTGGTAAGACTACCAAAAGATTGTTTTCCATGGAAGAGCTTACATGTATAACTGTGCACTAATATGAGGCACATTTCCAACCTCACTAAAACATAATCATTATCTGCCTATTCAAACAAGTGAAGAAGAGATGGGGCATGCGGCATGCATCAGATAAGCAAGAATGCAAATATAATAATGTCCCTAGCACCAACATGGAAATATGTTCCAAAGGATATACATTCCCTTTCAACCCATAAAGCATCAGTATTAGAAAACTGTATATAAAATATTGCAAAATTACTTTCCAGCGAATACTCTGAGGAGCAATCAACAGTGAAAACTTTAGTTGATGAATGCCCAGATATTACTACACTTAGGAGATGCTTCATGTAAGAGTTAATGCAGATGAAAACAATGATGACAGGTGTCCCTATTGCCCATCTGTAAAAATATGTTCTGTACTACAATTGCAACCCCATTCATTTGTACACAAGACAAATTTTCTAAGAATATATGGTTTCTCCTCACAACATTAAAGGAAATATCAGTGTATGTACAGTATTATCATGGCGCCATTAGAAATCCCGTTGCCCCGTACAACAACATTTTTCCCACCCACCCTGGCACCTAAAACCCACCCCTGATCCTGCCCACTCAACTTCAAAGTTAAAAGACCACAAAGACATCAGTGCTAAAAAAGTAACATCCCCCCCCATACATATTCATGGTCAGGGCTCCCTTATAAGTTAAAAAAAAATTGGCGCCAGGGCCCCAAAAAATTATTTTTTAAAAAAACCATAGCGCCAGGGCCCCCCTTACAAGTTAAAAAAAATTGGGCCCCCAAAAATAATTTTTTAAAAAACATTGGCGCCAGGCCCCATCTTACAAGTTAAAAAAATTGGGGCCCCATAAAATATTTATAATATATATATATTTATAATATATATTATTATATTTATAATATAATTTATCAGCTCATTTCGTGACATCCGGTATTTTTGCCACTTCAGGACTTCAGTGTCGGCTCCTGCATGACTTCAGGTCTTTCCGCCGCTTCAGGACATTCAATTGTTCCGCATTCACCTGTTCGGGGACTTAGGAAGGCAGCATGTTTTCGGCGCTCGTAAGGGGGGCCCGGCTCCATGAAAAGTGCAGCACTGCCTGGCCCCCCTTCAGTCTCAGGCCCAGGACACTTGTCCACCCTGTCCCCCCCTGATGGCGGCCCTGTGTATTATTCCCTAAAATTCCATTTAAATCTATCATCCATAGCTTGCACCAATAAGCAAATAGAATGTCTCCTCCCAGCACTGCAAGGCAGGTGAGATTATAGGTTCATATGCTGTAATTATGATTTGCATGCCTTGATTCATAGTCAACCTTTCCATTCATAGAAACTTCAATTTGGAGACAGCATTAGAGGGTTTAGTTGTTCCTATGATATAATTAAGCAGCCAGAGAATGGTAATTTGCCTGATAGATATCATGTTTAAGGCTAGATCAAGATTAAGGATTTATGCAAACAGATAAACAGCTTACTAACAGTGTTAGTAACAGCTGGATACCTGGGTAATTACAGTTTGTGCCCTTTGCTTTCACTAACATATAATTATTGCTGTATTGTCTGAGGATTATCAGAAACATGACATTATTCATTTCTTACCATACATTTATAGAAATCACAAGTTCTTTTACATGTGAATATTCAATCTGTTCTTCTTTATACTGTATTGCTACTGATGCTGGTACTCATCTTTTACTAGTACCTATAATTCAAAATATAAATGTGATTTCTTTTCTGCATTCACATCCATTCTCTGGAAATGTGTTATCCAGAAAGCTCATCATTACAGAAAGGCTGTCTCTCATAGATTCCATTTTATCAAAATAATCCAAATTTTTTAAAATGATTTCCTTTTTCTCTGTAGTAATCATAAACCAGTACCTTGTACTTGATCCCAAGTAAGATATAATTAATCCTTACTGGAAGCAAAACCAGTATATTAGGTTTATTTAATATTTACGTGATTTTCCTAGTAAGGTATGAAGATGCAAATCACAGAAAAATTGATTAAACATAAAACCTCAGGTCCAAAGCATTCTGGATAAAATAGAATTTATATCTGGAGAATCAGGGCCAGAGATGGCGTCCCATGCAACATATTAAGGGTTTTATTTATTAAAGTCCAAATGCTAAAAACACAGAAAAAAAATTCTAAAAGAATCCAAACTTTTGTGGAAAAATAAACTAGTTTTGCAACATTTATTATGTCCCAAGGCTGGAAAAAGTCATAATCTGAAAATCTTGCATCTCAACGGAAGTTGTATATAAGTCAATGGGAGAGGTCCCTATTCTATGTGGAAGTTTATGTTGCCTGACGAAGGGGCCTTTGTGCTCCGAAAGCTTGCAATTGCAATTGTTATTTTTCACATGGCTAACACGGTACTACATCTCAATACTCTGGAATTAGCCTGAAAATCAGGGCAAAAATCTGATTTTCGGTCTACTTTTTCATGTTTGTGCTGATCCGATAAATTAGTGATTTTTTTTATAATAAATAAGGTCCAATCGTGGATTCTAATTTGGTTGGACTTTTTTTGATTAAAATAGTCAGAAAAATTCAGACTTTGATAAATAAGCCCCTAAGACTAGAAACCATGGCCACAGGGCCAGAACAAGGGGTAGGCAGAAGAGGCACGTGCCTAGGGCGCAATGAAATGGGGGCGACAAGCATTCGCCTACCGCTGGTCTGGACCCTTCTCTCACTGGCACTCTCCAGTGTGCCTCTGTGCTCATCTTCTGTGTGTGTTCTCGATCCCCCTTCACAAACTATCCGGACACTTGTGGATACGCTTGCATGCGCACTCGCGCCTGTGAAAGCAAGGGATGAAGTGGCCAGCCAGGTTGCCCAGGGCCTACCCACCAAGGAGGAGGAGTTTTTAATATACTATGTTAATTTATTGATGTGACCAACCCATATAATGTGCTAAACTTTGGTTTGTAATTTATGCTTGATAAAGGGGGTAACCCCGAAACATTGCACGTCTGCACTTGAATAAAAAGCATGGGGTAACCCTGCATTAATTCTACCTTGAGTGCCATTGTTATCCGTTATATGTTCCTGTACAAGAGGGTTGCCGTGCCCTCAAACAATTGAGCACCAGGTGAGCTGGATTATTTTTTACTAAAGAGTGTGCGCTGCTTCCACCTGTTGTTCGTGGCCCTACCCACAAAGGGCCAACATCAGGTGGTAAACATGTTCAGGGCCCAGGCCTTAAAAGGGGCCAGGCTGTGCTGCAGTTTTTGAAACAGCCAGGCCCCCCTTGGCAGCGACAAAAACATGCTGCCTCTTCGATAGTCCTGAACTGCTGAAAAGTCAAGTCCCAAACATCTGAAGTCCCGATAAGAGCCAAACCCTAATTCCTGAAGCCGCAGAAAGACCCAAAGTCACAAAGGAGCAGAACTTGTAGTCCTGAAGCCACAAAAAGACCCAGTCACAATATGTGCCTGGCTTCTGGCAAATAACTTTTTTTGTGCCTAGTTTCTGGCAGAATACCCCTTCATAGGTACCTGGCTTCTAGCCAAGTGCCCCTTCTGTATACTTCTTGGTTCTGGCCAAACATCCTCTTTGAACGCACCTGACTTCAGATCAAATGAGCCAAAAGTCCTATATATTTATGTATAAAGCTACTGACCAAATGACCCCACCTTATGTGCCTGGCTCCAAGCCAAAAATCTTTTTCTGTATGTACCCGGCTTTATTAATGTATTATTATTATTATTATTATCATTATTATTATTGACACGCATTTATATAGCCCCAGCATATTTTGTACATCTTTTGATCAAATGTCCCTTCTTGCTTCTTGCAAAGTGCCACCTCTGGATGTACCTAGCTTCTGGCCAAATACCCCCTGACTTTTGTCTGTATGTCTCTGGTCAAAAGTCCTCACTGTATGTGCTCCTCTAAATGAACCCATGTACCTGTTTTTGGCTGCAATGTCTAACAGGTGTTTGAAGGTGTAGGTGTTTGAAGAGATTTGTTAAATGAAAACTGATTAATGATCATGCTTATGTGATAGCCAACCTATTACCTCATCCAATGAATTACTCATCAACCCTGCCCTAGCGTAGACAATTACATTTGTTGACTAACCTACCAAACTTATGTTGACTAATGTCTTTGGATTACTCATGATGTTATTTTAAATGTTAAACACCTCTAATGCACTTAGACATATGTGTACTATATCTCTTGCCTTTCATATATGTATGGGGCCCTGAAACTCTTCTCTTTGTCAAAAGGAGTTCTTCTTAAAACTAACTTTTAGTATGATGTAGAGAGTGATATTCTGAGACAATTTTCATTTGGTTTTCAATTGGGTTTCTAGGGTCCAAATTACCCTAGCAATTGTGCACTGATTTGAATAAGACTGGAATATGAATAGGAAAGGTCCTGAATAGAAAGATAAGTAATACAAAAAATAATAGCTATACATTTGTAGCCCTACAGAACATTTGTTTTTTGATAAAAAAGCCATTGGAAAGCTAAAAACAGTCAGAAGAATAAGGAAATAATTAGCAACGCTAGTATTATTTTTACGTTAGGCATTCACAAGGGTTTTTTGTGATCATAACTTAAAGAAGAGCTTAAAACGGCAAGGAATGTCTTATTATTTTATGAATTTGTAAATCATCATCAGAAGGACAACAAACCTGGGCAAGTCTAGAATTTTGCAATAGCTTTCCACAAACCATACATGTACTGGGCTGTGGTTTTGCACTCCTAGCTTCCTTGAAATTAAATCTATTAAGTGCTCGTGTTTCTAAGGCATACATCAGTACCAGTAGAGGATTCTAAAAAGTTGCACTTTATTTGTTCTAGTTGGAACTTCCTGGACATTTGATTTTTTTATTGCCCTATTACTTTTGACATTTTGTAGTTCTAGGCTTGTGCTGCTTTTTTCCACTTTTCAGTGAATCTGTTAGGGTCACTGAGACATAGCCCTGCCCCTGCCTGGCCTTTGCATAATGTGGCACTTGGCTTAAATGCTTTCCATTGGTTGACAGCTTGTCCTCTCTGATGTACTAATTTGGGTGCAGGCTTTGTGCATTGCCCAGTGGTGGTCTTGCATGTTGGAGCTGTCCAGTGCATCTCAATGTTTTAAAACTTCCCACATGCATTTGCCTTGACACCATGAGTTCTTATTTAAGGGCTGAGCTTATTTAAGGGAAGACAAATCTTTGTTACTTTTTGCTTTTAAATTTGAAAGTAAGTTTTATTGGTGCTCAAAGGGAAACTATACCTCCAGACTGCATTCTTAACCAACAGATGTTTATATAATTTTACTTGGCCTATTAAAGAATCTTACCAAACTGGAATATACGCAGCTGTCAGTAAATATTGTCTTTTTACCTTGAGCCACCATTTTATGATATTCTCTGAGCTCCCTCGGAGGTCACCCAACCAGAAATACTGCAGCTTTAACAGGAATAAATGTAAAGGACTCATAATAAGTAATTGGCTCATGTGACATTACATGTATGTGTGCCCTTGGTCTGTTTGTGTACCCAGGGACAGCCCTTGGAATTTAAAAGGCCAAGTGCACAGGTAAATGGCAAAATGGTTCATAGCTGGAACCAAATATATATATATATATATATATATATATATATATATATATATGATTTATTCAACATTATGGGTGGGTCCTCCCTTCATCAGTGGCAAACCCTCCCTGACGAAGGAATGCCCCCCCCCCCCGAAACTTGAATACTGTTCACCTCTGTGACTAAGAAATTGACAATGGACCATTTTGCAATTTAAGTTTGTGCATATTTCTTTTCTTGCAATCTGATTTACTTAAAGGGATATTTCTATTCACAATGCATCAGTTAATAGTGCTGCTCCAGCAGAATTCTGCATTGAAATCCATTTTCAAATTTTTTATAGTCAATTTTGAAATCTTATATGGGTCTAGACATATTGTCAGTTTCCCAGCTGCTCCCAGTCATGTGACTTGAGCTCTGGGAGGAAGGTGTGATATCACTTTGCAGTCACTCTTTACTGCTGTACTGCAAAGTGATATCACACCTTCCTCCCCCCCCCCCCCCCCCCCCCCCCCAGAAGCCTAACAACAGAAAAATGGGAAGGTAACCAGATAACAGCTCCCTAACACAAGACAACAGCTGACTGGTAGATCTAAGAACAGCACTCAATAGTAAAAGCCAAGTCCCACTGAGATTCCGTTACATGAAGTAGGAGAAATAACAGCCTGCCAGAAAGCAGTTCCCTCCTAAAGTGCAACCACAAGTCACATGACTGGGGCAGCTGGGAAATTAACAATATGTCTAGCCCCATCTCAGATTTCAAAATTGAATATAAAAAAATCTGTTTGCTGTTTTGAGAACTGGCTTTCAGTGCAGAAGTCTACTGGAGTAGCACTATTAACCGATGTGTTTGAAAAATACATGTATACATATTTATCCCTTTAAGGATAACCTAGTAACCTAGTCATTATGTTGTAGGAATTCATCAGCCTTGGCAGCCCTAGCACTCCTGCTGTTTCCTGTCTTCCTGGACCCCTTGGACTTCACTTCTTCTTTGACCTCAGCCTGTTGCGTTTGCTACAATCCTTGCTGCCTACCTGCTACCCAACCTGCTGTAATTTCTGCAGTTTGTTGCCTGTCCTGATTTACAACCTGTTAATTCCAATCTCCACTTTTCCTGGCACTCATTTTCACTCAACCCCTTGTCCTTGTGTCATTGACCACTGTGCTGTGGAATCTGAAGGTGTTGCCCTACAATAATTACCATAGAAGCAGGAAGCAGTAGAAATGAACATCTCCTCGGATGGTTTCACTAAGGCGGGTTAACCTCATTAACTTGCTAAGCTAGTTATTGCTGATAAGCATTTGGGATACCCAGTGGCCTCCTCCATCAAGTCAACTGCATTAACATTAACACAAAGTGAAGACCAGCCCACTAGATTCCTATCATTGTAGCTGGTGAGTCATAGTTGCTCTTTGTCTGCTTAGAAATTTGCACTGCAAATAATGAAGCAGATATATATTTAGTAATCAATAATTATGTGCATATATATGTCATATGAGTTTTAGTTGAAGAATTTTAATGTAAGGGTATTATATAATTTTATTAGCCCTAAAGTATAAATAAATAATATAAAGTTGTAAATCACAGTTTACTTTTACTGTTTATTCAGAGCACATAGCCCTAGTTTTCTTTCACATTGTGTACGTCAGAATGAGTCAAAGCTGCAATACTGGTTCCTAACCATTAATTACAATTGCCATGAAACAATGTGGAAGTGATATATCACACTACAGGAAAAACTATTCAGGGTTTCTATTTCAAAATGTATAATATATATGGATGGGAAGGAGAAGAAAAAGACTAACCCTTGTAGTTGCACCTCCCCATCCTAAAGTCTGATGATCCCAGGGAACAAAATAAATAAAACTTAACTTTTAATTAAATTGAATTAATATAAATATAAAACCAAATAGTCCAGGGAAACCATTAAAATAAGGTAAGGAACAGGGAGAAAGAGATACTGATTTGGTTAATATGGGATGACCTAGACATGTGGTGAAGATGGAAGTTATGTGCTGATTCTGTGCTGGAGTATAGAGGAAGTGAGAGGGTAATTATAGGCAATATTCAGTAACTTCAGAGAGGGTGGATATCAACCCAAGTCAAAATCGCGAATTGTAACAAAAGTCACAGACCCCCCCAAAAAGCCCTGACCCACAGACAGACCAACTTGGTTCCAAAAATCGATACTTTAAATTGAATTATATCCGGCAGAGGCTCCATTGTTCAACCACCCCTTCACCCCAGAGCTTCCCTCCTGTTTAAGATATATTGTAAAGGTCTGCAACACTGGAAGTGGTTAGCAGAGCACAGACGGTGTGCTGGAGTCTACCATAGAAAGAGGCTCCGTTGATCTCCCACCCCATCACCCACAGAGCTTCCCTCCCGGTTAAGCTTTGGAGTGCAGGTCTATATTGCACCACATTCACTGTAGGGTGTGCTAACTGCTACCCCTAAAAATCTCCGATGATCACCCACCCCTTCACCCACAGAGCTTCCCTCCTGGTTGTGCTGTGCGGTGAAGGTCTAAAGGAAATAGTATTGCTTCAGTCTCCCTGCCTGACCATACTAAAATGCGCCTGACGAGCGTTTCACCTGCTTATCAACGGGCTTTGTCAAAGGCTGATACAG
>CM044433.1:147371673-147382787 GCA_024363595.1 Xenopus borealis | reverse complement strand
GGAATATGAATATGAGAGGCCTGAAAAGAAACTGAGTAATAAAAGTAGCATTAACAATACATTTGTAGACCTACAGATCATTTGTTTTTAGATAGGGTCAGAAACCCTCATTTGAAAGCTGGAAAAAGTCAGAAGAAGGAGTCAACTAAACTAAAAATGAAGGGCAATTACAAAGTTGCTTTCAAATTGGCCATTCTATAACTTAAGTTAACTTAAATGTGAACAATTCCTTTAAGAGCCTTGCCCTGTATGTAACTAGTAAAGTGTTTGGCCTACAGTATGTAAGACATGTCCATATTATGCCCCCAATTGGATACTCCACAAGTAGCTGCACATGTGCATTATCTTGATCTAATCTTTGCTGCCATGACAGCCCAACTCATGAACCCCATTTAAATGTAAAAAGAGTCAGGGAGCAACACAAGCTTGAAAATAGTTCCAGGGGGGTTTGAAATAAGGCCTGTGATTGGCTATTTAGTAGCCTCAGTCTATCAGCCAACAGGACGCTCTGTTTGGCAGTACATGTTTTTTTATGTAAACAAAATTTGCCTCCAAGCCAGGAATACATAATAAAGTACCTTCTTTGAGGTCACTGGGAGCAACGTCCGAGGTTTTTGTGACCAACATGATGCTCACGAGCCGCTGTTTGCGGAACATGTCACTAGAGTA
This sequence comes from Xenopus borealis, assembly GCA_024363595.1. Classification (NCBI taxonomy): domain Eukaryota; kingdom Metazoa; phylum Chordata; class Amphibia; order Anura; family Pipidae; genus Xenopus; species Xenopus borealis. The sequence goes on along the minus strand of CM044433.1, from coordinate 147,382,118 downwards.
TTAGTGAGGTTGGGTACTGATGTTGTAGATTGTCTCAATCAGTGTTCCTCTGTTGGGTTCAGGGCTTTGTGCAAGCCAGTTCTTCTTCTCCTATATCATCCAAACACACAGTTGTACAAATCCCACAGAAAAATAAAAAGTCCCACAATCTCTCTAAACAGGGGCGATCCTGGCCCATCCGCCTCCTGAGGCAGTTTGCTGTTGGTGCTGCCCCCTCCCCCATGCGCTTAACTTTTTTGCGCCGGAGGAGGGTCCAACAAGGTGGGGGAGAGGGCCAGGATGCTAGCACAGAAAGAATATTTGCAAACACACTAGAAGAGCTGATTTTCCTGTTTGGAAAACAGAAATTCGTCTCTTGCATTACCAGGAGCAGCTTTTTTGCCGTCCCTGGTACGTAGAGGACGGCTGCCTCCTGAGACGAGTTTCTCAACTCGCTTCATTGGTTCAGCACCCGTGACAATACATATTTCTCGTTCTGACATTTTTCTGATGACAATTTTGAACTCAGTAGTGAGTGTTCCAATTGAGGACATGTCATTTTAGACACATTGATCTGTCTGTGGCTAAAAATATGCCTGGTTATATATGGCTGTATAGTTTAAATGGATAGTCTGATAGATTTTAACTAAAGATTACCATAGAGTACTGAATTTCCTTGCCTACAAATCACTCATTAGCCTGTTGACATCTAAGGAATATGATTTAAATCAAACCATTTTGGTGTTCAGAGCTTATTATTTCTGCCAAACTAATACTGTACTTGGCTCCATAATGATTACTGTGATTACTGGAGAGCATGAGACCTAATACTAAACTAGTCCTGCTGCCCAGGTTTTTGTTTTTATATTCAGCCATTCAGTCATTTAATTTTTCAGCTGGCATTTTGATAAAATATTACAATATAATGTATGTACACTATGCCATCTGATGCTAGAATTCTGTATGCAATTTATTGCGTGGGGTCAACAGGGTTTTATGGGTGATTTGATACCATTTCAGTGCCAACTGCTGGGAGCTATTAAGCATTATGCATTGTTCACTGTATTTACAGGACATGTTGGCGAATATAATCAGCAAATATAATCAGCAAATCTAATCAGCAAATAGAAGTGTGTCAGTTCATCTCCACCATTTTAAGCTGCCACGTCATAAAGGAATGCATTAAGCACGGGCGTTCCTGCAGTGTAAGGTGTGTGTAGCTTTAGTGGGGTAGAGCTAATTGTATACACAGCACTGTACATTTTGCAATACATAAATAGAACAGACATGGGAACAAACACTGCTATGCACCAATATTAAACACTGTTATGAGACACAATTGGTAACATTGTGTGCTTTATAATCTGCATTGGCACATTCTATCTCTAAACGGTTATTGCATTTTTTTTGTTGTTTAGGGGAGATAGTTTACCCAGTTGTTGAAAACATAATTACTTGGACATTCGCTGCCAGTCGATTCACATAAGAATTGCTGTGGGATGGCACTCTGGACACTTTGAATTCCGAAGTTGCCTTACGAGGAAACTTCGGGGCGACTTCGGAAAGCCGAAGCAATCTGAGTTCCATCCTGTCAGCGGTTTACATTCTAGCCAGCGGGAAGGCATTTAGGAGAAATGTCGCCCCAAAGAAGAGGTGATTTGTCACTGATTGACTAATCTCCCCCAGTAGCCATGTCTGCCACCAGCCTTAATGTGACAGGACAAAACAGCATTGCTACTATTTGTGGGAAAATTCAAAACTGTAACCTTCTGTGGAGGCAGGGATTCATTGTGCCAGCAAGAATTGGTGTACAGCTTTGCTTATATTGTTTAACATTGTTTTAATTTAGGCCATTGTTATTTAAAAATAAATATAGCGGCAATTATGGAGCTATGTGTATTCTACTTGCCTGCACAAGATCTCCCAGTAGTCATTGCAGTATGAAAGGGTCTCCTTCACACTTATGAATGGCTTGTGGCCATTGCCCCCTAAGTATGTAACTGTGCCACCAGCATTGCCCCCTAAGTATGTAACTGTGCCACCAGCATTGCCCCCTAAGTCTGTACCTGTGCCACAAGTCTGTACCAGCCATTGCCCCCTAGGTCTGTACCTGTGCCACCAGCCTGTGCCAGAGCAGCCGCAAAAATATTGCCCTAGATCTGTGCCAGGCAAGTAAGAGGGTGTAGAGGTAGGGACTGAAGTAGAGCAGAACGCTGCTGCATGAGACAGGGCCGAAGGTAAAACTTAAAGAAAAAAAAAAAATTATTTCCCTTTAAAAGTGCCCCCCCACCCCCCCTATGACTGCGCCCTAGGCGACCGCCTACTCTGCCTACCCCTAGTTCCGGCCCTGCTTGTGGGTTGTAAATAGCAATTTCTAAGGCTAATGGGAAAATGTGGAGATTGAGTTTGTCAAAACTCTGTAACCCCTTCTGTGCTGTACTCCTTAATCATTAGATTCTGGCTTTTGCAACAGCAACTTATTTATTAAAATACAGTGCATGAAAGAAGCACGGCTCTCTGACTGTACAACTCAGTCTCCTCTGACTGTGTAGCTGGCCCCACCTATGGGCTTCTCTTTAATTACAAACATTATTAACATTAACACCTATCAACATACCTTCCTAAAGTTTCCTGGAAACCCAAGCATAGTTTTAAATGTCTAATGAAGGTTTTGAATTATCCAGGTCATGACCTAAGGCCCCCATACATGGGCTGATAAAAGCTGCTGACAGACCGAGTCGGCAGATTATTGGCCCGTGTTTGGGGCCCTCCGGCGGGCTTCCCCGATTGGGCAGGTTAAAAAACCCAGTCGGATCGCGGGGGCATCTGTGTGTATATGGTCCGGCGATCTGACCGCCCATATCGCCTCCATCATGATCCGATCGTTGGGCCCTAGGGCCCACGATCTGATTATCGCGATATCGCCCACCTGAATGTGGTCATATCGGGGAGAGATCCACTTGTTTGGCGATATATGGCAGTATCTACTAATGATAATAGGAAGGTTTTCATTAATTCAGGGCATGACTCCCAGTTTCTATTAGTGATAATGTTAAGCTTTTCAATTATACAAGACATGACCTATAGTATCTAGTATTGATTATAGAAAGGTTTTCATTCATACAGGACATAAAACACAGTATCTAGTAGTGGTGATAATTCTAAAACAACTGAGAGATCTTTAAAATGTTTAACCAACTTAGAAGCAGGGAATTTCAGAGATCTGGGTACTACAATCTCCCAAGATCCAATCACAATGTACTTATTTAAGCAGGGTGATAACTGAGGTCTAAACATATGATGCAGCCACATGGTTGAGACATACTGGAGTTTGTAAAGTACTTTCACAATTATACATCATTAATATAGAAGATGGTCATTAATCTACTGTATATTCTCTTGTACTGTCCACAAGTTAGTGGAGCATGTGAGCATTTTATTACTACAATGTCTTTATCCAAATTGTATATACATGGACATATAGAGCAAATGAATAAATCAAAGATACAGGTGCCCGTGAGATATGCAGTTGTCGAAATGTAATTCAGATTAATTGGTTTGGGGGTTTGTGTCCAAGGTCATGTTCCTCCTAAATAGACTAGTAGTAGGGTAGTACTGTGCTTCTCATTACCATGGTATGGAGTTGAATGTAATGTACTTCTCTAGGGTGCCTGAATATTAGGTAAACAAATTTTAAGATTATTGACTTTGCCACTGACTGTGACAAGGTTTTATTTTTAATATAGCTTTGTTTATGGAAGTTTTAGGGCTTTTTAATGATGTTGAACCTAGGGCTGCATGTAAATATCAGTCTACCGAAAGTTCAAGATTATGGTGCTGCTCTGTTTCTGCTTATGGGAGATATGTTCCTCTCACTACAACTAAGGTAATTCTGCCAATGATACATCTATTTAGACAAAATTACAACTGGAAATATTCTTAAAATTGCTTTTTCCTCATAGAGAAGTTCAATTCTTCCCCTTTTTGTTTTGAGCAAGCAATAAATTTTCCTACTCTTGCGATGTTCATGTGACTCACAGCTACACCATGTCATCTCATAGCCTTTAGACACTCCTTGTTCTGCTTGCAAAGGTTATAATGAAGGTGTGGTGCCAAGTGTTTGCCTTGCTGGAATCTTTATTGACTAGACCTTTGAGCTGCATATATTTTAAATAGCTGCTTCGCAGTGAGGGTATCTGCCCATTTCCTGAATGTTATCTTTTATTGTGATTATTTCTTTTTTTAATACTTGCTGTTGTGCATAGGAGTTTTGGCATAGCTATGAAATTAATATAAAATGAGTATAAAAATATTCAGAATGGACAATGAAAATTAAATAATGCATTTATGCATTATTACCAATAGCATGTAACCACATGTTTAGAATTTTAACCATATACGCCAGATATAATCAACCAGAAAGCAATGTGAACAGATCCACTTCATTCAATTGCCCATCAGTGGCTCTTGAGAAACATGTTGTCCACCAACCCACAGCTACACCATGTCATGCTTGATAAAGGGGCTTTCCCCGAAATGTTGCCCGTTCGCACAAAGTAAATAGCAAGGGGTAACCTTGCATTCTTTTGCCTTGAGTGCCAGTGTTTATGTGTTGCCGTACCCTCCTACATTGTGCACCAGGTGATCCAGCAGAGAGAGGGTTAAGAGTGTGCACAGCTTCACTTGTTACTTATATTTCTACTGTATTCATGTGTGGGTAGCTGGAAGCCCAGGGCTTGGCAGGTTCAGACCAAAAAATGGGCCTACCACTTTGGATGTGGATTATAATCGCCCAACTGCAGTACACATAACCAGTGGCGTAACTAGATATTCCTGTGCCCCACAGCAAATTATTTTCAGGCCCCCAAAATGTTTAGAGGTTTACCTGTTTTACCAATATTTATTGAAATTTTATATAAACTAGGACCTGATTGGGCCCCTATAGCCACTGGGCCCCCCTTCAGCTGCAGGGTCTGCTTCCTCTGTAGATATGAGAGATAGCATCATTGTTGGTGTGATAGTGTTTGTAGACCCCACCTGGTCCTGACATCATCTCTAAGATCACCCAAAGGTACCGGTTGGGTTTGGGTCTTTAATTGTCTTCTCAACCTTGGGCCTAGGCCAAGGTGGAATGCAGTCAGAATCGTTATGTCTCTATTTAATCTCCACAAGTCACCAGTGTGTAGCCACAGGGGGTTATGTAATAAAAGATTATATAATCTTATATGAATTATGTGTATATTTATGTGATTTCCCTGTATATATTTTATATATATATATATATATATAGAGAGAGAGAGAGAGAGAGAGAGAACAAACAATGCTGTTGCACTCTGGGGACTTCTAAATAAATATTTCATCTTTCTATAAGTCCCCAGAGTGCAACAGCATTGTTTGTTCTATTTATGCCTTATTCTGTTGACACCAGGGCATCTCTCCAAAAAGTGTGTGCAGCAGTCCCTAGGACTATATATATACTATGTATATATATACTATATTTATATATTTTATGCACTGTAGAGCACTGTGGCTCCTTAATAGTGCTTTACTAATAAATGTATACATGCATAGATACAAAATGCACTTAGGGGTGTGTTTACTAATGCTTGATTTAAATATCCCCAGTGGTGCCTATAGCAACCAATCCACCATTAGATTAAACAGTCACATATACATTAGAAAGCTAAAGCAAAGATTCTTATGGGAAACATCACTGGAGATATTTATTTCCAATGTTAGTGAACACAGCCAAGTTTGCCCATAGCAAACAATCAGCAAGTAGCATTTGCCGGTCACCTTTTTAGAAGGTTTCTATGAATATCTGCTCCTGGGCAAACTTAGTACCTGCATTACTGTAGGGGGGTAAAGATTTTATACTCCAGGCTTGGCAAACACTAATTTATTCACTAAGATAATATAGAGAACATTAGAGCACTAGTTATTTACAGGTATGAAATCTATTATCTGGAATGCTTGGAACCTGGGGTGTATATTAAGAGAATTCTCAAACTGAATTTTAAGGCAGCTTTTGGGGAAATGTTTGTTTTATGAGGAGAGTTTTGTACACCACAATAAACTGCCATCCACCAAAATCAGATTCTAGGTTTTATGTGCTCAGTTCCATGTCATAAGCAACTGTGAGAGGTTTAGATAGTGTGAGCATTTGGAGGACATATGGAATGCTGTTACATGCCCAAGGTGACTTTGTATTGTTTGGGAGAAACAGGATGTGCAACACAAAGGTCCTGCAGCCACGTTGCACTTGGTGACAAGGAAGAGAAACGCATATTCTATTATGAGCTTTACTTAAGCAAAGTCTTATTATGCGATTCATCATACACTGTATTCTTCTGTACACCTAAAGCTTAGAAAGCAAAAAAAGTTTAGTACATTGGCAACACCCCATTCCTCCGTGTTTGGAGTTACATATTCTCGCTCGTCTCCAAAAGGCAGTGGCTCTGGGCAGTGCCGAACTAGAATAGATCAATTCAAAACCATTGGGCTGGTAAATAAGCAATGCGTTCCCAAACATGAATAAACATAGTATTTCTAGCTCACATTTGTGTCCATGATTTCTTGGAACAAATGTTTGTTCCTTAATATAATATGGTAGTAATATAATATGGTAGTAATATAATATGGTAATGCACTAAGATGAAACAAAACAAGAGTGACATAAGCGTGATGCCTTTTTTAACCATTTATAGTGCAGCAGCTTTCTGTGTTAAATGAATGAAATCCAGGCATAGAATCTAAAATGCCAACACTCTTATTCTGATGTCCACACTTTAGACTGCTAACTGTGGAAGTATTAATGGTTATGAGATATTGCTGCCTAGGAGTACTTTATACAGGAGGTTTATTGAGGAAGGGTTACTTGATTAACCCCCCACAACTTCCCTAATGAATCATGGAGATATGGTTGAATGTAAAATTTCACTTTTCTTTCTTTTTCTGACAAGATTTCAAAGCCAATGGTAATTTTTAACTAAGGGTGGAGACACATGGGCAGATTCTGGGAGATTTAGTCGCCCCTGCGACTAATCACTGGTTCTTCTGGGCGACAATCTCCCCAAACTGCCTTTGCTTGTCTTCCCTTCCTATGTATTGAAAAGTCACCTGTGCTAAGCACACGCGGTGCTTCGTTTTCCGAAATCGCATGAAGTTTCCTCACGAGTAAACTTCAGAAAACGAAGCACCGCGTGTGCTTAGTGCAGGCGACTTTTATTACAGAGGAAGGGAAGACACGTGAAGGCAGTTCGGGGACCGGCGTTTAGTCGACAGGTGACTAAATTTCCCCGAATCTGCCCATGTGTCTCCACCTTTAAACAGGATGCATTTTCAGTAGATACCCTATTTACTGGCTTCATGTTGAACCAATAATTATATTGCCCTCCTTAGAGGGCTAGGACACTTTGATGTGTGTGTGCTCATTGGATATGTGTAAAAAGGATACACATAGTGATAGTAATAGTGTCCTTTGAAGTGAAACTGTAGCCCAGTGTCTGAATGAAGGTTCCAGGCAGGGAAGTTGCTATAGGGCAGTGATCCCTAACCAGTAGCTCGTGAGCAACATGTTGCTGTCCAACGCCTTGGACGTTGCTCCCAGTGGCCTCACACCAAGTGCTTATTTTTGAATTACTTATTTGGAGACCAGTTTATGTTGCATAAAACCCATGTGTACTGCCAAACAGAGCCTCCTGTAGGTTGACAGTCCACATAGGGGCTACCAAATGGCCAATTACAGCCCTTGCTTGGCACCCCATGAACATTTTTGATATTAGTGTTGCTCCCCAAATTCTTTTACATCTGAATGTTGCTCATGGGGGAGTGGAATTGTATAACCAAGGTTGTATGTGTTTCACCGAGCAGTGTAGGTTGTTCTCCACAGTGATGACATTGATGTTACTGCAGGATGATGTTGTGATGGCTGATTCTGTTAATAATTAACCCTGTAATAAAAAAAAACCTGTACCTCATAAACCACGTAGACCAGGGTTGAATTTTCCTTTAAGAGAGACTTGGATGTATTTGTGGACAAACATAATCTCCAAGGCTATAGTTATACTGAAATCTACAATTAGTGTAGATATTGATTTATATATTTTATGTGAGTGTATGGGGGGGGTTTATGTGAGTGAGTGAGTGAGTTAGTGTGTGTATGTATGCATGCTATATTTCATTTGGATGGGTTGAACTTGGTGGACTTTTTTCAACCCAACTTAGCTATGTAACTGTAAATATCATGCAAAATGATGTAAGACGTTGCAGAATTAGACTTTAGAATTAGAATGTATTATTCTTACATTAGGTTACCATGTTAGTTTGTAGCACATTTCAATGAATAAAGAACACTGCTGAAAAATAAGCCTGGTCTCTGACCCTTGGGGCACTTTGCCTTGCTGATGTTTTTAGTGCAGCAGTGTGCACAGATACCAATGCACTGTTGTGATCTGAATACAGGCACTGTTGAGTCTATGTGATATAAGTTTTTCCCAACAGAGAAACCTAACCTACAAATCTCGTTTCTTATCAGTCAATGGACTTCTACGTGGAGGTTACAGGAATTCTATTCTATTGTTCAAGTTTGTTACTGGAATGAAAATTTGTTGTGTTCAGAAGGTTTGAGAGTTTGAGGTTTGAGAGTCCAGCTAAAACATTTTAAATCAGAACCCATGAAAATGAGCAATGAGACAAATCAGAGAAATACAACTTATTATGAACTGCTTTGCTCTTAAACACTATGAATTTGGATTTCTGTGTCATATTTTGAATACATGTTTTGATATGCAGTTAAATTAAGGGCAAGGGTTGGTGGTGTGAAATAATTGGGAGCATGTCTCCATAGCTAGGACAACCTGTAAGGAAAAGAGCAATGCAATAAAGGTATCCTCTCCTGCCCTAAGCATAAGTAGGAAAATTGGAGCATATGGTGACCCTTTAATTCAGTGAGGCACTTTGTACCAAGAAACCACCTCACGACAGGGTATTTTAATTTGAACACAAATCTCAGAGAAGCCTGGAAAGTGATATAAAAAGTCAGAATATCTGCCTCTTTCCCTTCAATGTGCTGCATCTTTGAACAGAGTAGCAGGCTTTCACAAAGCTCTGAAGTGGAAATAGACACCATCACTTAATAATGTGTTTCCTGGCACAACGTGAAGAGAAGAGAAGCACTTGGCCCTATCCACAGGCACTAGAGAATCCACTCTTTGTCTCCCTAAACCTGGAGGTCAGCCCCTTCATTGGTACAAGATGCTGCACTGGATGGGGGTCAGCCAAACAAACCACATGCTTTGGGCAAGTTAACCTTTTTATCTTTCAAGGACAACAATGCCAGAGATAAGATTGTCTTGGGACTGGTAACATACAATGTTCCTGAAACAGAAGGATGAATAGGGGAGGCTACAGTCAGGTATAATAAAGTAATGTGACATGCCAAAATCCTTATACTCTGTGCATATCTTATCCTTTGCTCTACCAAAAGTTGTCACAGGTAGGACTAATCCAACCTGTTATCCCACTATATGTTTATTAATCAGATTTGAAGATGAAAGAAAGCAAATCTTGATTCTGCATGACCTGGCCAAATGGTAAATTTTCTGCCATCTAATTTAATCTATACATTCTGCTGTGTGTATGGCTTAGAGTGGGGTTTTAAAAATTGCCTGTAACAAAATATTTATTTTTTAAGTTTGCCAAACCTAGCACGTGTCTTCCTCTTTATGAGCTCAAATACCATGGGCACTCACAAAACACATCACAATACCCCTTGTTTTCCATCCTACTCATTTTTCTGCCCCAAGTGTATTGTACTGGTCTCTTTATGTTGTGTTAAATACACAGAACACTTTTCTTTTTGCTGCCATAGAAACTGCTGGGTGATAGAGTTTCCCTTCCAAAATATAGATTGTTACTAGTAGAATATTTTTGTGCTCAACTGCTAATCTACTGCAATTGGAGGATTTGCTGTACCATTGTCTGTTATGAAAAGTAGATGGTTTTTACCTGATTGTTGGGATGGCTGGAGAAAATTTTCAAAGTTGTAGTTGCTCTTCATTTTTTCTCCTCTAAGTAAAAATAAAGTGAATAAAGAACAATGTGAGTGTTTCATATATATATATATATATATATATATATATATGATAGCTGGACATTCGGCAGTCACTTAATAAGTAAAAAAAGTGCTTTATTGCAAAACGCCTTATGGCGCACCTAACGTTTCAGCTGTCTCCACAACTGGGCTGTGGAGACAGCCGAAATGTTAGGTGCGCCGTAAGGCGTTTACAATATAGCACTTTTTTTACTTATTAAGTCCTGTGAGTGTGGCTTCATCTACTCCAGATCTATAAATATATATATAGTCCTTGGACCTAGGTGCTATCCACAAACAAGTAGATCTTGTCTGAGGTCTGAGAAGGAGACCGAAACGTTGGCCTGTTTTTAATCTTTATTCAATAAAATAT
>CM044433.1:147337708-147369532 GCA_024363595.1 Xenopus borealis | reverse complement strand
TTGTAAGAAAAGATCAAATGATTGATATGATGATGGGGGCCGTGAACAATTTAAGGGATTCTATGCCAAAGCTCCAAATTATGCCCCCTGTTCAAGAAGTAGCACCTGTAGAGGTAAAGTCATGCCTACCTGGATATTACACTCCTGCAGAACTTAAACCATTTATGGAAAGACCGCCACAAGACCCAAACAGTCCTGGTTCTGATGGGAAAGGATTTAAAAAGGACAGCTGGACCGCAGAGGAGACTAAAGAAAAAGAAAAAGGATTTGACAAGCATTGCTTCAATGCATATGCCAGCGATAGGATTTCCCTTCACAGAGCCTTGGGCCCTGACACCCGACCTCCAGTGTAAGAATCATTCTAATTATATATTTTCACATTACCAAAAGTAAGCCACAACAGCATGTACAGTGCATATTTTATACTATATATGTGAATAATACTCCTGCTGAAGGGGATTGAATCAATACCTAGAGTGACTTTGTTGATGCAAACTTCATCTGGCATGCACATAATATATACATAATATATATTTATATAATAGATATTATATGTCTGTGTGCTATATAGTGAATAATGTATACCCTGTTGGCTGAAGACCAAGTGCTTTTATACAGGTTTTTGAACTGCTTTGTGTGCTACACTTTTCCAGTGATTCTCAATCATTGAACAAAACTGTTATTGCAGGTATACTGATCCCTGATCTTTCATTTTCTTCCTGTCCCCCATAACTTGAGTGCCATTCAGGCTCTGGCAGGGGAGATGAACATGGCAGCCTCATGTCTGTTTGTTCAGTGTTATGCACCTCCTGACAGATCTTTAATTTGCCTCATAGTGCAGACTACAGGTAATGCCGCAGATTCAAATTCTTTCTGAATGACCACTAAGAGGTGCAATTGTGTGCCCTTAATGCTCTAGAAATTGCGTCTATGATATTAATAGATGAGGCAAAAAATTCTTATTGGAGAAAATAGTTACATACCATACTGTCATAAAATATCTTTCCTGTTGTTTAAACTATATATACCACAATGCATGTGTTATCTTCACAGACACACTAACCCAAACCCACACCCGGCCCACTGTTCTCCCTCTATTTATAGACCTACACCCAACCTGCCCCACAATGACATCACAAAAGGTACTGGGGCATGCTCATGTCTATAAATTTAGGGACAGGAAGCCGGCAGTGCTAGGTCCAGATTTGTTTTGAGTAGTGATGTGCGGGCCAGCCGGAAACCCGCAGGACCCGTGGGTTGGGTGGGTTCATGCCAGCTCCTGCACAAAATCTTTCCGCAGATATAGTTTGAGCTCTTCTCCTGCTTTCCCTGCCTGCAAACCCAAAGAATTTGTGCAGGAACTGGCTGACCTGTGGGTCCTACGGTTTTTGGCCAGCCAAATGTAAGGTAACGGGCAGAAAGAATGGGCCAAAGAACTCAACCCAAACCTGTCACCTGAACCTGCCCGAACCGTGAGTATACCTGTGGGTCCCACTGGTGTCTGGCCAGCCTGCACATTACTAATTGGCAGTATTCCTGCCAGGTTGGATTGGAAATGTTTGCAAAAGGCAATTTTCAAGTTTTGTCACCCATTTGCAAAGGGATTGAGGTCTGAGGTTTGGCAGTTCTGGTTCTTAATCTGCTCCAGTTTGGGTTTGGCTGTGTTTTCATTGCCTTTGTCCTGCCGGTAGGAGAACCTCCATCCCATTCTCAGGTCTTTCATTGATTATCTGGCACAAGTTAAAGAGCAAATCTTTTCACCCTATAGAAGAATAAAATGCACTTTGGTCCAGCAATTTCATGGTGCCCCCACATCGCTTTGTGACACAAAATGTGTAACATTGGGTCTTCCTTTGTGTGTGGGTACATCGGGGATAGATCCAATCGTTTGGCAACATCTTAAATGAGCGGATCTCTCCGTGTATGGCAACCCTTTGTTACAAGTGAAGTATGGCATGTTCATTTTCTAGAATTAGATACTTTCCTTTTCTCATCCAGTTTATTCTCATATGTATGCATCTCCTTTCAGCATATATGTACTTGCCTCAGAAATACCACATCCTCAATATTTCTTGAGGGCTCAGTTACTAACACAAGTACAAAAATGCATGAATATAAACTCTGTCCACAAAGGACAGGATCACTATCTATTCTTGCTCCTTGTGGCTGCTGCTGTCACTATTTTGAATAAGGTGCATTGTGAAAAATACAGAAAATTTTGAAAAATACATAGAATACATCTCAAAGAACAGCTTATGTGTAACAAACCATTTATATAGTAAATAAAGTACCCCCTCTTGTAAAATATAAGGATATTATAAGTTCCAGAGGAGTTCCGAGACCATATAAAAACATAAGGAGACTTCTAATATCCTCATATTTTGTAAGGGGGGTATTTATTATAATGAGAGATGCACCGGATCCAGGATTCGATTTGGAATTCTGCGAGGATTTGGCCTTTTCCAGCAGGATTCGACCGAATCCTTGTGACTGGCTGGACCAAATGTGAATCCTAAGTTGAATATGCAAATTAGGGGCAGGAAGGGAAATATTGTAACAAAACAAGGAAGTAAAAAATGTGTTTTTCCACTTTTTACCTTTCTGTCACTAATTTGCATATACAAAGCAGGATTTGGATTCGGTTCGGCAGTTCACAAATCTTCCATGAAGGATTCAGCAATTTGTCCGAATCCGAAATAGTGAATTTGTTGCATCCTTCAAGGGATACTGTCATGGGAAACAAGTTTTTTTCGAAACACATCAGTTAATGGTGCTGCTCCAGTAGACTTCTGCACTGAAATCCATTTCTCAAAAGAGCAATCAGATTTTTTATATTCAGTTTTGAAATCTGAAAATGTGTGACTTGTGCGTGCACTTTAGGATGGAACTACTTTTTTGCAGGCTGTTATTTATGTAACTGAATAGTACGCAGTGGGACATGGGTTTTACTATTGAGTGTTGTTCTTAGATTTACCAGGGAGCTGTTGTCTACCAGGGAGCTGCTATCTGTTCTTTTGTTAGGCTGCTGTGGGGGGAGGGGGGGAATATCGCTCCAATTTGCAGTGCAGCAGTAAAGAATGACTGAAGTTTATCAGAGCACAAGTCACATGACTGGGGGCAGCTGGAAAACTGTCAATATGTCTAGCCCCATGTCAGATTACAAAACTGAATATAAAAAAATTGCTTGCTCTTTTGAAAAAATGTATTCCAGTGCAGAATTCTGCTGGAGCAGCACCATTCACTGTTGCATTTTGTAAAATAACATGTTTTCCCATGACAGTATCCCTTTAATTATAATACAAATGTTTTTGTGAGAAGAAGTGACATAACTAAGCTCTAATTATAATCGATGACATAACTAAGCACCGTTTAAAAGAATATAATAATTTACAGAATATTCATAGCTCTTGTGTATTATACCTAAATAAACCCTATTTTATAAAAATATACATTTTTTAGTAATATGTTCCATTCGTTAATTCTTAATAGAGAATTGCCATTTTAAGTACAAATGACCACCCCTCGGGACCAGTGGTTTCTGTTGCACACAAACAAACCAAGGGCATGCATATAGGTCACATGAGCCAATTAATGGACATTACACTTCTTCCTGTTGCAGCTGCAGTATTTCTGGTCAGGTGATCTCTGAGGCAGCACACAGACCATCTTAAAATGGTGGCTCAAAGCAAAAGATGTAAAGGGCAATATTTATGGATATTTACATGCCAGTTTGGTAAGATTCTTTAATAGAACACTTAGGGGCACATTCATAAAAGGTCAAATTTGGAGTTTGTGAGTTTTTAAAAACTTCCATAAACTCCCATGAACTCAAAATTCGACTAATCAAAATGTAATTAAAAAAATCTAATTTCCAAAACTCTGGTGAATAGGATCAACCCAAAAATTTGAACTGAAGTTAAATCTAATTCGATTTGAGTTTTAAAAACTCGGTTTGAGTTTTGTCTCCAAGACTCGAATGTCAGGAAGGCTGTAAACAGCTCCAAATTGATCCAAGGACTAAAACAGCAATTCGGCAGCTTTTAGTTGGAGAATAGTCGAATTTGAGTTCTTAAAGGGCCAGTCTATGATAAATCTCAAAAATCTATTTTTTTTTTTTAAAAAACTCGAATTGAATAACTCCCTAGTCGAATTTTACAGTTTTAGCCATAAAAATTTGAATTTGAAATTAAAATTTTCACCCGTTATTAATCTGCCCCTCAATATGATAAGTGGTAAAGTATTCATCTTGCACCTGCGCACCTATAATGCTTTCAGTTCTGTGTGTAGTGCCAAACCGGAAATTACTTTATTACTGTATTGAATGCAACCTGCAGCAAGTTATGTTGTGCCTCAGCTTAGCTTGGAAATCTGGTGCAAAAATGCTGTATTGGGAGTCAACAATAGCTTTGCACTTTGCATGTGGCTATTGTGTTAGTAAATTAACCCTTTTGAGTTTACCAGTGTGCATAAGTAATCTTTGAAACCAAGAATTCTATCATCTTCGCTTGAGAGTAATAGAGGAAATTGCACTCCACAAGCTCCAAGGGAAAATGTCCGACCCCACTGGAAACAGATTTTAACACTCTAGTTGGAATTTTGCGCTAAGGTCAATTAAGGCAGTCTATTAACATTATTAACTCCAGCTTCTGTACTTTAACTGAGCCCTTTCAGTTGGATCGTCTAGCTGCACTGTTGCAATGCTACAATGGGTCATCAGACTGAGTTTAACAATTGTTGTATCTGTGGGAGCGTTTCTGGTGTAGCTGAAAGATTTGGGAAAGCTCATATTCCACAGCGGGTGTCTATCCTTGCCTTGGCAGGTGTGTCCATACACAATAGTTTAGAAAAAATGCCTTCCCTGGAGGGGGGGCTGCTTTTCAGTAAAACGAAGGAGAAAAAAGAAGTGCCTAAATCAATTTAATTTCAAGTGGGGAAGCCACCCCCTTTCAGTAACTTCCCTTTCTAAAACTATTAAGAACAAAAAAAATCTGAAAACTGTAACAGCTGTCTCCATGGCTAGTCAATAGGAAAAATGAAAGGAGCATCATTGTTTCGTTTGAAGGCAGCAGGAAAACCTAAGCTCTCATGTGGAACATTTCCCCTGTTTGAAGTAGAACTGAGGTATGCAGCCTGTAAAAGAACCATTCAGGCTGGTGTTGAAAAGCTAGAAATGAGCTTTGTACGATGCAGCCGAATGCAAAAGATCCTTCCCTTCAAATTTCTAATTAATGTTTCAGACTGTGATTTAGATGTTTGGCAACTATTATCTCTCATAACGTGCTTAACAGTAGGCGACAGTATGCTTGGCATAAATTAAGACTATAAAGCAGTCTTTGGTCAGTTTGCTTTAAATATGATGTAATCAGCCGGCTGATACAATGTGCTTTCAGTTAGTCGTAGGGAATGCTAATGAGCTTCTTCCTTTTTCCATGTTACAGGTGCATTGAGCAGACGTTCAAGCGCTGCCCTTCACTGCCCACAACCAGTGTTATAATTGTCTTTCACAATGAGGCTTGGTCGACTCTTCTACGTACAGTGTATAGTGTCTTATACACCTCACCAGCCATTCTACTGAAAGAGATCATTCTAGTAGATGATGCCAGCGAAGATGGTAAGTTATATGTTTCCAGCATCTAAGTGCCTTTAAAATAATCAAATACCTTTTACTAGCCTGGTGTTTTGATTAACCTCCCAATGTAATTTTTTTTCTTAATTTTGGATATTTGGATGTGTTGTACAGTCATATGTAAAAGTTTGGGAACCCCTCTCAGCCTGCATAATAATTTTAAACAATGTTATGTCTTTCTTTTCCCATGTACATATGAGTACTGGGGTGTTTTCTCAACAAAGATTTTTAGTGAAGCAGTATTTTAAGTTGTATGAAATCATGAGAAAAGTTATTTAAGGTGGCCAATTGCAAGTTGTGCTTCTGTTTGACTCACCTCTGAAGAGTGACAGCATGGGATCCTCAAAGCAACACTCAAAAGATCTGAAAATAAAGATTGTTTAGTATCATGGTTTAGGGAAAGGCTACAAAAAGCTATCTCAGAGGTTTTGTCAGTTTTGGCTGTATGGAATGTAATCAGGAAATGGAAGGCCACAGGCACAGTTGCTGTAAAAACCCAAGTCTGGCAGACCAAGAAAAATACAGGAGCGGTATATGTGGAGGATTGTGAGAATGTTTACAGACAACCCAAAGATCACCTCCAAAGACCTGCAAGAACATCTTGCTGCAGATGGTTTATCTGTACATTATTCTACAATTGAGCCCAATTTGCACAAAGAACACCTATGCAAAACCTCATTTAGACAAGCCACAGTCATTTTGAAACAAAGTGCTTTGAACTGATAAGACAAAAATGTAGTTATTTGGTCATAACAAAGAGTGCTTTGCATGGTGGAAGAAGAACACCACATTCCAAGAAAAACACCTGCTACCTACTGTCAAATTTGGTGGAGGTTCCATCATGCTGTGGGGCTGTGAGACTAATTCAAGGACTGGGGCCCTTGTTAAAGTTGAGGGTCGGATGAATTCAACCCAATATCAACAAATTATTCAGGATAATATTCAAGCATCAGTAACAAAGTTATGCAGGGGTTGGATATTCCAACAAGACAATAACCCTAAACACACTTTGAAATCTACAAAGGCATTTATGCAGAGGGAGAAGTACAATATTATGGAATGTCCTTCACAGTCCCCTGACTTGAATATAATCGAAAATCGATGGTATGATTTGAAGAAGGCTGACCATGCTCGGCAGCCATCAAATTGAACTGAACTGGAGAGATTTCGTATGGACAAATGGTCAAAAATACCACCATTCAGAATCCAGACACTCATCAAAGGCTAAAGGAGGTATCTGAAGCTGTTAAATTTGCAAAAGGAGGCTCAGCTAAGTATTGATTTAATATCTCTGTTGGGGTGGCTACATTTTATGCACCTGTCTAATTTTGTTATGATGCATATTGCATATTTTCTGTTAATCCAGTAAACTTTTTGTCACTGCTGAAATACTACTGTTTCCATTAGGCATGTTATATATTAAAAGGCAGTTGCTACTTTCAAAGCTCAGCCAACAATAAACAAAACTCCAAAAGGGGTTCCCAAACTTTTTCATATGTCATTTTTATTAGTACACTCTCAAATCTCAGTAATTATTACAAAGGCCCATTGTGATAAAATTAGCTTTCCTTTGTCAAGCATAAATACAGCTGTGGTATCAGCCATTGCCGTGAGGGTGCATCAAGCAGGAAGAACCGTGGCATGTCACTGCTGCCCTTCAATGTAGTTGGTTTATGAATGTCTACTTGTGAATTACAAATAGTTGTTCACGTTGGGGTGATTTGTAAGGTTGGTTTATGATTTTTACAGCTGGTTGTAATAAAATATTCACTGTTTTAGTAAGCAAAGTTGAAAACAACCAGAATTCCCCATGGTCAATCCAACTAGGTGGGATCACAGCAACATAGCTGTCTTGACACGGGTGAAAGCTGAACAGTTATATAAAGATATTGTTTACTAAAATCTTAAGAAACCTAGGTTGGATGTTCCTACTTTTTATTAATAATGGGGCCCTACAATGTATTTTGCTCAGGCTTCCTCATGTGAGTGCATGATTGATGCATAAGCTGAGTACAAATGCACACACCCACTTTCACATTAAAAGTATTTGTACTTACTCTTTGTTGCTCACAATGGGCCCTCCAGTCTTTCAGAAGTAATACGTGATATAGATATCGTTCTTAATCAAATAGCTGACTCCATTGGGTCTGCTTGGGCCTCTGCAACGAGGCTTGTCTCTAAAGCTTGCAATGTATTTGAGATGATTAAAAGTATTTGGTTTCCAGAATGACATGCTTACAAAAGAGTTCATTTTCTATTAATGTTCTCCAGAGAATGGCATGAACAGAACATAGATTGTGGGATTTTCTGTTTTTTTTTTTTCGTAAAGATTTTATCCTTTCATTAAATGAACAAATTCTACCGTGGATCATGCCAAAACTATTGTGTGTTTGTGCTTGCTTCCTGAAAACAAATTTGCCTTGCCATGAATTACAGTATACTTTGTGTTCATGTGGAATTAAGTGATCACCAAAAATGAAGAGGACAAGCATGCTTGTAGGGAAAGTAGTAAAAACAAAATTACCTTTTCTTGAATGGCTGGTTTGTTTAAATGTGGTATCCTAGGATCCTGTATATAGAATGTTTGTAGAATAGTTAGGGACATGATTTCTGGCCTTGTCACCCTGTACTTGGCTGTATTTTAGAATCTTATTGAATTAGTTCTTTAAGAAACATATATTGAAACAGGTTATCAGTCAGGGCTGCACGGGGGTCTCCCCCCCCCCCCCCCCCCCCCCAGCAGTCTGTTTCCTATAGTTAAACCCTTGGTAAAGGTTAATAATTCTATCCACTGTTTATCCAGAAAACCACATTGTTAAAATCTAGTATTAGGAGCTATATTACAGGAGCTCTAAAATACAGACAAGCATTTCACTGAGCAATAAAGGTAGCATTGCCGCTCTTCAAATCTTCATGCTGCTGTAGTTCTGAAAAGAACAGGAGGTCCTGGTCAAGGCACTTCATTAGTTACCAAGTTGGCTCTTCTGTGTCGGTATTGCTTTCAATTTTCATTTTAAATATCTTGGGATGTTGTTAGTTCATACTGGAGATGTTAAGCATGTATTTGTTACTGATGTGGTTCATCATTCATTTAGTCATTTATGACCTACCTGTATAATAATTGATATGTATGGGAGGCTCTTTAAACACATTTTGGTCAATCCATCTTTGAGTCAAATGTAATGTTGATCAGATTAAACAGAATACAGGGCCCAATGTAGAGTTCAGTGGCTAACCCAGAGATGCATGGGTTTACACCCCCTGGGTTTAAAGAGGCATGGTTGGATGTTTCAGCATTGTGTCCAAAACGTTTTGGAAATCATAATGGAGAGCCTAGAGTACTCAATATTGAGCCCCAGCTCAGAACTTAACTACTGATACCATGGGCATACTAGTATGACTCATCTCATTCAACTTTTACAGGCAACTATCCCCTCAATATCATAATTATTAGTCCTTTCAAATATATAATTGTAAGAACAATGATTTGTTTACTGCCATTGCCAGAATTAATTTTTGCCTTCTCCCAGCACTGGCGCAGATCACCAGGCAGGCAAGACGACACTGGTCCCAACCATGAGATGCACATTTGGTTTATGAAGAATAGTAAGCAATAAGGTGAACTGCAGGAGCATGATAGAGGGTGCAGAGTTTCTTATACATTAAAAACATACATAGCAGTTGGGATTAGACACACCAAGACATTCATATGGAGTTTAGATCATAAATATGAATTTGTGGTTTCATTATGCTTTAATGCCCATCTGACTTAGTTGGAACAGTGGGTGCTTTTTGGCTGTAATTTAAAATTCACAGAAAGCTTTCTGTTTGTGTGTTAGTAGAACAAGAGTGAAGAAAAACTTCATCCTGCCTCAATTTTTCCACATGCCTTTTATTGTATTCTATATTTTTCTTTACAGAATATCTGAAGGAAAAGCTGGATGACTATGTAAAGGGATTACAGATTGTGAAAATTGCAAGACAGAAAGAGAGAAAAGGATTAATTACAGCAAGGTTGCTGGGTGCCAGTGTTGCCACGGGTGAAGTGTTGACCTTCCTGGATGCCCACTGTAAGTACTGAGACATCGTAGGCAGTGGTTTGAGTTGATCAATAGGATATGCGACACAGGGAGAGATGTTATCTTTTCAATCTGGTGAGATATCAAGTGTCTTGCCAACAAAAAGGCCACTGTAGTAACATACAAGAGAGTTTCTCAACCATGTACAGGTATTTAAGAACTTTGAAGGGAAACTTCTTCTTACACCTAAGTCAGTGTTTAAGGAGTTTTCTAAGAATATCAGAGGACAGATTTCTGGAATTATCACATTAGGCCCTTTAATGCCAGAGCAAATTAATGCTGAACTGCTCCTTAATATAATGGTGTTGGATCAGATGAGTCATAACTTATTAATTGCACATTTTAATCACTGACCATAATAACCTTTTAACTTTAATTGCACTATTAATCAGGTGAATGTTTTCATGGTTGGCTGGAACCTTTGTTGTCAAGAATTGCAGAAGATCACACTGCTGTTGTAAGTCCAGACATCACAACTATAGACCTTAACAGCTTTGAGTTTGCCAAACCGGTCCAATATGGCAAAACACACAGTCGTGGAAACTTTGACTGGAGTTTGACTTTTGGCTGGGAAGCAATCCCTGAAGCTGAGAAGTTACGGAGAAAAGATGAAACCTATCCCATCAAGTAAGTAATACTGGTCTGGTAATGAGTAGGTAACCTCTTGGGCTTGGCCTGTTTATAATCTTCTAGACCACCAGGAAAATCTATACACATACAAGACTTATAAAGATATTACAACCAGAGTACAATTACAGTAATCTAGAAGGGAACATGCAAGATGAAACTTTTTTCTTATACAAAAAGCAAGTATAATCCCACTTTTTGTCAGGACCTCACCATCTCTACTGAGACTCTTCCAAAGAACTCTTTTTTTAAGTTTCTGGCAAATCATAGAATACTTAATTCTGTCCAGATAGCACTGATTTATTTGTCTTGTTTGATGCATAACCCAGTTTCCTTTCAACAGGTGGAGCACCGGAGCGAGTATAAAAAAGATTTTAATAGTCCAAATTAAAAAGATTCATAATCAAAATCTCCATACAAAAAACATATCAGGATCCAGTACTTTACACGTTTCGTGGCTCACGCTGCGGCGCTTAAAGTACTGGATCCTGATATGTTTTTTGTGTGGAGATTTTGATTATGAATCTTTTTAATTTGGACTATTAAAATCTTTTTTATACTCGCTCCGGTGCTCCGCCTGCTGCTGTTTCAATTTTGGACTCTTACCCGTGGAGGGACGGGTTTGCGTGTAGCACGGAGGTGAGTGTTATTTAGAGAGACAGAATGCTCCCCGTTCGGACTGTTCCAGTTTCCTTTCAAGAATGAATCCTAAAACAAAGAAACCTAATATAGATATGCTTATATTTATAATATAAATATGCTAGTTGAAGAAATGAATGGCTAAACCCTCAGCAAATTGGGTGTGATGTTACATACATTCATACAGCTATAAACTGAGAGGCAATACACTAACTGCCCCTTTTCAAGCATTACTAATGGTTATTGTAGCCAATGCTACAAAGTAGTGTGAATCTGAATGATCTAAGCTTACTTAGTATACTTCCTTTATCCAGAATAATAAAAATATGTACTGCAAAAAAGCACGTCCTTTTATATGGAATATTAAAGTCATATACACTGTAGTAGGACCTTTAGAAATAGATTGATACTACCTAGATGGACCACTTATCGTTATAGGAGATTTTTTTACTAGTGATGGGCGAATCTGGGGAATTTTGCTTCACCGAATTTTGCAGGCGTCCGTTTTCAGATGGGGGCGTCCATTTTTGGATGCCCACGCACATTGCCGGCATCGAAAAATGGACGCCAACGAATTTTGGGCAGGCTAATTTCAGCAGGCGTTTCGTGAATAAATTCTCCCATCACTACTTTTTACCTGCAGCTATTGTTTTGATCAGTTCTTCTTTTAGTAGGTAGTGTTATGAGGGTTTTTTTTTAGCAACTTATGACATTTTTGAATGTATGCAAAGAGTAGACTGAGTTACCCTTCATATGTGTTCTACTGTCTTTCATGTTCCTACCCCATTGCTTCTGGACTTTTCAGTTCAAGCCCTTTCTTTAAGATGAAAAATGTGTACAGAGGCTCCATTTGTATCAAAGCAAGTTTTTTAGTTAGCCAAAAACTTTGTACGTGTATATATTCAGCCATTCTGTGGTTTAGAGTAGAAAATTAGTTTTAGCCATAATTTTTACATAACCTATTTAATGGTTTTAAGACTAGGAAAAACATCTCTTTAACTGGCCTTCAGAATGGGGCCTCTCACACAAAACCTTCCTCCCCCCCCCCCACAGCTTGGAAAATTTGTCAGTGTTGGGTTGGGATAGCAAGGGCCCACCAAAGAACCTGATATCAAGGACCCACCAGCTGAACATCCCCATAGTGTGTTTCAGCACACACTATATGATTTAGTTCTTGCTCTCCCATCACACTGAGAAACTCCTCTTGTCATCTCTATATACTTCACAGCCTTCCATGGAAGGATTGTCCATAAAGATCAGAGGTCAGATTTTGACTCCTGGTTTTTGGCATATTTGTCTAAATGTTTCATTAAAGGCTGCCAGTGTTAATTTTTCAGCTGCATAATGGCAAATAATTAATAAGTACATAATAAAATAAAGTACTTAAAATATATACTTTCCCTATCTTAGGAGTCCTACTTTTGCCGGAGGTCTCTTCTCCATATCCAGAGCTTACTTTGAACACATTGGCTCCTATGATGAAGACATGGAAATATGGGGAGGAGAAAATGTGGAAATGTCTTTCAGGGTAATTATTATTATTATTATAATGTTATTTATGTCACATAGTTAGTTACATAGTTACATAGTCAGTCCCAAGAAAAGCTGCACATGCTACTGGTGAATGATTTTCTCTCTATATGTGACTGTGGCTGTTATGTGCTGGGCCTGTGACTCGTCTCCTGACTCATGTCTGCACTTTTCTAATGGCACATACCACTATTTCTCCAGGTCTGGCAGTGCGGTGGGCAGTTGGAAATCATTCCCTGCTCTGTGGTTGGTCATGTTTTCCGCACAAAGAGTCCTCATAGTTTCCCCAAAGGTACCCAGGTGATCTCCAGGAACCAGGTGCGTCTGGCAGAGGTGTGGATGGATGACTACAAAATCATATACTACAGGAGGAATGATCAGGCTGCAAAAATGGTTAAAGAGGTAAGTCATAGAGATGCATATTTTTTTTTCTTTTGTGCATGTGTGTGTAGGTACAGATCCAGTCACTTGGATTTGTAAGTTAAATGCGTCGTGACTCAGGGCTAATTGAAGAAACTGTGTTATCTAAAGTCATCTTAACTCATTTAATGCATTTAACCTTTTCATTAGCATACCAAAGCTCCATTGTTTTCAATGGTGAACTCTTTAATTGGATGGGATGCTGTGACACAATATTCTGTGCTAAATGAGATAGATGAGTTAAGTCACGACGCATTTAACTCACCATCCAAAGTGATTGCATCTGTATGTGAATCATATGAATGTTTTCATATTATTATAATTGTAATATTATTTTTCTGCCTTATATAGTTAGAACTCCTCACAAAGCCCAATTACAGTGGGATTCAAGACCTCAAGCAAAATTTGTGGCTTTAGGACTACTACAGACGTTGCCGATTGTTAGGGAGTTGGTTGACATATGGATAGCAAAACCATCTGTAGAAGTCCCTTAAAAGGACAAGGACATTTTGAGTCAGTGGGCAGTGCCAAACCAATTGTTTATGCTGAAACAGAGCATCACTTGAGCCTCTTAGACCAGCGGTTCTCAACCCGGGGTCGGGACCCCTTTGGGGGTCGAACGACCCTTTCACAGGGGTCACTTAAGGGGTTCCAGGAGCAGGTTCATCTCTCTCCCCACTAGCCCTGGGGCAAGGTTGTAGCTCTCCAGGTGTTGGTGCTGGGAGTTGTAGTTGGGGAAGCCAGTTGCACTACAACTTTCTGTATCCCCTTAGTAGGGACTGCCATAAAGCTCTCTCTGCCCATTTAAAATTTGTAACATTAACATGGTAATTGGGGTGTGGCCACAAAATTTTGCCGCACTACGCACGGAAAACAAACCTTAATGCAGCCACACTGTCTCCTGTACTTTCCTAACAATTCGTTGTGCTTTTATCTTAATTGCCTTGATAGTTTATACTTTAAGGAACCTTGTATTAAGCTCCCCATAGACGCAACGATCTTTCCCTGCCGAACGACCGATCTTAGGGAAGTCCGACCAATCTGTCAAATTATCGTGCGGTTAGTGGGTTACAAACGATCGTACATCTTACGATTTTTCGTCCGACATCGGTCTGAAGATTGATCAGCCAGGTTAGAAAATCTTTATCGGTCCCCATGCAATCTACCTATGTTTGCAGAGCCAAGCAGGCTGCTATCCTTCAGTTTTGCTGGCAATATCACCTGAAATGGTCTTTTTAGTTGATTGGACATTTAAAAGATCGTTTTGAGACAATCGTGGTCTCATGATAACCACTGGATCTTTAAAAAATCTTTACGTCTATGGCCAGCTTTAGAGGTACCAAGAGGACTGTTTCTACTGTGGGATATTGCAGGGGGTTACATTGGAGACCTATGTGTAGGAGGTTTGTGAATTGCATCTCTTCAGCACCATTAATACTTTCAGTTTGCAGTATTTGAATAACTTATGTTTGCATGGTCAAAGAGCTTGGAATCCTAATCTGCCATCTCGTGGTAGGAAAATAGAACAGTTGTATACAGATTTCTAAACAAAGTGAATTGAATATCTGTGTCAGTGCAGACTGGCTGGTTTATTCCTTTGTAACCATGCTTTCCATTATTTTTATTTCAATGATATTGTAGAAATCCTTCGGGGACATTTCTAAAAGACTCAAGCTGAAAGCAGACTTGCAATGTAAGAACTTCACATGGTACCTTGAAAACATCTATCCTGAATTGTTTGTACCTGATCGGGATCCAACATATTCTGGTGCTGTAAGTAATGTGCCCTCATTTTGTCTAAAATGTAGTCTAATTTCTCCTACAGGTATTTCGATTGTAAGCTCTTGTTTTGCAGGGCCTGGTCTTATTTGTATTCTATAACCCTTATTGATTAGACCCCCTTCTTGTTATAAATTACTGTAAAGCATTTGCTGGTCCTACTTTCTGTCATGTATTTACTGTCATGCAAAGTGATCTTCTTTCCCCATAGGGCTGATGCCAAACATGACACTTTTGCCTGCTCTTTCCATACCCACCAGAGGGAGCTATGCTCAGCCATTTTTGCCAAGAACATTATTTATTTTCCCTGGTCTGCATAGGCCTCTATTCTTCTTTACAGTGCTGTGATTCTGACTCATTCTTATTTACATTCTTATTATAGTCCACAAACTGTCCCCATTCACCAACAGAATAAGATACAGATGTCATGCATGTGGGAATATGCCAGTAGTGTTCCTCAATGAGGCTTATTTTTTCTTACAGGTTAAAAATGAAGGAACACAGAAGTGCCTTGATGTAGGGGAGAATAATCATGGGGGAAAGCCGCTGATAATGTATCCATGCCATGGAATGGGTGGCAACCAGGTACGTTAGCTGCACCACTACTTAGAAGCAGAATTTGATGATGGGCAGGGACAGCTAAGAGTAAGTTCAATGCAGCAATGTCAAGGTCTGCAACTTGTAACAATACTTAAAATATATGGAACCTATTTCTATCTAGCTTTTAACTGTCAATGGATAGGGGAGTGTAGATCAATAACAGCTTGAGCAAATATCCAACAGTTATTATGAAATAGTATAATCTGTAAGCTGGTAACTTTATTTCTGTTCTCTACTCTAAAGGCAGTTCTGGAATGAGAATAACCTCATACTTTACACTGTATGCAGTCTGGCACAACGTATTCTACACAACTCACTCTCTATTGAGATTTATAATGTGACATGAGGGATAACTTTTGTACCCTTAAAGCACGGAAAATGTTTAATACATGTATATTAGAAAGTTGCTTAGAAATATTTTTTCTTTTAATATGATTTGTGCAGTTTTTATACTTTTTTTAATATATGCAAGATCTGAAGTAATAAGGAGTGCTGGTGTCCTTGTTCTTTGTTTTCTACATTATAGTTATACGCCATGCACAAGATGAAGGATTCGAAGTTCGATCAAATTTTCAAAAACATTAGAATTTTCGAATGTTTTTGAAGACCACTTCAACCAGTGAATTTTGTAATAAAATTTCATTCGAATATTCGATCATTCGACAGTCAAAGTACTTCCCCTTTAAATTATTATTCGACCACCTAGTTCTCCAGATCAAAGCTCCCGAGTTGGGTTTCCTTATTTTTGATCGAATAAAAAAAATTTGATCGATCAAATTTTTCCTATTCGATAGTTCAACCAATCAAATTGTGGTAAAATCCTTCGATATTCGAATTTGAAGGATTTTACTTCCCTTCCTTTTCACATGGTCGAATTTCGTATTTTTTTCAATTCGAAATTCGACTGATTAATTTGCCCCTAAGAGTGATGAGAACAAATTGTGGAATAGTATGTTCATAGATATCTGCACATAACAGTACTATAGTGTATCCAACGTACGGACGTACAACGCACTCTAATGCATTTACTCATATAGATTATTGCACCTATTAATACAAATACAGTACCTTCTTAGAATTCATGACTCTCCTAGAACTATCCAATTTAAAAACCAAGGTTGCTCTAATATGAGGTTAGAAATTATATGCAGTTTCCACTCCCCACTGTTCCCCATTGAGTTGTTTCTATGGCATTCATATAAATTGTTGCTTAACAAATTTTTATTAAGCAAGATGTTTCTGTTGCTCTGCAGTACTTCGAATATAGCACACACAAGGAGCTGCGCCACAACATTGCAAAGCAGCTATGTTTGCGTTCCAAATATGGTCCAGGGCAAGTGGAGCTTGGAGAGTGCCAGTACAAGGGAAAGAAGACAACTGTGCCGGGCAATGAAGAATGGGAGTTTACGAAGGTAAGAGACTCATTTAGAAAAATTCACTCTGCAAAGTGTAACATTTTAGTACGTTTTTTTACCCAGAATTATCACACAATAGCAGGCATCTGCAATTTAGAGACAAATCATTATCTAAGTTGCACACAAGTTGAGCTGCATGTTTCTCTTACTACATTTGTGTCCAAATACCACTAAAGTTCAGCAGCCTCAAAGACGCAAGCATTGTCATTCATTGAACACAAGCATGAGTTGGTCCCACCATTTAAGGCAGTTGTTCCCAAACTGTGGGGCTTGAAGCAGGGAAGGCTTGGTTCGAAGGTCTGTTAATGTCTTAAATTAACAAGGAATGTCCACTTCTAGATACACCCAGTGCTGTAATTGGGGAGGGATGCACAAGGATGCCATCCCTTCACTTCTTTATTTTTGTGAAATAGTATCCCCTCAGAGGGGATGCAAGAGTTTTGCATCCCGGTTTTTTGCTCCTCTCCACTTCTGCATGCAAATAAAATGCAGAGGTAAAATAAAATCAAATATATAGAAGAGAAAAGGAGAGAAAAGATTGCTGGGAGAGAAATAGAGAACCGTTAATCTATGTTAAACAGATAAAGATGGTGGAGGCATCAGAGTGTTATAGAGAAAAGGACAGAAGAAGAAAACAGGGGAAACAAAAAGAGAACATTAAGGTATTACAGAGCAGCAGATTACTGAATAGCGAGAGAATGATGTATATGAAATAATCTTGGGTAATATAGAATATGATGGGGGTTATGTTATGACACAATACACAGGCAGAAGCTGGATTGAAAGCCAAGAAAGTCATATTTTTGCACAATTTTATTTGGGGGGTCCCTACAGGTCACAGGTAAATCTATGCATATCGGGCATTAAACTGTGCATCAGAAGGAAATACCAAAATGGAAATCGAAAAAATGTTTTTGCTTTAAAGTGGGTGAAACCAGAATGTATTGGTTTGTGAGGCTAACTATAGCAATTGGTGTAGCGTATGGTTGTGGGAGGGGCTAGTTATGAATAGAACTGATCCTTTGACCAGTAGTTCCCTATATATGTATTCATCTCAAGAGGCAACCATAATCAACGGATTGACAGTCAAGGGAGCCCTAGCCAAAGGTTAGATCTTTAAATGGGGCTTGAACTGAAAAGGTTTGGCAACCACTGCTCTAAGTAAACCCCGGAAGTGACACCTTCTCCAAGATTGTGTACTTAAAAGGGATCTATCACACAAATGAAAATTTAATATAAGCTTCATCACAGTAAAAATAAGGCATTTTCTAAATATAATCATTTAAAAATTCTGAGTCGTTTCTGAACTAATCAAGGTATTCTTCACACTCCCTCTCAGCATCAGCTTCTCTTCATTCTCTCTTCATGCAGGAGGTAAGAGTCTGACTCTGACCGATAAATCAAATATGTCTTTTATGGGTGGGCTACTTTTGCTTAGAAGATGTATTAGAGCTCACTCTTTTAAAATCGCCAGAAATCCTGTGCCTCAACATGCAGAATTTGTGCCAAAGGCAATTATTTTGCTAGATTTTGATTCTACTGGAATCAGTTGCGTGAGCTCTAATACCTCTGCTAGGAAAGGGAGCCCCCCCCCTAAAAGATATTGGATCTAAGGGGCAGATTTACTAAGGTTCGAATTTGAGAGTTAAAAACCACTCAAATTCGACCATCGAATTTTTATCGAATTTTAACCCTTCAAATTCGAAGGGTTTAACGCAATTCGATAAATTGAACGATCGAATAAAAAATATTTCTTTCTAACGATTCGAACGATTTTAACCATTCAATCAAATTTTTTTTTATTCGATCTAAAAAAGCTGAAAAAAACGGATGGGCAATTCGGTAGGTTTAATTTGGCGAACTAGGCATTCGGATAAAAATTTAAAGGCGAAGTAATTCGACCATTGAATAGTCGAATATTCAAATTGATTTTTATTTGATCTATTCGAATCATTCGATGCAATCAAATTTTTAAGATTCGATGGTCGAAGTGGCCAGAAAACCTATTCAAAGATTCGATTTCGAATCTATTTTAAAATTCGATCGAATTGGAATCATTCACACGAATTTAGTAAATCTGCCCCTAACTGTCAATGAATATCTGACACCCAACTCCTGCATGAAGACAGAATGAAGAGAAACAGTTGATGAGAGTGGAATAGTGAAGATAAACTTAATTATTTCAGAAACAATACAGAATTTTTAATTGATTATAATTATAAAGTTTCTTATTTCAGTGTCATTAAGCTTATATTACATTTTTCATGATAGTTGCCCTT
This sequence comes from Xenopus borealis, assembly GCA_024363595.1. Classification (NCBI taxonomy): domain Eukaryota; kingdom Metazoa; phylum Chordata; class Amphibia; order Anura; family Pipidae; genus Xenopus; species Xenopus borealis. The sequence continues at coordinate 147,350,538 of CM044433.1, read as the reverse complement.
GCACATTACATGTTAAAGGGATCCTGTCATGGGAAAACATGTTTTTCTCACAATGCATCAGTTAATAGTGCTGCTCCAGCAGACTTCTGCACTGAAATCCATTTCTCAAAAGAGCAAACAGATTTTTTATATTCAGTTTTGAAATCTGACACGGGGCTAGACATTTTGTCAATTTCACAGCTGCCCCGGTCATGTGACTTGTGCCAGCACTTTAGTAGGGAACTGCTTTCTGGCAAGCTGTTGTTTTCTCAGTGTAACTGAATAGTACGCAGTGGGACATGGGTTTTACTATTGAGTGCTGTTCTTAGATCTACCAGTCAGCTGATATCTTGTGTTAGGGAGCTGTTTTCTGGAAACCTTCCAATTGTTCTGTTGTTAGGCTGCTGGGTGGGGGGAAAGGGAGGGGGTGATATCACTCCAACTTGCAGTACAGCAGTAAAGAGTGATTGAAGCTTATCAGAGCCGAAGTCACACGACTTGGGGCAGCTGGGAAATTGACAATATGTCTAGCCCCATGTAACTATGTCAGATTTTAAAATGAAATATAAAAAATATCTGTTTGCTCTTTTGAGAAATGGATTTCAATGCAGAATTCTTCTGGAACAGCACTATTAACTGATGCATTTTGGGAAAAAAATGTTTTCCCATGACAGTTTCCCTTTAACAATTGCTTGCTTTTAAGTAAGTTCTAAACAGGAGTTCTTCCTATCTTTACTGTAACACACAGGATCCAATACAGTATTCTTTGCACTCAACCATTTACAGTTTCTATAGATCTTTAGCCATTATATAATGTATGTTAAATGTGCTTGACCTTTATCTATAAACATATAAATACATATGAAATTCTTTCTCCAAACAGGACCGTTTACTTAAAAATGTGGGTTCCAACATGTGTTTGACTGCACGAGGTGAACACCCATCCACTGCAGAATGCAACCCTGCAGACATTCACCAACGCTGGGGATTCAGCTAAATCTGTGAGCAATTGTAGCTGGTGGGTAATAGTAGTTTCAGCTACCACTATGCCTCAAGTGCCTTTTTCCATGCACTGGATCTTAGGAAAGGATCCATCAATGACCAAAGTGACCTATTTTGGATGTTTCATCAAAAATACAAGAACTCTCATTTTGCCCTCCACAGATGGTTTTTTTTTTTTTACAAATGTGCCTTATGAAACGAATGTAAAACAAGATAATCCTAAAACCAGGCAGATAATATGAACACAGGTTTTAGGGCTGCACCAAAATGCTAGTGTCTTGAGCCAAATGGAAATCATGGATTCAAATCTGCAGTCTCTCTCCATCATCTACTCATTTTCTTTACAGATGGAATCAAACAACTACAAGTGCAGTCAAGGAAGTTTTCCTTGTTTCTTTACAACTATATGAACAGTTTCTCCCTAGAAATAGTCTTGGGTCTTGCCAGCAGAACATCAGAAATCAACTGACATCTTTACATTTAGACAACATTATTTTTTTTGCAGATCTTCTTTTTAATGCATCTTCATATTTTGAAACACTGACCTCAAACATTTTGACCGTAAGAAGACAAACCAGCCCAAACTGTATGGCACTGGTGCTATAAGATCATTCCAACCCCAAGGGAGCAAACTTTGGGATAAATTAGATGAAGTGCCCTTTAAAGACACAATCACTTGATTGCTGGACTGAGTTACATAGTGATAAGATTTATTAGTGCTGAATATTAAATGCACAGTCTGCTTTTAATAAGAGTAACATTTTACTGATTGTCTTTGTTTTTATTAATATGAAGGGGGGGTTTTTTTGTTTTGTTTTCCAAACGTCCACAAAAGGCATTATGGAGCACAATACAAGACTAAATCACTGTGACACCTTTAGTATTTATTGTTCCATAAAAAAATCCTACTTCTTTGTTATTTTATGTTTAATTTAATAGCATTTTCAGGAAGATTTTGTGTCAGTCTGTTTGTTTTTAGTAACAATGCTACACTACATAGAGGAAAGTATTCATCTGTCTAACGTCTCAATCACAATCCAGTTGTATTAATGTGAAGTCGGCCCTCCCTTTGCTGCTATAAGAGCCTTTACCTTCTACTCTTCTAGGAAGGCTTGCAACATTGAGGTTGTATTTATTCCTCTTATCAGATATCATCACTCAAACAGCAAGATGCATAAAACCACAGTTTTATACAAGAAATAGGAATGTGTATATGTTTTACTGTACTAAAATGCATTCCACTGAGTTATAGTTCACCCTACTACATTTCTAAGAGGTGGCTTGTAAGCTCTTTGCTAGAAGGGTATAATATGATTTGGATGAACTGACTATTTGGCGAAACATCTCATTGGCTAAAAAGTAGTATACAAATTTAATACACAACATTTCAAAATGATGCTGTTTTATTAGTAGAGGTTTATTTCTACTTATTTTTATTTAATTGTCAAATGTTTTGTTGTGTGAATAATTTATTCTTTGCTTTGCAAGAAACCCTGTGCTATTCTGTATCTCGCGGCACATGTAGAACCTCAAAATACAGCCAAAATAGTTAAGATCAGGTGCATTTTATACAATGACATAAGGTCTCAAGTGTTTCTAGTTTAAGACCTAAGGCTTCCAAAGTCAGCACCCAGTGCTTGATTTTTTTTGTAGATATAACTGTGAGCTGCTTAATTGTTACTGTTAACCTCTGGTGCACAATATGCTTTAAAAGAACAGTGCTTTTATACCACCATGTACCATTTGTCCCATCTGACCATTCCTGTCCATTTGTTAAAACTTAAAGGAATTTTTAAGTATAAAAGTAAAAACTGGGTAAATAAGCTGTGCAAAATAAAAAATGTTTTCAATATAGTTAGGCAAAAATGTAATGTATAAAGCAGTGGTCCTCAAACTTGGCCCTCCAGCTGTTAAGGAACTACAAGTCCCACAATGCATTTGCCTGAGTGTGGCTGTCAGACTCCATCATTGCATTGTGGGACTTGTAGTTCCTTAACAGCTGGAGGGCCAAGTTTGAGGACCACTGGTATAAAGGCTGGAGTGACTGTAAGTCTAACAGAACAGAACACTACTTCTTGCTTTTCAGCTCTCTTTTGTATACACTGACTGGTTTCTCTGGTTACCAGGCAGTATCCAATCAGTGACTTGAGGGAGGGCCACATGGGTCATAACTGCTGCTTTTGAATCTGAGCTGAATGCTGAGGATCAATTGCAAACTCACTGACCAGTTATGTCCCATGTGGTCCCCCTTCAAGTCACTGACTTACTCAGATTTAGAGAGCTGAAAAGCAGGATGTTGTGTTGTATTCTGTTAAGTTACACATCCAGTCACTCCAGCCTTTATACATTATATTTTTGGTTAACTAACTATATTAGAATTTTTTTTTATCTATTTACCCAGTTTTTAATTTTACCCTGAACTGTTCCTTTAAAGTATGTTCTTATGCCCTATGTCTTAAAATCACCAAATATACATGCCATACATTATTTCATCTATGCGTTTTTCAAACTGTGAGACCTTTTACAAAAATGAATGTTATCTACTGAGTAGGGATGCACCGAATCCCCAAGTCCTTAATGAAGTGTTCGGCTGAATATCGAACCAAATCCTAATTTGCATTTGCAAATAAGTGACAGGAAATTAAAAAGTGGGAAAAAAACTTTGTTTACTTCCTTTTTTGTGACAAAAAGTTATATAATTTTCCTTCCTGTCCCTAATTTGCATATGCAGGTTCGGCCAGGCACAAGGATTCAGCAGAATCCAAATCCTTCTGGAAAAGGCCGAATCCTGGATTCGGTGCATCCATACTACAGAGTCAATATTTTCACCATATAAACTAATTTTTGGGCAACATGTGGGCCAGACTACCTGAAACCAATTCTACTCTATTTTTTTTAACTAAATACTACTGCTGCTGTTGAACCATGTGTCTTATGAGATGATTGTTAACCTGTTCAGGCATGTTAGTCAATACAACTTATATTACAAACCTATATTACAGACCAACAACAATGGCTTGTGGCATTTGTATAGCTTTATCTGCCCCATTATCAATCACAAACTAGGTGTATGCCATGTATTCCATGAAAACTGTCCCATAGCTAGGCATTTTTTAAGGTCTGGTCCTGAGCATATACAACTTCCAAGGTAAGTGCATCATTAATCATGCTACCTCCACATAAAAAACACTCCTAAAGACTCATTTACACTTTTATTTATGGCCTTTAGATACAATTACCAATTGACAGCAGCATATAGACCTAAATTGTGTATATATAAATGTATAGGATTATGGTATGCACTTTAAATGAGAACCCTAATATAATTTTTTAAAACTGGCAAACTGCATTCCCATTTCCACATCTTAACGTTGACATGTACTGGCTAATATGTGTATGTGGCTAAAAAGAGTAAAGAATTACTCATGTGTCAGCTGTACACTAATGGATAATCCTTGCAAATACAACGAAAAATACTTGCTGACCTAATTCAATATGCATGAAGGTTTTCAAGGTACATCTGAAATATTTGCCTGAATTATTCATTCTTGCTTGCTTTTTGTATCTTGGGATTAATGAATTCAATAATTATTTATTGCTCAGTGCAGAAACTGCATATTAAAGGGGTGATTCACCTTTTAGTATGTTATAAAATGACTAATCCTATCGGACTTCCTTTTTTTCTTACTTATAGTTTTTGATTTATTTGCCTTTTACTTCTGACTCTTTCCAGCTTTCCAATGAGGGGTCCCTGACCCCATTTAAAAGCAAATGCTCTGTAAGTCTACAAATGTATTGCTATTGCTACTTTTTATTACTCATCTTTCTATCCAGGCCCTCTTCTTTTCATATTTCATTCTCTTCTTTAAATCAGTGGTTGCTAGGGTAATTTGGACATTATCAACTATATTGTTGAAATTGCAAACTGGAGAGCTGCTATATTAAAAGCTAAATAACTGGAAAACTATAAATAATAAAAAACAGTTGACTCCGAATATCACTCGCTACATCATACTAAAAGTTATTTTAAAGGTGAACAATTCCTTTAATAAAGGTGTGATAAACCATTGTTAAGTCAGTATTTGTGGGGCATATAATGACCAGTCTCTGGATGTTAATCTCTCCAACCATGGAGAACTACAACACCAATAAATGCATTTACAGAAGGTTATAGTTCACAATAAGCAGATAACTAATATAGTCTTATCCTTATCAAAACAAGTCATATATTGTCTGCTACATAAAATCAACTCAAATTAAAACTGGAGGTGGAATCTGACATAAAGGTTGCACATTCCATGGTGTTTAAAGAGTAAGAGTGTCTTATTATAATGTGCCAGAAAAACTAGTTTATTTTTAGAATCCATTACAATCTATGATATTTAAATTTTTGGCTTACCTTGGTCTGTGTGTTTTTTTTGTTAAATCATCTTTTTTTTTAAATTATTAAATTCTGTATGAATGTTAGAACTGGGAATCCTTATGATGTGCAGAAGTAGCAATGTTACTGTATTTATGAATTTTTCACCATCCAATGGCAGTTTTGTCTTTTGACCTTGTTCACGAAAAGCCGGTGAGTTCTGGGTGAACTAAAAACTCAAAAGTTCTGTGCAAAGCTAAAGGGGTGTATATGGTGAGGGCAGGATAAAGTGATTGAATCAATGTATAGTTATATTTATTTTTTTATTTCACTTGTTGCCGTGACATGCTATGTCACGGGTCCTTTAATTTGCTAATGAAATAGAAGTGGCAGTTAATGATCTTTGCTGAATGTTCACATCTATGACAATGTCTAAGTATACTTAAGCATGCAACAAAATTATTTTTGAAGGGGGTCAAGTGAGAAATATGCTCTTTCTTCCAAATAATTCAGCAATAAAAAAAATACAAATTAAATGTTTTCAAGTTTTGTGAATATGCTTTTGCTCCTGGTATATGAGTTCACTCGGGTTGCAGGCTAATGGGTGCCCTGGTCATTTTTTGATGATACCTGCTCTGATCTGAAAGGTCATTGCATGTTAAATGTTTAATGCATTTTCAAATGTATCTAAGAAGTTTATACTTTGATGGACCCTTTTCTGGAGTAAAATAACCAGCCAATAGAGAACTGCATTGTAGACTACAAATTATAATATTGGACACAATATTTTAAAATGTGGATGGGCTATACAAAATTAAGTGCATTTGGCTTGTTCTCCTCCAAACACAAGGAGTGTTCTGTTTCAACCCACTGTCCTTAGTGATAGTTCCCTTAGATCTGGGCCAGGACCTTTACAGGAAATGATTCACTGTTATGAGCAGATCTCCACAAACAGTTGAACTCAACCAGACTGACACAAGCATGCAGATTTGATGAAGTTTATTCCAAAAAAAAAAATCTCCCATACATAGATCAGACCAGTAGGTCAGAGAGTATTTTCTTCACCCAGGTTGGTTTGGCAGGTAGAGAGCACCTAAAAATGGCTGCTAACTGAACACTGGGAACAGTTGAAGAGGGGAGGGGGGTTAATGGTCACAGCAGCTTCCTGGACTACAGGGAGAGGTGATGGACAAACTAGAAAACATACAGCGCAACATACTAAAATACATTAATCTGTAGTTGTGTGTAACATAACACTCCCTGCCTGAAATCTTTAGATTTCACAATAACAAAACATTAAATGACTAAAAAGTCCATAAATATGGTGATTCCTGGACCTATAATGAGAACAGAAACATGCATAACAATACTAGCACCAGAGTCCTTTACATGCATTTCTGCTGATAATCATTCCGCAGTGTGCTGAGAAATCAGATCAGGTGGAGTCTTCTTGAGGTAGAAGTACCGGTTCATTAAAGAGTCTGAAGTAAACCTGGGTAGTCACCTTTGTACCTTTGCTTCAACCTTTTTTAGCTCCCTGCTGTAACAGAATGCAGAGCTTGTAAGTCCGAAAGTTCATTTTGATGAACAAGATCAGTTGCTTGTTCGGAAGAACTTGCCTCTTTGTAATAGTTCTGAGTCTGAAGAACAGGTAAATATTCCTTTCTCCATTGATTCCACAACACACTGGAAAAATGTTGGATGTGCTTCCATAGAGGCTGCTTCAAACAAAGTCTCCTGAAGAAACTGGCACTGACAGTCCGTGAGAAGAGCACTCCACATCAGAATTATTGGAACATCTGAACATACAGATGCAGTCACTTGGATTTGTGTGTTAAATGCGTCAAGACTTAACTCATTTATCCCACTTAGCACAGAATATTGTGTCACAGCATCCCATCCAATTAAAGAGTTCACGATTGAAAATAATGGTGCTTTGGTATGCTAATGAAAAGGTTAAATGCATTAAATGAGTTAAGATAACTTTAGATAACACAGTTTCTTCAATTAGCCCTGAGTCACGACACATTTAACTTACAAATCCAAGTGACTGCATCTGTATCTGTACAAAAGTGTTCTAGTAGGACAAAAGGAAATATATTCTTGGGTAAAGTCTGGTGTTTGTAGCCAGGTTTCTTAATTGCTGAGACTGGTGACAGATGTTGGTCTAGCTGCAATGTCTGCTAGGTTAGGATCAGCAGAGATGAGTTGCACTGACAAGGGGGTGTCCCAGTTGGTGATTTCAGAAGTTGACTGACAAGGCAGCAGGCTGCCTTGTAAGGTGGCTGAAGCTGAGATTTTACACTCAACAAACTGATGTCCATATTCATTTTCACTCTCTTGGGCAATCCTTCTCAATCTTTATGTTGCAATGGCAGGAGAAGGGCTATTTCCGAAGACATATACACACATGCGACAATCTAACACCTCATTGATAAGAACATTGATATGATGTGGTATGAACAGGGGGTAGTTTCTGCTGCCTCGCGGAGAATTAAACTATGGAACTTCTGTTGCATGTCTGCTTTTGTTGCCACAAGTTCTTTTCTGAAATGGATGATTACCTTTAAAAGGCTGCTTTTCAAGTTGGGCCCAGTGAAAAGAGTGTTGTACAAAGACATATCTTCAAACTGAGCTCTAGAGTCAAACGTTGCCTAAATCTGATTTGGTTTTTGAGGCTGGTAGACATAAAAGGATGGGAGATACCAGTTTCCTTCTTCTTCCTTTAACGGTGGTGCAGCTTGTTTGTTGTCGAACACCTTTTGCATGATGGTGCAAAAGGTGTTCTCTTGTTTCTGGTTCCCAGTCTAAGGTGAGTTTCAGTGAAGCAAACCTAAAGATTGCTTGTTGTTTATCGTTAGTCAAATGATGATTTGTGTGTAGGAAGGTAGAGGGGCTACCCATCTTTTGGAATTTTCCTGAAGGCATTCTTTGTCCATAGTTTTAAGGAATGCTTTATCCTCAGTTGTGAACACAATTTTATTGTCTTCACTGGAAGATTTGAACACTGCTACTGAGGGTGTCTCCCTGAGACTGGTGAGATTCCTCAGTTGTGAACACAATTTTATTGTCTTCACTGGAAGATTTGAACACTGCTACTAAGAGTGTCTCCCTGAGACTGGTGAAATTTGCTGAAATTCAGAGTTGCTTTCAAGTCTTTCTTTCCCACAGTTATGGTGTGGACATGGATCAAAATAGGAGCTGCATCCATTTGAGAGTACACAGAGTTTTGTAAGAAGAAATGTTAGTGGGTTTCTTCTTCCCATCTCTACAGACATTACCTACGATGACCCATCTGAGGTCAAGGCGTTGGGCATAAGGAGCATCTTGAAGCCTGTTGCGATGCTGGCGTACCTTGTGTACTCTCAAGATATCTCTGCCAAGCAAAAGAAGAATATAATTCTTGTCAATGACTGGTATAAAGCTGGCTATGCTCTTTAAGTGAGGATGATGTTGAAATTTCTTCTCTGTTGGTCGGTGTACGGTTGCATTCAACCAGTGTAGGCAAAGGTAACTATCTTGTCATCAAGAGATCATAGAGTTATCATAAAACCATAAGCTCTTCTTCCAGCCACTTCAGAAATACCTGCACAGGTGCCAAGAGTATATGGTGGTGCTTCTCCATTTATGTTAAATAAATTAAAGAACTCGGTTCGTGCCAGTGACCAATTGCTTTAGTCGTCAAGAATGGTGTAGAGTTTGTGTCTTTTCAGGCTGTCCTTTAGGGTAAACCTTAACTAGGCATATCTTGGCACAGGACTTGTCATATACTCCTTCTCCACAGACTTCAATACATGAAATGGACACTGAAGTAGAAGCTGAGGTTTGAATGGAGCTCTCCTCACCTTGATTTCTTGGGAAGAAGTGTTTGAAGGTATAACTGGAGAGGATTGTGGATGAAGGGCTGACATGTTTGTCACTGTTGCACTCTAGACATTTAATAACAGCTATGCAGTCCTTAGCAAGATGTTCCACAGAGGCACAGCACTTGTACCAAATGACAAATTTCCTTAAGATAACTTTGCGCTCCTGCAGTGGTTTTGCTCTGAAGCCAATACACTTTTTGAGTGGATGAGGCATCCTGTGGACAGGGCATTGTCGATTTGGGTTTTCAATTCTCTCACCCTGATCACCTTTGCGGGGAGAAGTAATTTCAGGAACAACATCTGTTTTCTTAATAGACAAGAGACCTCTGTGATCCCTGTAATTTGCGCGTGTATGATTTGGTGAAGGGGGGCTGGGAACTCTTGGCTGACTAAATATAAAGCTTGGAGCATTGTTCATCCTTGCAATCCTTTTGATGAAGTCACAGAAGAATGAAAATGGTGGGAAAGAAACTTGTTTTTTTACCTTATATTTTGAACCTTTCGTTACCCCCTTTTCTTGAATGCCATATGGCAGCTTTGCTACTATTGGATTAACACCATGAGTGGTGTCCAGATAGCTGAGACCAGGCAAGCGAAGATCAGTTTTTGCCAGTTGAATTTCAAGCAAGAGGTCACTCAGGTCTTGAAACTTTGAAAGACTGGTGCTGGTGAGTTTGCGGCAAACCATAAACTAGCCGAGGTCTGATATTTCAGTTCTGTCAGACTTTGGGCAATGAGCTGCTTTCTGAGGAACGTTAGCCCTGTCTGGCATATTAGTGTTGAATGACTCAGGGAAGTAAGGTGATGCAGAGGCAGTCAGCTTAGAAATAGTTTTATAGTCCATTATCCTAGTGGCGTATGTATCTGCAACAGTGTTGTTGATAAAAAGTAGATGACTGCCCATGCGATTGGCACCTCCAGTTTGTTGGAGCACAGTTGTTGAAGCATTGTATTGATTAGCGCTGTAGGGTATCTTTACCATGCCTTGAAGTAACTGCTTTGATGAATTGTTTGAAGGCTCTGATATATCAGAAGCAACTGAGTGCCTGCTATTTTGGCTCAAAATGTAGTCCTTGGTGAGCTTGATGGAGTCCTCTGTGTCTGTCAGACTGACACTATCTCTATCAATCTCTTTAGCAGCCTGTTCTGAAACTTTCAGTCTAGCAAACGCTGCTGCCTGGTCACGTTCTTTTTCCAAGATCTCCAGTTTGGTTTCCATTTCTGCTTTTTGATGAGCCGTTTCTGCTTTTAGGATAGCTTCTTTGCTAGCAAAGTCAGCCTCTGTTTTAGCAGTCTGTAAATCAACCCTGGCCTTGAGTAGTTGATTGCTAAGAGTAGAACACCTTGAATGTGAAGATCTGGAAGACCTTTCTGTGTGTCTAGAAGATAGAGACTTGAGATGTAGCATCCCTCTGATGTGTGATTTTAGCTTGAGCCTCCAACTTGGTCTCTTGAACTAGGCAGTTTCTTTGCTCATTGAGGTAACTGAATCTACTTAACTCTTCTAGAGAATCCTCTGTATTGGTGTTCTTTAAGAAAGATGAATATTTACTACTCTAACGTTCTAAGGCGATATTGAGACCTTTGAGAGCGCCCTCTAGGTGCAGTACTTCTTGGTCAGGTTCACTAACCACAGACATGCAGTGTACTGTTTTGTTCCATAGCTCAGTGAGATTATCTGAGAATTACTCTTTAGTAGCTTAAAATGTTTCCTTTAATTTAATAGAAGGTAAGATATTCCTTTTGGATCTGACGCTTTGCCCTGGCAAGGTGGTGATGAGTTGTACATCAGTGAGATATGGTTCTTGACACACAATTTCAAAAACATCCTTAACAGAAGCCATATGTAGATCCTGACTGAGACATAGCAATGACTTCACTGGTTGCAGGATTTTTGTGTAAAGACTGTGTGACACACAGCAAAGAGCAGGATAGAGGCAGGTGCTGAGCATACAGGCAGATTACAGAAAGTTCATGCAGGATATATCCCACTTGTGTCTCTATGGAGAATATGGATAGCAGTATTGTGTGAACAGTGGTATGTAGAGAAGCTCTTCCTGACTGAAGCAGATCTGTACATGTAATTATTCACACTGGATGCTGATAAATCCTGATGAGAGGACACTGGAGTGTGCAGATATATAGCTGATTCTGTGTTATGCACATAAACTGTGGTGCTGCTGCTGATGGCTGGCTGCTCCTTACAAGCTCAGAACTAAAACAAAGCTGGCCCACTTCAGCTTGGCTGGCAATTATATTCTCTGTTCTGTTTCAACCCACTGTCCTTAGTGATAGTTCCCTTAGATCTGGGCCAGGACCTTTACAGGACACGACTCACTGTTATGAGCAGATCTCCACAGACTCAACCATACTGACACGAGCATGCAGAGTTGATGAAGTTATTCCAAAACTGATCCCATATATAGATCAGACCAGTAGGACTACAGGGAGAGGTGAAGGACAAATTAGAAAACATACAACACAACATGCTAAAATACATTAAACTGCAGTTGCGTGTAACATAACAAGGAGGAATGCACAAAAGCAGCATTCTGTTTGGCTTGCCTTTGCCACGTTCCTCAGTAGATCTTCATTCATAAGATATAAAAGCTACACACAGAGATACCCTTCTAAACAGCTTTAGACATTATGATATTAGAGCCATGTTCAGATGAGGGAGTAAAATACACCAACTTTGCACGCCAGACTTCCGTTCTTTTCATTCTCTTTGAGAAGTCAACTCCTTTAAAAGACATTTCATCTGCACTATCCTAGTAAAGAAATGTTCACTTGAAGGCATTGTAAGATTGTTGTATTTAATATATATTGTACATATATTGTACATATACATACTGTTCATGCTACATATTAAGCACCAATTTGGTGGTAAATCCATCTCTCCTACAGAAGAGTTAAGCATTTCCCTTGATCTGTTTGTTCTTCTCTGACTTTTGTACAACTGTCCACACTCCCCACACTTGAGCGTAAATATTAGATGGTGCTGCTCCCTGGAAGCCTGTCTCACACCCTATCTCTGTCAATTTTTCACATAACCCTTTTATTAAGTCATAAGCAAATCTTGTTTTCTGTGACTGTCATGCAGTTTGATGCCATCTGAAAATGCTTGCACCTTTTTTATCTAAACAATCTATAATACCATTCAATAAATGAATTGAAATGAACTGTGATCTCTGTGCTGTTCTACTTCCAACTTTGGTCCAAAGCTGTTCTATTTATAAACAATCTTGTTTGCAATCCATTCGTCTTGCCCAGTCTCTTCATTTTACTGTGAAGTCTGCTTTGAGGACAAGTGTGTAAATCTGTGATTAAATCCAAACACATTAGCTGATTTGTCATGGTCCAATCATTAATTCTTCTTAATTCCAACCAGGCTTAAGCTGAATTCATTTTCAGTAAGGTATTTTAGAATATCACTCAATAACATTTGGAATAGAATCCTGGTACTAGCATACTAAGCCACCCTTAAAGAGAAAGATGTGCTTGTGTGGACATTACACCAGTGTTGAATCCTGAGTAGAATACTGAGTAGACCACCCCAGAGCCTGTTTTGACCTTTAACCTGTTTTATTTCCTTTCCTCACAACAAGGATGGCGTTAATTTG
>CM044433.1:147313455-147334452 GCA_024363595.1 Xenopus borealis | reverse complement strand
TTGCCAGCGTCAGCAGGATGACATCACAAGCCTGACACGTTTTGAATATATGACTTCCTCAAAGGCTTTAGTCTCTTGCTTGTCTCCATCATGAAATCCAGCTTATCTCTATGGGAAGCCTGTGTCTCCCTTACTGGGAACCTCTCTTTTTCTTTTACAGGTTATACTGCATATTTCTCATTATGTAAGAGGTACAAAGTTATGCACCCTCCCTAATAAAATTTGTGCAATAAAACAAGTTCAGCACTTACATTTTGTTTCCTGTAAGACTTATATTTGCCAGGAAAACTTCCTGCTCTGCAACTACAGAGGGAACAATTATCCCATTTTGGGGCTACGGCTATATCAACATATAGAAACTATAGACACTGGATTCCATGGAAACCAATTACTGAAAACAATTGCCCTCAGTTGTGTGAGCGATTACCACAATTGTCCTCAATGTATGGGGGATTACCATAAATGTACTAAACATTGTACCAAATACTGCATATAAAATAAAGTACTTATTTTATTTATGGTATACCACAATATTATAAACAATATTATAAACAAACCTACTCTCACATTGTAAAGTGACTCTTTCTTAGTCTCCTCCCTTCCATTTTTTACCTATTTCCTCTATTCCTCAAAATAACAATCCTGCTAGATTTTTGTTGTGAGCATCCAGAACACCATTAGGGGCAGATTTATCAAGGGTAAATTTCAAAGTGAAAATACAAAATTCTCAAAACACTTTTAAAAGCCTCCATAAAGGTTATAGGAGGTCCCCCATAGGCTAAAATAGCAATTTGGCAGGTTTAAGGTGTCAAAGGGTCAAATTAGAATTTTTTTAAAGAGACAGTACTTCGATTTTCGAAAGCCTATTTGATAGCTGAAGTACCCAAAAAGTACTTAGAAATTCCACTTTTTTTATCTAAAATTTTCACTTCGACCCTAGATAAATCTGCCCCTAAGTGTTTCTTTACCTTTCTCTATGTTGTCAGGGGGGCATAGTTATTAAGGTTCAAATTTTAAAGTTAAAAAAAACGTCGAAATTCCATCATCAAATTTTTTTGGGGGGGCCAAATGGGTCAGTTTTCGTTCTAATTGAATTCGTTCGATTGCATCGTTCGAGTTGAATGATTCAAATGATTTTAACTGAAATCCTTTGAATTCCTAGAACTTGAAAAAATTTTTAGAACAGGTTCTAGGAGGTCCCCCATAGGCTAAAATGGCAATTTGGCAGCTTTAAGGTGGCAAAGTGTTGAATTTGAAGGATTTTAAATAGTGATGTGCGAATCTCCCGCGATTCGCTTCGCCTAAAGATTTGCGAATTTCTAGAGAAATTCGCGAATCGGCGAAAAATTAGCGAAACGAGTCGCGGGACGCTTTTGATGCGCGTCGCGTCAACTTTGACGCGCGTCGCGTCATTTTCGGTGCGTTGCGTCATTTTCGGCGCGCGTCGCGTCAAAAACGGCGCGCAACTCGTTTTTTTGGCGAAATTTCGCTGGTGATTCGCGAATTTATTCGCCAGCGGCGAATCGCGGGAGTTCGCCGCGAATTCGGCCCTGGCGAATAGATTCGCCCATCACTACTTTTAAAGAAAAAGTACTTCGAAATTCGAATTTTCATATTTTTTCAATTTGAATCGAATTTTTGGCTATTCGATGGTCGAAGTAGCCCAAAATTACTTCGACATTTTAATTTTAAAAATTCTACTTTCATTCAAAAATTGACTTAGACCCTTAGTAAATGTGCCCCTTTGTGTTCCCTCAACATTGTGTTTGTTTTCCCATATTATTTAGGCTACAAGGGTATTGTATACAGTATATGACATTACTCGTATATTTAATACATTGATTACTCTTTATTTGTTACTTTTGAGGAATTGTAGTTTGTAAGGATTACTATCTCATTTGTCATTTTCTCTCATTTTATTTTTCAACTTGTTGGTTTTCTCCAATGGTATTTTTTTATTATTTGCTCATTGTACACCCTTTAAAATGATTGCTAATAAAATAAATTTGCTTAAAAGACAAGGAAAGTTAAACTAAAGAAGTCGGCAAGATATGTTGTACATTATGTTTTGTGCTTCTGTACCAGCCCATAGCAATCACAGCCCTTTATTATTATCAACATTATTATTATTATTATTAACATGTATTTCTAACATATTTCGTAGCGCTGGTTTTAGAAGTAAAGATCTGTGTCTCCCCAGTAGATGCCCCAGTAGCTCCCCATCTTCTTTTCTGCTGATTCACTGATTCACTGTGCTGCTGTCACTTGCTGAGCTTAGGGACCTACTCACAATATACAGTACACATAGAATATTAATGTCACAGTATAAGGCTGATTAGTAATTAATACAGATTATTACTACATGTCAGCACAGAAACCAGTGCAACTAGCGTCATCATTTAATAATCAGCCATGTAGCATCCGCTTATATTACAGTCCAACCTCAGTTTCTGCTGGATAATTAGTGAAAACCCATAAGCTTAGCTTCTCAACAGCTGCTCAGAGCCCACTGAGCATGTGAGTGTCACAGACATTTTCAAGATGGTGACCCCCTGTGACAAGTTTGAAGTCCTGGATCATTGCTGCTGAAAATTTAGACTGGTTCAATAAGTTCAGTATATAAAACATGGCAGTTTTATTAATATTCATTTTTAGGGGTTAGTTCTCATTTAATCAATTCTTTCTCCTCAGTACAATATTCTTTATTCTGCACATCTGCCCAAAAAGCGTGCTCTGGATGCATTGGGAATGGTGATAACTGGCGGGCATTGACTTTCTTAAAACAAGTATTAAATATCTGTCCTTATATAATTCATGGTTTAGAAAGTTACCTTTTGTGCACTTTAAATAGTTGTATTTAAAGGAATTTACATAGTTTGTTAGATCACTTTCTGACCCCTTCAAAACTAGTATGATGTCATCTACAGTATGTAGGGATAGGTTCTCACCCAGCACAGATAGGATGTGGTACTGGAGTGCAAACCTAATCCCCATGGCAGTTCCACACACTATTAAAGTATTGGATATAGTATCAGTCCTTTAACCAAAGGAAATTATGTTTTGCAAGTTTTCCTGGTTTCAGTTGCTGAAATTTTACATTTAAGGTTTTGTCTACTGATAAGTTTAAAAATAAATTACATTTGGAAAACTTGAATTTACATTGAATAGTATTGCAATGTAGCTCATTTGTACCAGTGTCAAATAGCTTGGAGATAGCAAGGGAAATTCATATTAATCGATTTCTGAAACTGGTTTAACCTCTTTGCTCCACCCACTCTCATGTAAGGAACCTTACCAGTTACAGTATCCATAACTTATCATGACCTGGGGAGTTATTTCAATTTCCGTGAGTGGAAAGAACTTGGCACACAAAAACTATTTACATAGCAAATAGCTTCACAGCAGGTGGTGGTACTTCACAAATGGCTTTATAGGGCAGATAAAATGTTCATATTGAATTGTTATTACAATGTGGGAATAATTATGCTGCCATATTATAGGAAATAACTGATCCAGCTATTAGAAAACTTTGAAACTCTAAAGAAAGTTTAATTTAGTGACCCTTTTGCTTTTGGTTGCTATGTTGTATAATGTATGCTTCTTTTCCAGACTTTTAGTTGAGTATGGATCGGTTTAAAGGACAAGGAAAGGCAAAAAAATAAAATCCCATTTTTACTTTTTTTAATGAAAAAGAAATCTAGCTCCAATATATTTTCATTCAAAAATGTGTACCATTTTTTTAAAGGAAATGTTTTATTGGTTTTATAAACAATAAACAACAATCAACACAAAAACAATGTTGTTTGGTGTTTTTTACAGAGCATATACATTCGAAGAGTAGATAAGCAGGTTAATATAGCAAATCTTGTTGGTGAGTAAATATTTGTGCCTTAATCTCATGGATCTATGGAGTTCTGCTCACACCAAGCCCCCCAAACTCTCTCAAACTTATCATTAGCACCTCTGGTTTCATATGTTAGTTTAATTAGTGGGAGGGCCCTGTCTACTAGCCTTTTCCAAGAGGATATATTTGGAGAGGTCTGGCCCATCTAGTGCATAATTATGTTTTTTTTTGCATAGAACATGAGGGTGCGAAAACAAATTCTGGCTGCATTAGTAGGAATTAAGTCATCTGTAACCCCCAACAAGCAGACCACTGGGTTTACCACTTGTGGTGTCCCCAAATCAGTTGCTATAGTACTCATCACATCTCTCCAGAACTTTAATATTAGAGGACAGTACCATACCACATGTAAATGTGTACCATTTTTATAAGAAACCTGACTGTATTCAGTGAAATGCTCCCTTCATTTACTGCTGGGGGTAGGAATTGTTAGACAATCCCTAATTGCTGGGCAGGGAAACAATCATACTTATGAACAGCGGGGAGCCCCCGCCTACTTCCCAGCCGTGCAGAACTCCAGCAGCTTGCAGTCGGTGACTGTGTCAAAATTTGTATTGGATTTTATTTTGCCTTTACATCCCCTTTAATGTTTCCAACTCCAGCTGCAGGGACAATGATCATGGAGCCAGATTTAAACAGATAAACTGGGATTCTATTTGGAGGATATTTTGCTGCAGCCACTGGTTCTGCAGAGTTGGAGAAAGTTTGTATTAAACAATACAAAAACTATAAAATCCACATTAGATTACATGACAACACAGGACCCAGTGCAGTCTGTATATTCTGATTGTTAATCAGTCTTGCTGTATTGGCTTCTGGCAGATATTATTTGACTTGTGCCGTTTTGATAATTTATGATGATCCCTAAGCAGCCCAGATCACACAAAGATGTATAACAAAGTTACAAGATGACAGCAGCCTGTGGCCAACTTTGAAAGCATAAATCACTTGTTTGATTATGTTTTGTGATGCAGTAAGTTCATGTTTATGTTTAGTATACAAAATACATCATGTCTAGCCTTATTCTATTTTAGACTTGCCTTGTCCTTTAAAAAGGCACTTACCTAATTTCATTAATTCATCCGTCATTTTCCAGCTGATTTTGATTTTGTCAAAGTCTGCTCCACAGAAACCTTTCATTTTGATGCCATTTCATAAAACAGTTCTAATTGGTTGAATTATATCCTGCCCCAAAATGTCACAGTGTTCTAACTAATGTTCTAACTAATCATCTAGTTATTACTTTGACTGCTACAACCCTGCCAGTAAACATATGTAAAATGTATATACCCATTGTAGTGATGGTGAATTTTGAAGGTTATCAAGTGCTACAGACAGATAGCAAACTACATATTTAGTTTTTATATTAGGAAGTACAGCACACTGTAACATATGGTATCCCAATACTCAGAGCAAACCCCAAGGTCTGGATCTCGGCTCACACTTCTGCCTATAGCTTTGACCTATTAGCTTTGGGAGGAGCCCTCCACTACTCAGATGCTGCCAGGACTTAACATGAGAGAACCAAGGGGTAAGCTCTGGGCAGGCGAGGGAACCGTAACATATACAGGAAGGATTGGGAATAAGGAGTGTCGTCAAGGGACTGGTTAGGTCAATACCAATCAGACAATATGGTACTAAATCAGGAAGCAGAAGCATCATAGAGGTCACAGGACAGGGTCAAACCAAATAGATTTGCGTAACAGTAACGAGATCCAATAGAATAGTTGAAGAACAGGAAGAGGTCGGTACAGGCAGCAGAATAGCAAGGTCAAGCAGTGGTTAAAGGATCAGACAATATTACACACCCAGTAACTATGGAACATAGACCTATACTGGACAAGGAGTCAGAGCAGAGTAGGGGTTTTATAGCCAGACTAGTGGCTTCCACTGATCACCTGTGGCGAAATTGGCAACAAGTGAAACAAGCAATTATTACACATATTACAATACAAAGCTACACTGAACACAAAAATAGCCAGTACAAACTGTCCAGAGTAGTTAACTAATCTGGAAAACTGGAAGATCATGTAAAATCTTCATTGAAATATTAGAGTAGTAAATGGACTGCACCTTTGGAATTGGCAAACCCTAAGCCTAATGCTTCATGTAACCTTTCTACCCTAAAGTATTTCAGCCATAAAAGAAAAACGAATTCCCTCTGGAGGCAAAGCGGTTCCCTAAAATGTCTACTACAAGAGTATATGTCATCATTTCAATCCTTGTAAGTGCTTGGCCTTGGTTGAGGAGCTTCTAATGGCAATCATTATGTAAGGGGCCCGAAGGCTCAGCCGGAAGTTACAGACCAAGCAGGAAGCACAGTCCAACACAGTTCGAAGTACAGATAATGATCAGACAAAGAATGGTCAAGTCCAGGCAATAAGGTTGGTTCAGGCAGCAGGATTCAATACATGGTAGTCAGGCAAAGGTCAAACACAGGAACAATAAGAATAGATCAAAAGGAGGCGCACCCAGAAACACATGAGGTAGAACCTATTGTAAGGCCTGAAGTAAGCTGGCACCTAAAATAGACCTCAGTTTGGCGCCAAAACGTAACTGGTGACGCCATCATGTCGCCATTGCCATTCCTGATCGTGTAAAGCCCATACATTATAAAAAATTTTTAAGTGCTTCAGTTTCAGTACACGTAAAGCATAGTGTTTAAAGTGACAGAAATAAACCACATCTAGAAAAACACAGGTCCTAGGTATTCTGGATACTGAATCCCATAACCCATACAAGAGAACTGGGCTATTCGTAAACCTAATGGTATACAAACTATATGTAACCTATTTTCAGATAGTCACGTCCTTGTCCTACAAATACTATATTTACAGTTCCATTTCCAGCAATACTACATTTGTCATCCAATACACCTGTAAAGTCTAAAGTTGTTCCCACACATTTTTTTGCTGCCTTCAGATAACTAAATAAAAAGGGTCTCTTGGATGCAATTGTACCTGACACTAAAGCAAGATGTTGAGGCTGCTGGTACTCGCTGTATTGGTCCTTGGTGGTAAGACTTATACATTCTGATACTATGTGAACACCTTATTAGGAGTTTTTCTTTTGCCTCGTCTGCCCATTATTTTACTGCAAGCATTTTTAAAATTAACTTAATAGTAACCAGAAAATTCAGTGTGCAACGGGTACATAGGGTAGAGAAATACAAATCTCTCCCTCTACTGGATAACCAACTAAACTTCCATAGAACCTGAAAAATACCTAAACTCCAGTAAAGAAACAAACTGCCTATTAAATCAACAGTTCTAGGGTTCCCCTGCACCTCTTAAATGGAGGTAATGGATGTTGTAAAATGTCACTTATAAAACCTGTAACATAGTTACAAATCTGTGTAGTTGTGGTTAATGACTTGACCTCTGTTTAATAGACCACTAAATATTTTTTATAGGGAGACTATTTGATTTTATTCTTATATCACTATTATGATCATTTCCAGTGATATTTTAGGTGTTTGGCTGCTGTTAACTTATCTGCTAACGCTGTTTGCTCTGTTCCTTACTGATATATGTCCCAGAATGTCTAAAACATGTATTTGGTATTGAATCTTTTAATCAGGAATTTTTTGTTCATTTTAAATATTTTTTGTTCATTTTAAATATTTTATATAAACAGATGCCTTAAAGATTATATCTAATTTTTTTTAATTATAAACAACTTATATAAACAGATGCCTTAAAGTTTACATATAACAACTAAAGCATATAACAGTGCTTGTATGTATGATGTCATTCAGATCCTACTATCGCTGTGTCTGACCTTCAGGAAAGGCTTACAATCCATTCTTTTTGGTCCCCTTAGTGTGTTGGTTCCCAAATTGTGGGGTTGATCCCCAGAGCAGCCCTTGGGTGACCTACACTGAAGGATGTTTATAGTGAGAATTTTGGAGATTCTCCTATATTCTCCTGGAAGCAGAGCTGAACGGTTAATCAGAACACAATCTAAGGCAAACTTATTTTCTACCCTAGATATTTAGGTTCGTCTCTAGGGTTGAAATATTAGTTTTCTGCATATATAAAACAATTTGTGTTTAAGATTAAAATGTTGTGTCATTTTGTCTCCTTTTTAACTGCAGGACATTGTTCTGGAAACCTCCGCTTCTTGGAGGATAATTCCCGTGTGGTAGGAGGAACTAATGCTTCCCCAAATTCTTGGCCATGGCAGGTCAGTGATGACATTGGGTCCATTGGGTTAACTAATGTTATAAACTATTCATTAAACACATAGCTATTCTATCCACTGTTTCATGGTCGATTTTACAAATAAAAATGCTGGACCAGGGAAATTGCATTGATCAATCCCCTTTTATGCATTTTTTTATCAGGTTAGTTGCAATTCCATTACTGCAGACCTTTAGGTGACCATGTTGTGCTCCCACATCCCTTCCTTAATCCCTTTGTATTTTTGACACTTTCATGTTATTTCCTTCTCCCAGATCTCACTCCAGATCCAATCTCTCAGTGGCTATTCCCACACTTGTGGAGGATCCTTGATCCGCGCTGACAGAGTCCTGACTGCCGCTCACTGTGTGGACAGGTAACATAGATACAGCTCTCTTGGTAACCCCCACTAGATTCTTTGTTTTCCATTCATTCTTCCAAGATGCTATTGGTAATTGTGTTCAGAAGTGCAAATTGTCACAGTATCTTTCACTGTCATAAAGTATTAGCTTATTTCTATACTGCAGCACATACAGCACATAAGATCTACAGATTTTATTTAGGTTTACTTCAGAAGTAGTAGTTGTTCACCTGCCTGCAAGTCTATAAATGAACCAATATAAGCATAATCATCTGGGTCTGAGATTCAACTAAGATCTCAAGAAAAAATCACTTTCTGCAGAAGACCCACAAATGTGGGCTTTTACTGTGGATATATATATATAACTGAATTCAGCGATATATGCTGAAATAATGTAATTTTCTGCTATCTGAATACAAGTTTCTACAGTTTGCATGAAATTCAAGAAATGATTACAAATGTGACATAAGCAAAATAAAGCAGGAATTAATGACGCATACTGAGTGTTGACATCAGGACAATAGTGACAATAATGCTACTCTCTCCTACTCTTGGGAAAAGGGCTGGACCATTCCGTGTCATACTGGGTGAGCATAATCTGAGTGTGAACGAGGGCCCCGAGCAGATCATCGCTGTTTCTAAAATTGTGAAGCACGTCAACTGGAACCCAAGCAATGTTGCAGCTGGGTGAGAATTTTTTTTTAATCAAATAGAAAGTAGAAATAGAATTGTATGAGCAGTCCCATCCCACAACCATTCATGCACCTTAACTTGTTGGTACGATGTAGGAAAACAGGCATCAACAACTTTAAAGAATAGTCAACTTACTACTTGAATTTACTTTCTTGGTTACTGAGGGGTAGAAATTACTAAAAATAGTAAGAAAAATACTTATTCTAACAGGGAAAAATATGTCTACTGATATTTATTATTTATTGGTCAGTTGCCAATCATACTTTTGTTTTCATTTGTGAAAAGACAGACAAAAGGTTCTTCAGCCAACAAAAAAATCCCCATAGATGGCCTTTGGCAACTTTATAATTTAATCACAAACTTGCATCAGTTTTGGATATAACTGATAATGTTTTTTCTCCAATTTCTGATTCCCTTGATGGAATCATTAATAGATTGCACAGTCCTCAGCCCTCAGCCCTGAAAAACTGCAAGAAAAGGAGTTCTCTTGGAATACAACTTTTCATAAATGGGAATTTTTCTTAATGGGAATGGCCTTTATTGATATTGAGTATACTTGTTCTAGTCCATTTCAGTTTCCAGGCTAGATATGAAAAACTAACACTGCTGAACAAATAAAAAACAGCTTTGTTTGTTATGAGTCTACCACAGGGCAATAAAAACAGTTTGCACAATACAGGTGTAAAAATAGAAGTGCGGCTTTGTTTTACATATATATATATAGATATATATATATATATATATATATATATATATATATATATACTGTATATATATATATATCGGAGTTCCATGACCTACTGTATATAAATCCTTCGGCCTCATGTTTTTATATGGTCATGAAACTCAGAGGTAACTTACAATATCCTTATAATTAACAACAGGGGTACTTTATTCAATATATAATGAACTGTCTCATATAATCAACTGACCCTCTTTCTACTCCTGCTTTATTTCCTAAATTGCAGGTTTGATATTGCTCTGCTCTATCTGGCCTCCAGCGCCTCCTTGAACAATAATGTGCAACTGGCTACACTCCCCAATGATGGAGCTATTCTGGCTCACAATTCACCTTGCATTATTACTGGATGGGGCAGGACTGTCAGTAAGTTTGCCTATCTATCTATCTATCTATCATCGATCTATTGAATGTGTCTATTCATACATATACACACACACATATTATGGTATTATATAGCTCATGGAGCACTGCAGCCCTCTAACTAGGGGCTTAGTCAAGTATGTAGAAGGTTTCTACAAAGAGATTCCTCACCCCATGATATGTATAACTGGGTCAAACTGTATTGAGTTACAAAATGACATCATTATTTGAGCATTGGGTAAGTGCCAGATTATTGATGTCACACCAGTCTCAAAGAGAGGAGCGTCCTTTTCTGTCCATATATCTGTGCATGGCTCTTGGAGGGCAGACCTTTCATTATCTCTATTTCCTGGAGGTGGACACCAAAAACATCTCTGTTTTAAGAAGCCTTCTATATATTAAGTAAACCACTGGTCTTCTTTTCTTGAAGTAGAAAGTTTAATTCACAAAACTCACACTTCTCTTTAGTTCATTTCTCACTCACCTTTTCACCCACATCACTTACAACATACATATTTACCTCTCACATCTATTATATCTTTCTTTCTTAACCTTACTTCCCATACTCACTATAGTACATCCATCAAGAGAAGGACTTAGGATGGATTTATGTCTCTCATTAAATGAAAACTATACCACCCGAACAATGTAGGTCTCTATAAAAAGATTTTGCAGAAAACAACTCATATGTAAAACCCTGCTTCATGTAAATAAACCATTTTCATAATAATATACTTTTTTAGTAGCATGTACCATTGGGTAATCATAAATAGAACATTGCCATTTAAAAAAAAATAAGGACAGCCTCCTGGGATCCTAGGATCCAACGGTGCACACAAGCATACCAAACAAACTATAAAGTTAGGTCACACGAGCCAATTAACAGACAGAGTTGTGTCTTTTGCTTCTATACTTCTTCCTGTTACAGTTAGAGTTGAAATATTTCTGGTCAGGTGATCTTTGAGGCAGCACACAGACCATCAGGAAATGGTGGTTCAAAGCAAGAGATGAAAAGGGCAATATTTACTTAAATATATATTCCAGTTTGGTAAGATTCTTTATATGTCACTTCATTTGATATAAACTATCTGTTCCATAAGTATTCATTTCCTTTAAAATGCCGATGAGAACAATGTTGATGTTTCTTCTTGCAGCCAATGGACCACTTCCCTCCATCTTGCAGCAGGCCCCTCTGCCTTCAGTAGCCCATTCAACTTGCTCTACCTCTGCCTACTGGGGAAGCACAGTCAAGACCTCAATGGTGTGCGCTGGTGGTGATGGAGTCACTGCTGGATGCAATGTAAGTTTACTAGCTTTGCACTTTCTCAACAAGTTTCAGAGTATGACTGCAATAAGAGCTGGAAAGCCACAATTTTTTTTAGAAAAAAATATCAACAGGAGCCCTGTAGATAGCCCTATAAAAAAGCTGCCCTTTTTACATTCTCGTTCCAAGTTGCAGTGATTTATGTAGTGAAGTTAAATGTTTTAATCCTGATGGTTGAAATACAACTCACAGCCATGTCTCACATATAAAGGCTGTAGGTTGGAAACCCCTTTATATGCTAGAACATATGAGCAACCATTGTATCTCCTGCCATTACAGGGAGATTCTGGTGGTCCCCTCAACTGTCCTAACAATGGTGTCTATGAAGTTCACGGCATTGCCAGTTTTGTGTCCTCCTTGGGATGTAACGCTTACCTGAAGCCCACAGTGTTCACCAGAGTCTCTGCTTACATCAGCTGGATCAACAATGTAAGTCAGATAATATGCATTTTGTTTCTTGGCAGAGGGAAATGCCCTGTGTGATCTGGAGGTTTAGTGTTGGTACTTGTGTATGCTTGTGTTTGGGTTTTCTGTATGGGAAGTAAATGTTCTGCTTGTAATAGACAGTTCTGAAATGGACAATCTTTCCTACTATTGCTATTGGTATCTGATTAATTGCTTCCCTGAGTGAAGAAGAGTGTCATCTCCTAATACAAACTCCATGTCATTTTATTTTTCAGAACATCTAAGCAGGACACAGCAGTCACATACTGAGAAGTAGAACTGCAAATATTCCTGAAATCAGATATATCATTATTATTTTCATGATGCATATGAAACCTAATTAAAATTAGTTTATCACAGTTTCCTCTGTATCTATGTGTGTTCACTGCTCCTTCTCTGACCAAGACTTGTAGATCTTGGCACCAAGGATTCTTTATGAACTTTTCAACACTATTGTGTTATGGGTCAGTTAACAAAAAAATATTCTCTTTGAAGCCATGCTGTAAAAAAGTACAAATGTATTGGTACATAAAAAATCAATACAAGTTACCCCACATGGAGTCTGGACGCGTTTCGTGCTTCTCAGCACTTAATCATGATTAAGTACTGAGAAGCACAAAACGCGTCCAGGCTCCATGTGGGGTAACTTGTATTGATTTTTTATTTTTTATGTACCAATAATTTTGTACTTTTTTATAGCATGGCTTCAAAGAGAATATTTTTTGTTAATTTTGTATTACCTCGGTTTGACCACCAGAGGTCTCTAATATGCCATGCATCAGTAGATTTAACTAGTTAATGGTTGTTCCCTTAAGCCAATCTATAGAATATTTGTGGGTCAGTTAACCAACATACAGCATGTACAGTGCTGTTCATCATCATCAGTTCCAATGATGAGGCTATTCAGCAATGGATATTTAATGCTTTGGCAGTTTGGGCTCCATACAAACATGGTAGATGGATGTATCTGGCCTGTAGGTCAACAGCTGGGCATCTCTTCTTTGTTGGAAAGAAAATGCTGTGTTTTTTAATATTTCTTTTTTATTTTTAAGAAATTATAAATTTTGACCCTATAGTTCAGACAAGGAATACATCCTCTGCATGAACCTTGTCTATTAAGAAAAGAAAGTTGAGAAATAGTTTGCATTAAGCTACTAAAAAAACTTTCTTTGATGTTCCAACCCCACTACTGAAGGGGAGGACATGTTATATAAATTGGAGCAGAGGGCCAGGTCAGGTGTAAGTTGGGTTAGGGCTGGTAAAATCTGAAAAATCTTTGACCTGCACATTACTAACTAATAGATACTGTACCTTGGAAGCCCACCCTAGAAATAACAAGAACTCTAGCTGAACTGGACATAATATGCACAATCTTTGCTGTCACTTCAAATAAGAAAGTGGTTGTGAATGGACCAAGCTGAAATAATACGGCTCCTTAGTTGACAGCTTAGAGACCCATATATCAGGTCCTCAGGAGCACCTACCACATCCAGCCAAATCATGCAGGAGAATATCTGGCAGACAGGGACTACATTGACACTGATGTGGCCCTGGCAGGCTGGACACCAGAGGAACCCATTATGATCCAAACGTTAGCCCATGGGTCAAACAATTGTTTTGGCATGTTGAGGACCAAATCAGATAAACATCTTAAAGTATATGCCCAGCTTTGCAGAAAAGATTAATGGATCTGTGAAGGAAACAGGATGATTTACAAGAATTGTGGGATTATGTGAATATACGTAGTAAAATAAACTATTTGACATGGGAAATCGATTATCAATTATCAACGAGACTGACAGTAGGTTATAGAGACCTTGTGCAGGGAGGGAATAAATGTGGAAAATGTTCTATTACTGAAACAAATGTTTTTGATCCAGGAAACACAATTTTGAATTTTCTTTATAGAAATTTAACTTTATACCAGTCTTCTGGCAGATAGTGACTGGTAGTGTTCTTTAAAGGGCAAGGAAAGTGTAAAATAGAATAAGGCTAGAAATGCTGTATTTTGTATACTAAACATAAACATGAACTTACTGCACCACAATCCTAATCAAACAAATTATTTATGCTTTCAAAGTTGGCCACAGGGGGCTGCCATCTTGTAACTTTGTTATACATCTTTGCAAGACTAGACTACATACACATGCTCAGTGTGGTCTGGGCTTCTTAGGGATTGTCATAAATGATCAAAAAACAAAGCTGCTGGAGTTCTGCATGGCTGGTAAATAAGGCAGGGGCTCCCCCTGCTGTTCATAAGTATGATTGTTTCCCTGCCAGAAGTTAGGGACCGTCTGACAATTCCTATCCACAGCACTAAATGAAGGGAGAATTTCACTGCATACAGTCAGATTTCTTATAAAAAACGGTACACATTTTTTAATTAAAGTATATTGGAGATAAATTTCTTTTTCATTAAAGTGAAAGTAAAAATTGTATTTTATTTCTTTGCCTTTCCTTGCCCTTTAAAGGATCAAGTATAACTAAAGTAATTTAACTAGTTTTGTATACCCACGCTGTATGGACTTGTGCTTTGCATATGTAGCCCACCCTTGAGTGCAGCTTCAGTGTGGAGATCTTTATGTGTGCAGAGATCCGTCTACAATAGTGATGCCCTGTATTTTAACTCCTTAACGTCCCGGGTATAGTTTTCCAATGAGTTGCCGGACCAGAGCAGGTATGCTTCCAACAGATAACAGTTTTATTTAGCAACAGAAAGTAAGCAGCTCAACTCAGCGATACCCTTTAATCAAGGCAGACACAAGATCCAAGAGTATACAGTGACAGGCACACATTGTGGTGGAAAACCTTCACATCTTAATCAGGAGGATAACTCCCTCTGAGTGGGTAGAACCTCCCTGTCCTCAGTGTCAATTTCCCAGCCAAGGGTCTCACAAACGTCATCTTGCTTCCAGATCTCTCCCTGATCTCTAAGCTCAAACGCTGCATCCCTATTTCTATTTCACACCACCGGGGCAACTAAATCCACTAATCTCCTGGTTGGAGCGTAGAGCTGCTCATGACTAGCCTGCACTGCTTAATCACTCTTAGAGCGCCTATGACAAGGGTTCTAGACTATCTACAACTTTCCCTGGGTGAGCCTGCAGACACAAAGGCCCAATCCTGACCCCAAGGATGGTTCCAGGAAGAGCCCTTTTTCTATGTGTCCTTCCCTTTTTATTCTCTCGAACACTGCCATCTAGTGGCAGTATCTCTATGCCTATGGACCCAGGGATTAATTTCAGGACCCTTATGTGTGTCTAACCCTAAGATAAAATGCCTGTTTAATTATCAAACTATGGGGTCTCTACACTTACTGTATAAGTATTCTACTTTGTTCTTATAAAACCATTATATACAATATGCAGTACTTCCTATTGCACACAATGAACATATTAATGAATACATACTAAACCCCCCTTGTCCAGAAAGCTCCCAATTACGGTAATTATGGTAAGGCTGTCTCCCATAGACACTGTTTTATCCAAATAATCCAAATGTTTAAAAATTATTTCCCTTTTCTCTGTAATAATAAAACAGTAGCTTTTACTTGATCCAAACTAAGATATAATTAATCCCGATTGGAGGCACAACCAGCCTATTGGGTTTATTTAAATAATTTTCTTGTAGACTTAAGGTATGAAGATCAAAATTATGGAAAGATCCATTATCCAGAAAAACCCAGGTCCCGAGTATTCTGGATAATAGGTTCCATACCTGTATTTGTAAGTATTTATATCTCGTGCAAGTGTAAATCCAATTTGGGGGAAATGCCCTGTCTGATTTAGAGGTTTAGTGTGGGTACTTGTGTATGCTTGTGTTTGGGTTTTCTGTATGGGAAGTAAATGCTCTGCTTGTAATAATAGATGGTTACGAGATGGACAATCTTTCCTACTATTGCTATTGGTATCTGATTAGTTGCTCCACTGATTAAAGAATAGTGTAATATCCTAATACAAACTCCATGTCATTTTATTTTTCACAACATCTAAGCAGGACACAGCAGTCACAACACTGAGAAGTAGAAAGACTGCCCCCCCATGTGCAGGCTAATGCTCTGTCCATATCAATGATTTGTTCTTAACTTTAGACTGCATCAAAACGTGTTTTCTTTTTCAAAAATGTGATGGTGTGTACGGTATAATTTATCCAAGGCCACATGAGATATGAATGTATTAGTTAAAAATTAAACATTAATGACAGCTGGCTGGCATGCCTCTGTATGATAACAGTTGTTTTTCTAATATTGAACACTCTTCTTGTGATGTTTTCTACGCACCCAAGTACAAATAAACAGGTATTAAGTTGTGGTACAAAACAGGTTTGGAATACAATATCTTCTGTATGTGTATGATCTTAAATGACTGTAACAACCCCCCCCCCCAAAACACACATTAATCAAATGCAGGTATGGGATCTGTTATCTAAAAACCTGTTATCCAGAAAGCTCCAAATTACTGGAAGGCCATCTCCCATGGACAGGTACGTTACTGGATCCCAACTAATATATAATGAATCCTTATTGGAGGCAATACAATCCTATTTGGTTTTATTAATGTTTAGCAGAAAATATGGAGATTAAAATTATGTAAAGATTCCTTTTATGGATAACCTCAGGTCCCGAACATTCTGGATAACAGGTCCCATACCTGTACATTGAAAAATCTCATGAAACAATGTAACACGGAGCACTACTGGAGAAAATAGTTAAAAATCAAACCTTTATTGGATCCATTTAAAAAAACATCCATATTTAGGAGTGTGCAAGGACAAAAATAGCTGCTACTCAACGCGTTTCATGGCTTCTCGCCACTTCCTCAGGAGCCGGTAAGTGCTCCCACTTAACTATACATGTTTTGGACATTGAAAAATCTCAAATTGTGTTGTCACAGTAAACAATTAGGTATAAAGTAATGAATTGCATTTTCCGGTCCATTTTCAAGCAAGCTGATAAACTGACTTTTACAGCATCTCAAGTATTAGGTGAGGAGATGAAAATCTTTAATTTTGTACAATTTCTTTAATTAAATCTAAAAAATCAAGATAAAAAATCATGACAATGAATACTGATATCATCTCTTAGAATTTTCTTGTCCTCAATATATTGGTTACAATAGTTCCATAGTGCAAAGTGCATTTTTCTAATGCTAACTGTCATGTTTGTTCCCCACAAAGCAGTGGTTTTTGCAGGTCAAATGACAGCAACTCACTCACATTTTGTTCTATATATATTTTACCATACACACAGGCCCGGACTGGCAATCTGTGGGTTCAGGCAAATGCCTGATGGGCCGCTTGATTTAAAATGTAAATGGAGTGCTCACCTAAAAAATGCAAATGAGGTATGTATTCAATATGTAAATGAGCCAATCCCTTTATAATGTAAATGAGCTGTCCATAATAGCCAGCCACAGCTAAGCTGATGCCGGCATTTGTTAGTGCACCTGCCAGTACTGACATATGAGTGGAACCAGGAATTCTGACCAACTTCAGTTAGTAATATTAGCCTTGTTTGCTATATACCCAAACCCTTATGCTTATGATAGGTATGTTGGCAACAGGATGATCCATGCTCAGAACAGTCACTTCAGTCGGTATATGGAAAACTGTGATACCTAGCATTTATTGCATGAGACAGCCTAGTCTCTTCAAGTATGACACACTTTGGCCCTGTGATACACGACGCTTCCTTTTCCTGCTGTGGCTTGTGCTGCATGACGTCTCTCTCTGGTATCTTCTTGTGTGAGAGAGAGCGACACATGCAGGCAAGGAAGGCAAGCAAGCAGACACATACAAAAAATCTGAGCACAGAGAAGGAAAGAAATAAAGTTATAATTTATTATAACCAATGCTTCACTGAAGATAAGACCAAAAATAAATCTTTAGAAGATAAAGAGAAATGAACGTGTGTCTGGGGGTGGAGGCGAAGTATGGAGACCCTAGGAGAATGAGAGCATAGGACAGACAGCAGAATGTCATGTAAGTAGCAGGACAAAAAAATGTATGGAATACAAAGAGAGGGAGGTGCATTTAGAAAAGGTAAACGGCACATTGAGAGTTTGAAGAAAGAGTGAAGAGTATTATTTCTTCAGTGTTACTGAACACTTGCTTTAATTTAATATGCAAAATGAAAACTAAAGTGAGAAAACATAAAAAGGGGTCAAATAAAACGTTTTTTGAACAAGGATACCAACAGGGGAGACCAGCAGGGTCTATGAAGACAGGTAATAATGTATTAAATAAAAAAGCAAAAGGCAAAGAAGGAAAAGAAAATAGGCTTGCAGAAGGGAAAAGGTGTGGAGGAGAGAAATGGAAAAATAAGAAAGGGGAAAGAGATCTAAAAGGCTAATAACAGGAAACTGCTAAAACACGTAAAAGGAAACGTAAAACATAAAAAGACCAATCCTTTAAAGAGAATTGGAAACAGAAGGAAAAAAGAAAAAGTAGAAGAAAAGTGAACAGAATGCAGGAAAGGCAATTGAATAAAAGACGGTGAGCTCCATACATATATATTTATGATGACTGATTTAATTGTGGGCCTAGATGTGTCCACAGTTACTGGTGTAACATGATTTGAAAAACTTGAGAGCCTAGACTGACAATCAGTGGATTCACATGGGCTGCCTTGATACTTTTGCTGCTTTTTCCTCCCAGTCGGGCCCTGCATACAGACCAAACTCACTGTGTCCTCGCTGGTTGGAATGTAGTAAGAGCTGCTGTTTGCACCAGATCTAGTAGCTCGTAGCCACAAATCAAGTGTCTGTTTTCACACAGGTGAAGACTTTACAACATTTATTACATTGTCCTTCAAATTCATAACTTTTCTAGCAGCTAAATAATAACTCTGAAGTTCACTTTATAATCAGCTTTTATTATGAATTACACAGGGGAAATCTAGATTGGCCTTTTTATTTTTTAAAAGGTTTTGGTTTCATTATTTATGATGATGCACCACTGTAGAATTCTGGCACCTGTTTAATTGATTGTGTCCAACTCCAATTCATCCTGATAAACAGGCAATTTTTTAAATTGCCTATTACGTTAGTTATACTGGGCAAACAGTGTGGCTCATGGCATACACTGTTAACACTGTATAGAGTACAATGAAATAGTTGAATGGAAAGGGTGTACAGGTAATTCCCTGTTTAAATGTCAGTGTCTCTATTCTATTGCAAGATAAATATAGTTTCAGTTCCACATATACTGTTGTTATACCTCAGAACACAAGGCAGTTCTATGTATATATATCAACACATATAATACCATGGAATTCTTAGTATGCGCACAGTTGTAAAAAAAAAAAGTGTGCTCAAAAGACAATTTTTGCACACACAGCAAAACTATATGAAACATGGTCTGGAGGTGGCTAGCAAGTTTATAAAATCATTTTTATAAATGATAACTCTGCCAGGAAGCAGTTTATGAATCTCCAGTAGTGCTAATATTCCAGCAACAAAGCCCCAGTGTTGCCCAGAGAGCAGAAACTCCCCATTCTCTATGCAATTCCTCTTGCCAATAACCCTTTATTCTTTTATAGTGTAATCTGGGTCCATGGTGTCATTTACAGCCACTTCTGTATATATAACTATATTAATAGTTTTAAAATGAATGTCTTTGTAAAAAGGAATATACCACAAACATAAGTGTCTAACAGTAGTTTGTTTTCACAAAAATATCTCTTCCACCCCTTCTATATTCAGCTCCATAGAGCAGTCCTCATTGGGCAATACTGTACTACAGCGCATTGTCATTGAGGCCCATAGAGGAACAATTGATGCAGCATTTTAATCAAGAAAAAAGTCAGCTGACAGCACCCTTTGTGCTACCTTTCATGGCACAATGCTAACTATTTTGGAATGCACTATTTTATGATAATTTACCGTACCAATGCACAAAAGTACAACTCTGGATCA
This sequence comes from Xenopus borealis, assembly GCA_024363595.1. Taxonomy (NCBI): domain Eukaryota; kingdom Metazoa; phylum Chordata; class Amphibia; order Anura; family Pipidae; genus Xenopus; species Xenopus borealis. The sequence continues at coordinate 147,314,530 of CM044433.1, read as the reverse complement.
TGAGACCAAGATATACAGTGAAGGAAACTGATCATAAGTATTAAATGATGCACAGACAACCCACAATGCAGTACACTGGACTAAATAGCAATATCTTGGTTCCACTGCATCATGGCACCACCAGACCCAGACTAGCAGTATGTGGATTCTGGCAAATGCCAGTCAAATATACAGTCATTATTTTGTGAGCTGTTGGGAGGGGGGCTGTTTGAATCAAATTTGAATTGAGTTTTCCTCTGAAAAAAAACTGAATGTCAGGAAAGCAATTAACATATTCAGTTAGTTCAAATGAAATGCAAAATGTTCCAAACAGTTCAACCAACCTCTGCCATTGACTTGTAAATGAACCCAGGAGCTTTTAGGTGGTGAATATTCAAATTAGAACTGTTTCCAGGGTCCAGATATGATAAATCTCACATTCAAATTTGAGTTTGTGAATTAAAATTTGAATTTGTGTGTTTTGACCAAAAAAAAAATCAAAAATTGGAATTTACCATTTGAACCTTAATAAATCTGACCCAAAATGAAATGCTCCATTAAATAATTTAAATATCAGAGAGAAAAGTAGTAGCCTCCGCTGTATGCTGGGGAATGCACAGAGTTTGTCAGGTAAATTAACTTTGATATAACTGTTATTACTGAGACCTGGTGGGATGAAACTTGTGATTGGGCTGTCAGTTTAAATGACTAAACCCTTTTTAGGAGTCATAGAGGGATTTAAAAGGGTGGATGAGTTTGTTTTTATGTAAAACCTGAATTAAAGTCATGCTCTTAAAATATAACCATGGGTGGCACTGGGGATAATGTGTAATCTCTTTTGGTTGAGATTTCGACTAAGTAACGAGATTGAGGCCCAATGATTACTATTACAAGGTCCAATTACTATTATAAATGGAGGCTGTGTCACAATTAGGTCAAATAATTACTATGGGTGACTTCAGTTATCCAGACATTGACTGGGGTAATGGGCTTGCCAAGTCAGAAAAAACAACATTCAGCTCAATCAACATTATAAGGCAGTGCATTCCACAACCTCACTGTGAAGAACCACCTACTCTGCTTCAAATGAAAGTCC
>CM044433.1:147283949-147306682 GCA_024363595.1 Xenopus borealis | reverse complement strand
TATATATATATATATATATATATCCGTACAGAAGAGAAAAGCCTTGGAGGAGGCTGAAACGTCATTCATTTTCACTATTAAACATTTTTTATTTTGATTTTAAGACCTGAGAGTGCAGATCTTTATAAATATATATAGATAGATAGATAGATAGATAGATATCGATATAGATATAGGCATAAAGAACACGGAGCACTCATAGGACTTAATTTATGTGCAAAGCTTTTATGGTGTAAAGCATTGCTCACAAATTAAGTCCCATGAGTGCTCTGTGTTCATTATGCTGATATTTACTTATTTATAAAGGGTTTGCTTTTCTACCAAAATAGAAAAAAAACAAGGTGCCTGTGGCCCTGATAAATAAAATACTGCAAAATGAATACTAATACTAAATAGAAAGTACTAACAGTTCTGATTTTTTAAATGAAACTTTTAATTTTTAATTTAATCAAGTTATGTCCAAGACAGTGCACCTGTACCCCATATCTACTTTAGCAATCACAGATAATTTCTTGTGGTGGGTGGTGGGTCAATCAAGTTTTCAGTTAGCTGGCAGTCAAGCAAGATGTTTCCCGTTTGAAATAAGATGTTGAATACTACAGATGAGGTAGAATTTGTTTGAGTATCTGCAGACAATTTTCATACACAAACTATACACTTTTCCTTCCATGTCTCAAATATACACTTCTTAGTGAAACATTATCAAGATCTGAAAGGAGCAAAGCCAAAGCAGATATGACTACAAAAGTGCATTTATTCACATGTCATGTTTTGGGTATAAAAACCTTTTGTCAGGTGTGATAAAGCTGCTGAAATTCCAGGCTGGGGAGCTGCTAAATAAAAGGTTAAATACATTTAAAAACACTAAAAATAAAAAATGAATACCAGTTGCATTTTGTTTCGGAATATCAATGTCTATGTCACACTAAAAGTTTAATTAAAGGTGAACTACTTCTTTAAAGAACTCCAACAAATATACAAAAATAATGAAGAAATTGGAACACTTCAATCAAATCATCATTTATTTCTATGATAGAAATACCATTTGTTCATTGGGGTGAGGGTGATGCCATGTTTTGTATCTTTTTCATTGATGTTGGTGTTAACATATGATATTATTTTGATATACAACTGATATATTTTATACTAGTGTGCAGTTCATCCTTTAACTCACCCTCAGTTAAATGATTTAATATATAAATAACACACTCATTGGAAAATGTATAATTTACTTGAGGTTTGTTTTTTGACTTTGTTCCATATTCTCCTCTTAGATTTCTCTCCAATACTTGTCTAGTGGCAGTTGGTACCATACTTGTGGGGGTTCCCTGATCCGTGCCAACAGGGTGATGACGGCTGCTCACTGTGTGGACAGGTAGAGGCTGAACAACGAAGAACAATGTAGAGAAAGAATATCACTAGGCTATTTGTGGGTCCTTCTTTACAAAAGACACTGTTGTGGGGTAATATTTCTAGAGACCTAATTTTTACTGCTGAGATTAAAGGCTTTCAAATATGGGGAACTGCGGGTAGACAGAAGAGGCAGCTGCCTAAAGCACAACAATTGGGGGGTGTTGAGCTACTACCTCTTCTATGTCTTAAGCACAAGCATATCCTTTTAGCATAGTAGAACTCACCAACGTATAATCGTGGCTGGGGGGCTCCTGGATGGGGAAGGGGGGGGGTGAGCTGGCCAGCTGGGTTGCATAGGGCGCCTGGTCTTTCTGGCCTGCCTCTTGATGCAGTGAATCCACTATTTTGGATTCAGCCGAATCCTTTGTGAAATGGTACTGAAACAGTGAATACTGAATCAAATCTGAATCATAATTTGGATATGTAAATTGGGGCAGGAAAGGAAAAAGTGGAAAATCATTTTTGACTTCCTTGTTTTGTGAAAAAAAGTCCCTAAATTACATATGCAAATTAGGATTTGGGTTTGGTTTGGCCAGGCACAAGGATTCATCTGATTCCTGCTGAAAAAGGGCGAATCCTGGCTGAATTCTGAACCTAATCCTGGATTTGGTGCATTCCTACTTTCAAAATATAATTTTTTCTGCAAGTTTGTAGGTCTTTCTCTTCCTTCATTTGACATGTTGTAATTTTGAATGCTTTAAAAATTCAATAGTTGATGTATTGTGTTAGAAATTTTCAATAAAGTCTATACAGTAAAATATACGGTTATTAGGCTATTTGCCCATGGGTGGACCCCAAATATGCCCAGTGTTGACAATTGAGCCTCATTGACTTCCATTTATAAAAGCACTGTGCCTGAATCCTAATGCTTTTATATGGTAATAGAACACCTTTGTGCTGTCAAGTAGCCTTATATTTTACAACAGGGGGAATATAGTATATATTTTATACTCTTTTATACTCTTTTCATGCCAGTTTTTCACCTTGGTATTTTTTTAAAGTATCAATGTGCTTTTGTTATGTCATGGTCAGGGCTGTTTCTTATCGTGTGGTGGTGGGAGATCATAATATTTACCAGAATGATGGCACAGAACAGTACATCTCAGTATCAAGCATTGTGAAACATGCCAACTGGAACCCCAACAATATTGCTGGAGGGTAAGAATTATCTTAAAATTGAAAATAACTATTACAAAATAATCAGGAACTTTATCCTCCATATTGTTCATTTTGTTTTGCATTGGCCATAAATGAAATGTTAGTAAGTTTAATAATAGGGTAATTGATTTTTCCTTCTTAAAGCTGGTTAGCATCTCTTTACAAATTATACCAGGCCTCACACTTTTCAGCATTCGTGATTTAAAATCTATAGATTTAAAAATACAAAAACCTTATCCCAGACTTCATAAAAACTACCAATGTGGTTGGTTATCTGGCATAAATGTAATATGGCTGTACATATGGATGGCCAAATTTCACTGATCTGACTGCCTGTCCCCAAATGAAGATGTGACAATCTGGGTCTTTATTCATATTGGTTTTCCATTTTGGACAATAAACTGTACAGGTATCAATGTGTAAGAAAAAAATCTGTGCATGTGTGGACACCTTAAAGTTGCTTCAAATGGTGTTTTGATACAGAGGAAAAGAAAATATTTAATAAAGTTGAAAACAATGTTTTACTGTGGGTATAAAATAAGATAAATCATGTTAGTATGGTCCATTAAATTACTTAAAGGTATACTGTCATGGGAAAACATGTTTTTTTCAAAACACATCAGTTAATAGTGCTGCTTCAGCAGAATTCTGCACTGAAATCCATTTATCAAAAGAGCAAACAGACTTTTTTTATTGTCAATTTTGAAATCTGACATGGGGCTAGACATTTTTTTCAATTTCCCAGCTGCCCCATGTCATGTGACTTAAGCCAGCACTTTAGGAGGGAACTGCTTTCTGGCAGGCTGTTGTTTTTCCTACTCAATGTAACTGAATGAGTCCCAGTGGGACATGGATTTTACATGTCATTTTGGATCTACCAGGCAGCTGTTATCTTGTGTTAGGGAGCTGCTATCTGTTACCTTCCCATTTTTTGGTTGTTAGGCTGCTGGGGGAGGGGTCAGAGGGTGTGATAGCACTCCAACATGCAGTACAGCAGTAAAGAGTGACTGAAGTTTATCAGAGCGCAAGTCACATGACTTGGGGTAGCTGGGAAATTGACAATATGTCTAGCCCCATGTCAGATTTCAAAATGAAATATAAAAAAATCTGTTTGCTCTTTTGAGAAATGGATTTCAATGCAGAATTCTGCTGAAGCAGCACTATTAACTGATGCATTTTGTGAAAAAAAAATTCCCATGACAGTATCCCTTTGAACTCCTGCTTGCCCTACATTTGTGGCATTTAGGAACAGGTCAGGGTGATATGCGCCCCCTACTTTTTTGCACATTGTTCTCTACTCATACCTTAACAAGAGGTAGTTTTGTGCTGACTTCTGTTGAGATATTAATAACATGAAGGTAACAATGAACCTTCAGCTGTTGGTGGAAATAGAATTTTCACTTTAATAGCTGTCTGAACACAGTGCAAACCCACAGCAAGCAGAAGGCTTATTAGATTATGCTTCCTTTAGCTCCAATCCCAAGTGTTTCTGTGTGTCTAGTCATATTTACTTTTAATTATTTCTGAAACCTCAATTTGAAATTCCCTATTGCTGTTTTTGTTCCTTGCAGGTATGATATTGCTGTCCTATACCTGGCCTCCAGTGCAGCCCTCAACAGCTATGTGAAACTTGCCCAGCTGCCTGCTGATGGTGCAGTCCTGGGCCACAACTACAACTGTGTGGTAACAGGATGGGGCAAAACTAGCAGTAAGTTGTTTTGTTGTCTGATCAGTACCAATTAAAAACATTGCTATCATAGTACTTGAGATACTGTATGTCCTATGTAATAGTATGTAATAACTGGTATTCTTTGGTTAAAGTCAGTGACCTAGTGAGAAAATAAATTAAGGGGGCTGTGTAATTTAATGGCACTGTTTGCCCAGTTGCAGTAACCCGTAGCAACAAATCAGCAGGTAGAATATACTGGTCACATATTTAGAAGCAAACATACAGGGGATAGTATACTATAATTTTTCACATGTTTTGTAAAAATATTTTAGAATGTCCCAATGGAAGAATAGTTTTTTCCCTGTTTTATAGATAAGCTTGGAGTTACATCGACTGGCCCAATCATTTATTCATGTAATGCTCAAGAAATAAGAGTATGGAGCTTACTTTTTGTTCACCTGCAGACAATGGCAACCTTGCCTCCGCACTCCAGCAGGCCCCTCTGCCTGTGGTAGCACATTCAACCTGCTCCAACGGCTCCTACTGGGGAAGTACAGTAAAGTCCACCATGGTGTGTGCTGGTGGGGATGGAGTCCGTTCAGGATGCCAGGTACAATGATTTCATCTGTAATAACAAACCTGCAACCTAGAATTGACATTCAAATTGGACTTGACGACTGTTAAACAATGGCTCTCAATCAGGTCTTTGCGGTAGCAAACTTAGTAATGATGGCTGCATGGAAAAGACTAGGTTGTCCCAAATTAAATACTGTAGATATGATGTGAAAACTGTTGAAAAGCATTCAGCCCTCTCATGTGTTAGAACTGAATCTCAATTTCTAGCAAGCATTAGGGCCCATGTGCTTTACTGCTTTTTTCCGACATCGTTTTGCCACCACCTAGTTTTTTTAATTCAGACCAATTTTTTCAGTAACATTTTTAATTACATATTTAATATATTACTAAAGACAATTTCAATTTGACACCAATGATTCCCAATCAGCTTGCATCCTGATTCGCCTACAAGCTAGCTCGTTTTCATTGCCATTATTAGCTGTATCACCTTTTATTGCTAAGACTGTTTTTGTTATTTTACATTTGTTTTACTGGATTTTAAAATCAGGGAGATTCTGGTGGCCCTCTCAACTGCCCTGTCAATGGTGTATACCAAGTTCATGGTGTGACCAGCTTTGTCTCATCCTCTGGTTGCTCAACATACCTGAAGCCAACAGTGTTCACTAGAGTTTCTGCTTACATCGGATGGATCAATAATGTGAGTTCTTATTGTAAATAATTAATATATAAAGGTTAATATGTAATAAAATTTGCAAAGGGTTAACATTTGCGTATATAAATTCATGTCACATTGTAATATTCGTCATTAGGCTTTTATTGCATTGTGAATCTTAATAGTGCATTGAGAACCTTAAGAGTAAAAGTATACCTCGAAAATGAATACTTGAGCAACAGATAGTTTATATCAAATTAAGTGGAACGTTAAAGATTCTTATCAAACTGGTTTATATATTTAAGTAAACATTGCCCTTTTACATCTCTTGCCTTGAACCACCATTTCATGATGGTCTGTGTGCTGCCTCAGAGATCACCTGACCAGAAATATTTCAACTCTAACTGTAACAGGAAGAAGTGTGGAAGCAAAAGACACAACTCTGTCTGTTACTTGGCTCATGTAACCTAACAAGTATAGTGTGTTTGGTTTGGTATGGTTGTGTGCTCAAAAGAACAAACTGATTTTTTACATTCAGTTTTGAAATCTGAAATGGGGCTAGCCATTTTGTCAATTTCCCAGCTGCCCCGGTCATGTGATTGTACCAGCACTTTAGGAGGGAACTGCTTTCTGGCAGGCTGTTGTTTTTCCTTCTCAATGTAACTAAATAGTGCACAGTGGGACATGGGTTTTACTATTTAGTGCTGTTCTTAGATCTACCAGGCAGCTGTTATCTTGTGTTAGGGAGCTGTTATCTGGTTACCTTCTCATTGTTCTTTTGTTAGGCTGTTGGGTGGGGGAAAGGGAGGCGTGATATCACTCCAACTTGCAGTACAGCAGTAAAGAGTGATTGAAGTTTATCAGAGCACAAGTCACATGACTTGGGGCAGCTGGGAAATTGAATATATGTCTAGCCCCATATCAGATTTCAAAATGAAATATAAAAAAATCAGTTTGCTCTTTTGAGAAATGGATTTCAATGCAGAATTCTTCTAGAGCAGCACTATTAACTGATGCATTTAAAAAAAAAATTCCCACGACAGGATCCCTTTAAGACCTGCTTGAAGGTGGCTTAAACATTTGGAGCAAACATAGAAACTTTTTCATTCAGAGGTTTTATTACATACACTGGCACAAACTATAAAATTTGCAATGGCTATCCTACTGTTGTGTGAGGGGCAAAGTGTTGCAGATTCAAAATAGTTCACTTTACGAATATGTATTCACTTTGCGAATTAATTGCAAACAATTTTTTTAAGTTAGAGACCAATATTACATTCCCTCAACAGAGTCACTGCAAATTAGATGTTTGTGTAAAAGTATAAATTGTTTCATTCAGTGCTCACACAGATTGTATATTGTCTATGTATAAGTATGGACACAGGTATAGGACCTGTTATCCAGAATGCTTGGGAACTGGAGGTCTTTCCATAATTTGGATCACAATTTCTTAAAAGATCGTTTAAAATGTAATTGAACACAAAATGATTGTTTTGCCTCCATTAAATATGAATTATATCTTAGTTGGGATCAAGTGCTATGTACTGTTTTATTACTACAAAGAAAAAGAGGGATGGCCATTTTGTGTAACCCAAGCTTTTTGGATAATGGTTTTCTGGATAACGGATCTCAAACCTGCATAGGAGAAAAATCATACCCTATTCATAAGAACCTACAATCAAGGGGGTGCATGCATACCTTACATGGTATAAGCTGGCCATAGAGAAGAGGTTTCATACGGCCAAACAGCTTATTTCAGGATAATCAGTGTACAATGATGATTTGATTTTTTAAAGAAAACTCAACCAGACTTTTGTTTATTTCCATTTATGAAGACAATGCTGCCATAGCATTATAAGCTAGCAAACTCCATTTGCTTGCCGCTATAGCAGTGTAACATAAAAGGGATAAAATTTGATTCTGCCAGGTGTTGCACAATATTTGATTGATCTTTTAAACAATCCATCTTTTTCATCGGTGATTTTTTTTTTTGACAAACTGTCATAAAAAGCATTTGGATATAATGCAACAAATTTTTCTGAGGGCAATCATTAAGAAAGTTCCAAATGTACTGATCAATGTAGATCAGCAAGGCTCAAGTTATAAGGAAACTAAATCACATATGGTTTACTGAACATTCATAAAAAAGTAAAAAGCAAAACAAAGTAATACATGTTCCATTGAGCCTCCAAATTGAAAATCCAATATTTTTCTTAAAACATAAATAAGTTGATACAATATTTATTTAATAAGTTTTTTTTTGTCTTTCTTTTCAGAACATCTAAAAGGCTGGAATGAAAACACAGACAAGAGTTTTAGAAGTAGAAGACATTTGAAGAACAATGAATGTACCACTGATGTAATTCAGTTTCTGCAAAAAAAATGCTGTATCTAATAAAGAAATACATTTCCAATTAAACCCACATCATCTCTTTAGTTTAGATTGTATTAAAGGAAAACTATTCCCCCGAAAATGAATTTTTGAGCAACAGATAGTTTATATCAAATCAAGTGACATATTTAAGAATCTTACCTACCTGGTATATATATTTAAGTAAATATTGCCCTTTTACATCTCTTGCCTTGAACCCCCATTGGGTGATGGTCTGTGTGCTGCCTCAGAGATCACCTGACCAGAAATATTTCAACTCTAACTGTAAAGGGAATTAGTGTTGAAGCAAAAGACACAACTCTGTCTGTTAATTGGCTCATGTGACTTAACTTTATAGTTTTTTTGTCATGTTTGTGTGCACCGTTGGATCCTAGGATCCCAGGAGGCTGTCCTTATTTTTTAAAATGGCTATTTTCTATTTATGATTACCCAATAGCACATGCTACTAAAAAGTGTATTATTATGAAAATGGTTTATTTACATGAAGCAGGGTTTTACATATGAGTTGTTTTATGCAATATCTGTTTATAGAGACCTACATTGTTCGGGGGGTATAGTTTTCCTTTAAAGGAAAACTATACCCCCGAACAATGTAGGTCTCTATAAAAAGATATTGTATAAAAAAACTCACTTGTAAAAACCCTGCTTCATGTAGATAAACCATTTTTATAATAATGTACTTTTTTTAGTAGCCTCCTGGGATCTTATGACAACGGTGCACACAAACATACCAAACAAACTATAAAGTTAGGCCAAGGCAAGAGATGTAAAAGGGCAATATTTACTTAAATATATATTTCAGTTTGGTAAGATTATTTAATATGTCACTTAATATTGTATAAACTCTTGCTCAAAATATTGATTTTGGGGGGTATAGTTTTCCTTTAATATTAGAGGAAGAATTTATGTATATGTGTGTTTGCTTATATGTCTATGACTATGACAAAGTAGGTTTTTGGTTAAAATCAGTTTGTATTTTAAGGCATGCCTCTTAAAGGACAATGAATGGTGAAACCTGTAAGCGTTGCCCATCTGTTGGGACTCCCCTCTCAAAATTACCCAAACTGCTAACCTTCAGTCCCAGGATGGTGTACCAAATGCACTGTCCCAGGGTACTTAGTTGGGAAGTCACATGCCACCATCTAATTTCTCAAGTTGCTTGAGTTTGGACTGAATGAAGGTATTATAAAGATTCTAGAAAGTTCTACTGTACTGCAAAGGCATCTACCCTAAGTCAGCATAAGTCTACATAGGTGATCAAAATAAAATGGTGTCATGGCAATTTTCAGTCAAGTACCCCCGATTTGTATTTTTTTTAATTGATGAAGAGCACTGGCCTGGGACAGTTTTTCACTGATGGGCTAGAAGGTGATGTGCTCCACGGTAAAAATGTTAGGGCCTCCTAAAACTCCAGGAAGAGGATTTGTTTTACAGACATGCACAAACATTACACTTATGACAATTTCTCAAGTAAAACACAAAACAAAATTGTTTGTTATTAAAGGGGTGGCTGACTTTTAAGTTAACGTTTTGTATGTTATGTTATAAAATAGCCACTTCTTGGCAGCTTCTCAATTATTTCTTATAGTTTTTTATTGATTTTCCTTCTTTTTCTTCTGACTCTTTCCAGCTTTCAAATGGGGGATACTGACTGAAAAAAACTGTTGCTCTATGAGACTACAATTTAATTGTAATTGTTACTCTGTATTATATGTCTTTTTATTCAGGATCTTTCCTATTCATCTCTCTTTTAAACCACTGCCTGTTTGCTATGGAAAAGTTAAACATAGCAAGCAGATAGCTGTTGCAATTCCAAAATAAAGAGCTGCTGAAATACCAGATTGTCTCAGAATATCATTCTCTACATCATACTAAAAGTTCATTCAAAGGGCAAGAAAAGGCAAAGAAATAAAATCCCATATACTTTAATTGAAAAATGTGTACCGTTTTTATAAGAAACCTGACTGTATGCAGTGAAATTCTCCCTTCATTTAGTGCTGTGGATAGGAATTGTCAGACGGTCCTAACTGCTGTGCAGGGAAACAGTCATACTTATGAACAGCAGGGGGAGCCTCTGCCTTACTTACCAGCCATGTAGAACTCAAGCAGCTTTTTTTTTTTTATCATTCATGACGATCCCTAAGAAGCCCAGACCACACTGAGCATGTGTATGTAGTCTAGTCTTGCAAAGATGTATAACAAAGTTACAAGATGACAGCCCCCTGTGGCCAACTTTGAAAGCATAAATCATTTGTTTGATTAGGCGTGTGGTGCAGTTAGTTCATGTTTATGTTTAGTATACAAAATACAGAATTTCTAGCCTCATTCTATTTTTTTTCCTTGCCCTTTAAGAGTGAACAACCCCCATTAAAATTATATTAAACAACACTTTTTCTCAGTTTATTTCTTTAAGAAAGATGTGTAAAAGTATTAATTACCATAAATTGTAGCTTAATTCTTGTAAGGAATTAAATAGATTCCTGAAAAAGGGACCAACAGATCTTTGAGACCTACAGGTATATATTATACCATATATATGTACTAATATAGACAGATAGAAACCGAGAAACTGACTGCTTCGATTTTAAAGGCCAATCCCAACATATATCAGTAAAAAAAACAAAGACGAGGAAGGAAAGTGTGCGTCCATTAAAAAAAATTAAATATACAGTAGACAATGATAAAAGAAAATGTGTTTCATAATTTCAGTATATGCAATAAAGGGTCCAGAGTTACTGGATTCATGTAGTAGAAGCACAAAAAGCTTAGCTAAAACAAAAAGACATGGTATGGAAACATTTAAGCAAAGTTAATATGGACAAGGCCTTAGGTTTTTATAGAATATTTCCGCAAGTACTTTGACAGCTTAGTTCAGTTTTATCCTGACCTTTATTTCTGATTTTCTTAGGCTGCTTCTCATTGTGTATGGTCAAGTGTGTTTGTGGAAAGCTAATGTAATTTTGATAGTTATAAAGGCTTTCTGCTTCAATGTGGCAATTATAGAGCTATCAGTCTTATATGTGTGGAGGCAAAATTTGGAGGTTTGGTATAAAGTCACATTCAAGATTACATATTGAAGGAGAAATCACATCAAATTTAATTATTTTATGTTGTAGCAACAAAGATGGACTACGGTTTTAAAATTTTGGGAAGTTGGTCTACTTAGTTTTCTCAAAGGCTTTTCGATACATAAAGGGTTTATAAACTTTTTCAGGCAACTATTGCTTATGGTGAATTCAATGTATGGGGGATTGTTTTGGGCACTTTGGTGCTCCATTTCTGGACTACACAAAAATGTAGCCCAACTTGCCTTTAGGTTTGAAAAGATTTTACAGTAATAGATGGGAAGTGTGTGGAATTCTGTGTGTGTGTGTGTGTGTGTGTGTGTGTGTGAATGCTTGGGAGCCATAACCAAATTAATAAGTAAAGAGACATAAACCTCCCTGGATCAGAAACCATTCAGTCCCAAGCGGTCTCTTGGCAAATCCAAGATGGCAGCGCCCATAGCCACTATGTCACACTGGCATTTGATGTCATTACGCCGCTGTTTAGAGTGAAATTTAAAAGAAAAGGATGCCAAAGGCTCAAGCTCTTTGCCCACGTGTTAATCTTACTTAGTAAGTACCTGGGTATACCTAAATTGCAATTTTGACTAGACTCTGATGCTTTTCTGGATTATGACTATGCTGATTGCTGACTGCCCTGACCTTTTGCATGAATTACAACTTTGAGCCCCTTAACCCATGTGGATTGGTCTTCGTGTGCCTGCCTAAACTTCTGCTTCCTCGTTGGTCCTAATTTCAAGGGCCACTGGGTTTAGTATGCTGTGCCCAGCTCCTTGCACTAGATTAAAAAAGCAACATAAGAAACAAAGCACAGTGTCATGAGGCACAACTAACCCAGACCCCCAAGGCAGGCCATGTTTCCTGCTGCTCCCTAAGTTGCATACCCACATGGCTCCTCCATCACAGTGTTAAGAAATGCTTGATCAAAGGGGCATGCTTGAGGTTTCCTCACTCTAAAAAGGAGACTATAACAATAACAAGTGTGCAAATTCTTGCCTATTTTTGCACTTTTGGTGCAATTACGCAAATATTTATTTCTCCTGCATTACTAACCTTTCTGAAGAAAACAGAACAAGCCATATAGCGAATCCAGAATTCAGTTTAGTTGTACTTTTTCCAGCATTCTTATCCATACCAAATTCACAACCAAAAATACTGATTTGCTTTATCACAAAAGGGTCGGTGTTGCATCCCATTATAACTGTATGCTTCTTTTTAGAAGAACATTTAGAAAACCTCCCTAGGAAATAGCCCAGCTGCAACTCATATAAATAAGTGTATCATTTTATTTGTGTATTGTCAATACACTGGAATGATACTGTAAATGCATTGTGATCTAATCTGCAATTGTTCATTGGTGCTTTTTCTTTTTCTTTTGTAAATGTGTTAAATAACTACATGAACTGTTTGGTAAATGATCTATAAATGTTGAACAGCCTTGAGGTAAGTTTGACCATAATTAGTTGTACATTTTCCATACTGATACTGTAACATCTGGTACCATTCCCTCTAGATATGTATTACTGTTTATCACAAAGTCCTTGTGGAATTTCTAACTGGGATATAAAAGGGAGCCAAGAATTGTATGTTCAGGGGTAATTGTACACTCAACACAAGGCACAATGCTGAGGCTTCTTGTACTTGCTGCTCTAGTCCTCTGTGGTAAGCTTCATTAATTACCAGAATCCATTGCCTTTTATTTCCTTTACCCCTTCCAATCAAAATATCATAGATTTAAAAGCCCAAAACATAGAATTATTATATGTATCTTTAATATATAACTGATTTTATACTTTTTTTGGTAAATTAAACTTCTGCAAGGAGAATATGAATACATTGCATGGATTTACAAGATGCAGGATTTAGTCTGTGATTAGGGTTGCCACCTTTTCTTCAAAAAAATACCGGCCTGCCTATATATTTACCTTTTTTTCCTATTAATAACATTGGGATCAACCATCAAAAATACCGGCCAGGCTGGTAAAATACCAGCCAGGTGGCAACCCTATCTGTGATCCATCGAAATCATTATTTTTTGCATAATTTCGCCCAAATCTGAATCATTATCAAGTAAGATAAATGTAAAGTACTGGACAACTGAAGGCAGCAAATTGATATTTAGATCATGCCTTCTTTTAGTTTGTTCAAACCAGAATATGCAAAATAGGGTTCCCTTAGTTATACAGACAAATCTTTAGAAAATAAATCAGAATTTTACAAAATTATGGGTTTGGGGCTCTCCTAAAAATGCTGTCGAAATTCTCTAAGCAGTTGAGAGTAGTGATGGGCAAATCTCCCGAGATTCGCTTCGCCGAAAAATTCGCGAATTTCTCTGGAAAATTTGAGAAACGAGACGCGGGACGCTTTTGACACGCGTAGCGCCGTTTTCGTCGCGTCGTTTTCGGCGCGTCGCGTCAAAAACGACGCGCTACTCGTTTTTCTGGCGAATTTTTGCAAAGCGAAATTTTGCTGGCGATTCGCGAATTTATTCGCCAGCGGCGAATCACAGGAATTCACCGCGAATTCGCCCCTGGCGAATAAATTCACCCATGACTAGTTGAGAGCATTATAATTATCTCATAGCAAAAAGCACAACATATCTTAAAGGCTCCTTGATATATTGGAAAGGTGAGTGCAGAAAATTAGTTGTTTTGCATATAAATGCTTTGAGCATGGTCAAACCCTTATTGCAAACCAGGATAATCATAAAAATATATTTTCCTCTCTCTAAGGACATTGCAGTGATGTGAGCTACATGGAAGATAATCAGCGAGTGATTGGAGGAAGTGAAGTATCCAGGAATTCTTGGCCATGGCAGGTTAGTATTCAAATTCTCCCAAAGACTGACATCAATAACGAAATGCATTGAATTGGCACTTCTCAAAAATATTATCTATAAGGAGATGATGGGATGTACATTATTATGCAGTCTAATGTCATAATTGTTTTATATAAAGATAAGCAAGAGAGAAATTGGAGAGATTTCCGCTCAGTGGAGGCCATTTATAGTTATGTAAATACACAATTGTTTTTAAATTGTTTGTATATGAAATTTTATTGAAAGCAATATATATATATATATATCTCTTAAAACTCCCTGCTCTGCTTTCCTTTCCGACTCATACCATTGCTCCAACTGCACACCATATACAGCGCACCTTTTTATTACTGAATATGTATGCAGATGGCATCAGTTTCAGCCCATAAAAAATTTTGATCCATGTTATATCTGACCCCAACTTTTGCATTTCTTGCTTCAAAATGAAAAATCCCAATGTTTTAGCATAGTTATGTCATTCAAAGAAATTATACAATTTTACTAAATAGGCACTGTTTTTCATTTTGTAAATCCATCTCAGAGTTTGTTTCCATTCCTTTTTTACCCAGATCTCTCTCCAGTACTTGTCTGGTGGCAGTTGGTACCATACCTGTGGTGGCTCCCTGATCCGTGCCAACAGGGTCCTGACAGCTGCTCACTGCGTGGACACGTAATGGTTTTATAATGAAACTGTTATATGAGAAGTATATGTTTTCTGATTTTGACCTATTATATGGATTCTGCTTAGCTCTGAGACATTCCCCAGTGATCTGCTATTATATTTTGAGAAACCCAAATTCATTTTAACTAAGATCTTTTAGATGCTGCATATATGTATTGTATATATGTGATGTTAGACATGGCAGTTTATTTGAAAAGAAGGTTTCCAATCTTAAGATTGAACTAGATAGAAGCGTCCCCTTTTCATGTACTATATGGGAAAAACAGAAAGACAATGCAATTAAAGCTGCCCACTTATAACACTTATAATCCCACTAATAAGGAGGCAACAGCAATATTCTTATCAATATGTACCCTTTGGGCTAATCTCTGTGTCTTGGGCAGTACCTTATCTTAGCTATTTTGGGATTGTTTGTCAATAAGGAGAATCCTAAAGTGTCTGTTTAGTGATAGAGATCTCATTGGAGACTACAGAATAAGTACAATACCATACTTTGGTTTCATTCTTTCATTCCCAGGGTTACTTCCTATCGTGTGGTGGTGGGAGATCACAACATTTACCAGAATGATGGCACAGAACAATACATCTCAGTATCAAGAATTGTACAACATGCCAACTGGAACCGAAACAATGTTGCTGCTGGGTAATAAGTATATTTCCTACTTATACTTGTAAACACATTGGTACCAAAATGGGCGTACAACAGAAAACATATACACTTGGCTTCCATAGAAATTCATGTTTAGTAGAATTAAATAGATGTTGTCATGACAAGTAAAAGTATTGGGTTATAAAATTATTCCCCACCCCATTGTGTCTTATTGTTTATAGGTTACAGTTTCACATTATATCTTAATTATATTTTCAGTTATGAGGAGTTTTGAATGCTGTTACTTCATTAGTAACATTTATAATAGTTGCATAATATAACAATAAGCCAAAACTCTAAACTTTCAATTTTGTGCCTTTTAGGTATGATATTGCAGTGCTTCATCTGTCCTCCAGTGCTGCCCTCAACGCTTATGTTAAGTTGGCCCAGCTGCCCGCTGATGGTGCTGTCCTGGCCCACAACTATGGCTGCATTATTACTGGATGGGGCAAGACCAGCAGTATGTTCCTAGAGCTAACTAGATACAAACCATAAAAAAGATGTTACTAACATAGGCTGATCAGTCAGATATTGTCATGACCCCGCATTCACCACTGCATACACACCCACCATCTAGACCAGGGGTCCCCAACCTTTTTTACTTGTGAGCCACATTTAAATTTAAAAAAGAGTTGGAGAGCAACACAAGCATGAAAAAGTCCATGTGGATGTCAAATAAGAGCTCTGATTGGCTTTTTGGTAGCCTCTATATGGACTGGCAGCCTACAGGAGAGAATGTTTGGCAGGACATCTGTTTTTTATGCAACCAAAACTTGCCTCTAAGCCAGTAATTCAAAAATAAGCACCTGCTTTGAGGCCACTGTGAGCAACATCCAAGGGGTTGGAGAGCAACATGTTGCTCACGAGCTACTGGTTGGGGATCACTCATCTAGACCAAGGGTGTCCAACCTGCGGCCCAGGATGGATATAAATGCAGCCCAGCTTGAAACCTTCATGTTGCAAAGGATATAGGAGTAGGCAGGAGGGGGGACTCTGTCCATTGTCAAGTTAGTAGTAATAATAATATAATAAGTCTATTTAATATCCAGGTGTCCCATATTCCAGTGTATAGCTCCATCTGATTATACAACATGTATTGTAGTTCTTTTCTGTGCATTTTCTTTATTTTTACAGATCAAAAGTGTTTGTGTATTTCATGTGTGGCCCCAGACAATTTTTCTTTTTCCAATGTGGCCCAGGGAAGCCAAAAAGTTGGACACCCCTGATCTAGACCAATCAACACCGTGTAACACTTTCTTATTTAGAATGTTCCTGGCCACAGCATTTATTAACCTAACCACAGACATTCTCCAAACATTAACATCATGTTCATGTAATATATATATAACCATCTTTATTATACATACCAAACATCAAAATATAACATATATTGTCAAATGGTGGCACTAATCTCCTGCCTTGGCACTAAAATGGCCATCAGTGCCCTCCCTTAAGTTTAACCACCCCACCTTTCTCTCTGTCCCCTCCAATCAGCTCCTGCCTGCTACTCCTCCTATCCCTGTTGCTATCTGTGGCATTCATTTCTGTCACTCACTTGGATGGTTCAATGCCTGGCATTCCCCTGATCGAACGGCTGTAGAGACCAATCAGATAATTTAAAGGTGTGGCCCTATCTTAATTCTGATTCAACAGTGGCACCATTAATGAGAATAATCAGACATCTGGGATTTTCATTTTGAACCATACTGTATCGATTACTCAAAATGTTTATTCAAGGGCCAAACTGTGCAAATGACACAGTTGGTTAGATAATGGGATGGTGTGAATGTGGACATCAATTTTATAGAAAACCCATGTCCACCAAATTCATTTAGGTCAACAGGTTCATTGGACCACCAATGATATGGATTCTAATATACAGAGCATAATCTTTTAAAATGCGTTTGAATTAATTGCAGTTAAAATGGCAAATGGTCAAAGAAAAAATACATAAAGCCATTGTAATAGAAACAGCAGACTTAAAATATTTTGCTCTGGGGACCAGTAGCTTCTAGTTATGCCTCTGAAACAGTACATTGATTATATTTGATGGTTTTGCTATTTTGCTTAATATACACTTTGTACTTTTTTTTATTCATGTAAAGAAGTCAGACTACAGAGCTATCTTCTTGTTTCCCTACAGACAATGGTTCAGTTGCCTCTGTACTCCAGCAGGCCCCTCTGCCCGTGGTAGCCCATGCAACCTGCTCTACTGGCTCCTATTGGGGAAGTACAGTTAAGTCCACCATGGTGTGTGCTGGTGGTGATGGAGTCCGTTCAGGATGCCAGGTACAATTAGTTAATTTATGTTGGCTTATGACAGTAACTGCAACCTACTTTTAATCAAGAAATAAACACACAAAGTTTTATAAATGCACTCAGGTCTCTTCTTTAGGAGAAAAGCCTTAACCTAAGGCTTAACCAAAACTAAGAATTAAACAAAATGCAACTTCCCAAAAGTCTTTTAATGAAGGCTGTCACCTACAATACAGCCCAACTGAAGAAGCGTTGCATTGCAAACCTTCTCAAACAAAAGCACATTCTCTCTTCCAACTTTTAGTCAATGCTGATACTTGTATCTATTTGTGAGAATGTGTTTTGAACTTTTGGGCTATAGTGCAGCACTGAGTATATCACCTGTCCAAATCCTTGCCCCCTGCTGCATATAGCTTGTGATAAGGTTATAAAAGGAGATATGATTTGGGCAATTTATTTTCTTTGATAGAGTGGTTTGTTCCAGTGGAGAAAAAGGTTTAATACTCAATAGAGTTTTACAGAGTGATTAATAAATATCAGCCTCCATGTCAGGAGCTGACATTCTAACCGCTATTTTGGATTCGCTTGAGCCCCCAAATATTTTTGTGGAAGATTTGTCCCAACCGAATGAGAATACTAATTTGCATATGCAAATGGGGGACAGGAAGATTTGTTTTCACTTCCTTGCTTTGTGACAAAAAGTCATGGTTGAATACCCAACTGAATCCTGGATGTAGTGCATCCCTAATTCTAACAACCTTATTTCATATCACCATTGATAAATTCAGATACAGTCCTAAAATGGCAGCAGTGACATCTCAATTGAAGGAGCAGGGCTGCAACTGGGTCTGCCCATGGAGGCTGGCATTGCTGCAATGGAAAACTTGCTGTGGCACTTTAGAAATGTTACCCCTTTGAGTCCATGCAGAAAGTTCTACTGCCCCTGCCTATTAAATGTTTTTAAGAAGTT
Source organism: Xenopus borealis (assembly GCA_024363595.1). Classification (NCBI taxonomy): domain Eukaryota; kingdom Metazoa; phylum Chordata; class Amphibia; order Anura; family Pipidae; genus Xenopus; species Xenopus borealis. Next base: position 147,288,382 of record CM044433.1, on the reverse strand, counting down.
TGTACCACTAGCAAGTGTGCATATTCCTTGTCATAGGGCCACTGGATAGAAGCCCATGATTAAGTAACCCTGTGGGTACAAAACGCGTAGGGCTCATGGAGATGCAAGTATACTTTTAACCTTTAATTAATTTTTTAACTAATATTTCTTGGCCTTGTGCTAAGACAGACAGAGTGCCAGACAACCCCGTTCTTCTTGCCACTGGACAGAAGAACCAATATTAGCAGAACCAGAAAAGCCTAACTAGTTAATTGCTATTTTGAAAAGGGAACTTAAATTGATTTAACTCTGATCTATGGGTTCCCATGATAACACACTTTCAGTTAGGATTACATTGATTTGTAACATGTCCTACATTTTTACTGCTCTGGGTTAACTTTGGGTTATTATATTTAAATTCAGGGTGATTCTGGTGGACCTCTTAACTGTCCCGTCAACGGTGCATACCAAGTTCATGGTGTTACCAGCTTTGTTGCTGCCGCTGGTTGCAATACATACCTGAAGCCAACAGTGTTCACTAGAGTTTCAGCTTACATTGGTTGGATCAACGCTGTGAGTAGCCTTTATTCATGAATCCTTCGTTTTTATTTGTCACTGACATGAATCTCCAGAATTAGCTGTTTAGTGTAGTGCTCAGGAATATATATAATGAAATTGTAAATTCAGTAATACCTTCATCTTTACAAGTCACAGAGATTTATTAAAATTCTTATTTTGGACTATGGTAATAAGTGGTATTTCTAGCTGGGGAACTTGCCTCAGGTGTCAAGCAGGTAAAGCAGAAGTTCAGATATTTAAGTGTAATCAGCACAATTGCTCCACTGGGGCAGGTACAATAAATGGTCTCTCGAAAGCACTGTGGGACATGTTGGACTTATAATGTTCTTTTATATATTGGTATATATCAATATTGGCAAGTGCAGAGCCTATATTTTGCTTCGTGTATGTATTATGCTGTCACAACCTCACTGCATCCACCATATAATTTTAAAATATTTTGTGTATCGCTAAACTTGCATTCATCTTTATTCATTCACAAGTCACTCACAAGAATCTCTGCTGCTTGGATTCGGGAACTTCAACTGTTTTTATGCAGCCCATGATCTCAGTTTTAAAGCATATAAAACATTTCATTATAAACTGCAAATGCCTGACAACCATTCATACCAGAAAAAAGCCAGGGAATTCTCTCCTGAATTCATGCTCTGGAATGAGTAGTTGTGCCATTGCAACTTTTCAGCCATTTTTTTAATTTAATCTTTTATTTCTTTCAGAATATTTAACATGTAGGAGAATAAGGATGTTGGAAGAGTACCAGATAAAGCATTATGTGATGTAATACAGATTCTGTAATCAAACATCTAATAAAGTATAAAAAAAAAACATACCCACTTGTATTGGCTTTTTGCGTGTCTGCATTTGGTAAAGGTACCCATGCTGTGGTTTACATGTGTATAGGACCTAATTTAGGCTTGAGTGAAAAAGCCTGTTGGCCAATGACTACACCGGGGCATGTAGAAATCTATATACTGTCTTGTTTGAACCCAGCAAGCAAAATGTATTAGGTGTTGTTTGGTCCACCAAAGAATCTATATTCTGCTGACTCCTTTGTATGTTTTGCAAAACATGGTGCCTCTCCACAATGTGAAATTGAAATGGATACAACACTAATATACTTTATATCATCCCACTTCATCTGTTTCAATAATTTTACATAATCCATGTAATGTAACTGTGGTATAAACAAAGAGTGTTAAACTGGGCACCACCATTCATTACAAGATGATATTAAGGTTCATGACCCCTGGGGGAGCAAGTGCAAAAGCACTAAGGGGGTCACTGTTCTGCCCCTTTGTGCTTATTTCCATGGGCCACCTGCTTGTTTAATGGGCACACAAGGTATGGGTGTCATGTATGGCAAACCAAAACCCCAGAGGAGTGATTGGATGTCTAGTTGAGCTCTTCTGCCTATAACAGCCACCTTTGGCTTTGAGCCTGACCATCAGCTGCTCAGGTGCCACCAGAATTTACTGCAAGATAATCCACAATTTCAACAGGGACAGGCAAGAAGTCAAACATATACTATGGGAAGGAGCCAGTAAGGGAGGTACTGAACATAGTCAGACAGACCGGGCCAGGTCAGAATTGATGATCGTAGAAGGATCATGTGACAACTCTAGGTTAGGAGCAAGCTGGGATCAGAACCAGGAATTCACACAGAGGACAGGACCAGGAATAAGCAAATTGGTGCTCAGAACATCTAGAAGCAAGTGTGCTTGACCTATAATGAGCCATGTGTGAGTAGGGTTGCCACCTTTTCTTGAAAAAAATACCAGCCTTCCTATATATGTATCTGAAGCAGGGTCTTAGCTGTCTGCTCATATAGAGAAGAAGTAATGCAGACAATCATGAAAACACTCAGTCCCTAGTTCAAGTGCAGGTTGGATGTTACAAAGGGTTGGGAGAAGGGAAACCTATGTGCCGCCTGAATCAAGCTCTACCTAACACAGTTAATTTCTAGGTGCAGTGACTATTTGCAAAATGCCAGCTGAGCATTTTGAATGCGCTAACAGCCTTTGGGGGTTCCCTTACTCCTAATACTTCATACATTTAACCCTTTAAATACCCCACATATGTGCAAACAGTCAATACAAACAACCATTGGGCATCCCCCCAAAAGAGTCCTGTGTGTGTTAAAATGACGTGTGGTATAAAAAAATATGTTTTTAAAAATCACCGTAAAAGAGTCTGTAAACATTGCTCATCTAAGCACTATGCAAGGCAGGGTGACACCCGACTTTCAAAAGTTCTGTGCTGATGTCCCTTCAGTTCATGTACTATTGCCCTGCACAGCTCTGTAGAATACAGTGGGTTTAGCTCTTACACAGGAGTCTTAAAGAACAAGTAAACCTTTTTTTTTATATCTGTAAATTTGCTCTAAACAGCCCCCAGATTAATGTACCTTAGTCCCTGCTGCAAGTCTGCTCTGGTTTCTGTGTTATCAGCAGCTTGTTTCCCCTTCTTCCTGGTGCAGAGTGAAGCCCCGCCCCTTAGCTTACTGAGCTGACCTTATCTCTTGGACTAGTCCTGGAGATCATTTGCATACTATGACATAGCAGAGACCAGTGTGTTTAGCACCTTTTGCTTGGGGAAACTAGCTTACTAATGCACACACTGGCTCCCTCTTCCTCTCTATTGTGGAACAGCAGCAAATGGACTGCTCAGTAAACTAAGGGGCTGGGCTTCACTCTGCACCAGGAAGAAGGGGAAACAAGCTGCTGATAACACAGAAACCAGAGCAGACTTGCAGCAGGGACTAGGGTACATTAATCTGGGGGGCTGTTTAGAGCAAATTTACAGAAAGAAAAAGAAAAACATTTACTTTTCCTTTAAGGTGGCCATAATGTACATGCACAGATATTATCATACAAAATTAATTTGATTAGCTTTGACATTGGTTGGCTTGTTAATCGGCCCAGGCAGAAAATTTTGATCAGGTGCCTCTGAAATGGTTATTGTGTACTTCTCTGCTTCAGACAAATAAGTAGAAGGGGAGCCTTGACTTCTTACTTTCTAGTGAACAATAAATGCATGAATAACATGTTGGTCCCAACAGAAGCACATGGCCTACATAATCTCTGAACCCAGCACACACACTGATACATTCAGAACCTACCATAATACAACTTCCAACCACAAGGGAACTGCAAAAAATGTGCAGTTCAAAAAAAGAGAAGGAAGAACAAATACACAACTGTATTTTATATAACACACATTGCTTTCTTCCTATTTTTCTTCATGTGAGTGTTCTTTGGGTTTTGGCATTTACTTTGTGTTTTTATAATAAGTAACTCCTAATCTAACACACACAAGATATTTTGGCATGTAACAAACCTTTTGGATATTTGTTTTGGGAACTACAAACCAAGAGTTGTAGCTGCTACAAAGCATTAGGCCTGCTGTTTCAGTTACAAAATAGTAATTTAGCTTAAAGAGAAACCATTGCGAAAATGAAAAATTAATATAAGCTTCAGCATACTGAAATAAGATACTTTGTAAATACAATCAATTAAATATTCTGCATCATTTCTGAAATAATCAAGTTTATCTTCACTGTCCCTCTCTCAGCATCTGTTTCTCTTCATTCTCTCTTTATGCAGCAGTTGGGTGTCAGATAATCATTGACAGTCAGAACCAATATATCTTATATGGGGCTTCCTTTCCTAGCAGATGTATTAGAGATCACTCAAATAACTGGTTCTAGTACAAACAAAATAAAATAACTGCCTTTTGCACAAATTCTGCATGTAGAGAGAAATGATGTCTGGGGATTTGAACTCTACTACATCTTCTAGGCAAAAGGAGCCCCCTTTAAGATATATTGGATCTAACTGTATGAATATCTGACACCCAACTGCTGCATGAAGACAGAA
>CM044433.1:147248038-147262173 GCA_024363595.1 Xenopus borealis | reverse complement strand
GCTTCTCTTGCTTCAAGAAGATAAAACTTTATTAACACTTCTGCATTAGCAGACAAAGATCATGTCACATGACACTGTCAGTATCAGATTACTGAGGGATCTGTATGAGAGCACACACATTAATACATATCTTAACACCCACACTTCCTCTCATATTACTGAAAGACATATTTAGCATAAATGTATAGTACACTGGTTTATACTCCAAATCTGTAATATACAATTTCTCCCAGTTTAAACTTTGTTACTGGCTTAGTCATAACTTCTGCTATCATTTTGTTTGTGGAACAATACTCGATTTATCTTTCCCTCACTAAGTACAGATCTAAGAAAATGGTAATTGATATCAACATGTTTGCACTTTTGGCGCCAACCGGGTTCTTTGTGAGAGATAATATTTACTGTCTCATATGGCTGATTCTGTTGATGCTTTTAAAAGGGGCTTGGATGATTTCTTGGACAGACATAATATCAAAGGCTACTGTGACACTAAACTCTACAGTTAGTATAGCGATGGGCTATGTATGCTGGGTTTTAATTTGGAGGGGTTGAACTTGATGGACTTTGACTTTATTCAACCCAATTTAACTAAGTAACTATATTGACATTCACTGTCCATTTCTTTGAGTAACTACACTGTATAAGGTATAAACTGTCCTGTGTGGTAGCAGTCAGTGCTATATATTCAGCCTCACTTCATCGTTTTTTTTCAGGATTGATACCTAGAAAATAATTGAACTTCCCAAGATCTTTTTGAACCTTGTAGTGAGCATTGCTTTCACATCATTGAGTAGTGTTACATTACTAGAAGCAATAATAAGATCATCAATAGTGATGGGCGAATTTATTCGCCAGGGGCGAATTCCCGCGATTCACGAAACGGCAGCAAAAATTTGCCGCCGAAAAATTCGCCCAAAAAATTAGTCACGCGTCGTTTTTGACGCGCCGCGCCGAAAACGACGCGACGCGCGTCGGAAACGACGCGAAGCGCCGCGATTCGTGAATTTTTCGGCGAAGCGAGATTCGCCCATCACTAATCATTTAGGAACTTCAAGTGATAATTACTTACAAAAACAGATCTATCAGTGAAAAATGATCATGACCTTTAGGTAACTTTTAATGTAGATTACTATTTTGAAAAGAATCACTTTAATAACATTGGGATCAGCCATCAAAAATACCGGTCAGGCTGGTAAAAAAAACGGCCAGGTGGCAACTCTAGTGTAAACATATCATTCTCTTTTATTGAATCTATTTCATCTTTCATTTCATTAAGCAATATCTGTGACTGGGGTGAATCTATGACTAATAGTTTGTGGTACATCATGTGCTGTGTAGTCAATATTTGTCAGTATCTGATCTTTACAATCTGACTTTATTACATAGTCATCTAAATACTGAGGGGCTTTTCTAGCTCTTTTGGGATATCTTGTACAATGGCAGTCCTGTATTTGGCCATTATCATTGCCCTCTGCACTCTCAACTTCAGATACTGGATTTGGGTTTGATATAGGGCGTACACACCTTTCCCTATAAATGTTATCATCAGCATCTAACACATCAGTTTGAGTTTGTCTCTCAGTCACACTCTTTGTAATTAACTTTTACTAGCCTGTGTTTAAATACCTTTCCAGTGCTTGGGTAATAGACCAGGTATATGGGACTATTTTTGTCATAAACTACAAAAATCCCCTTTTTACAAAGCATTCTGACCCAAAAGTTTGCATCTTTGATAGATTAGTCTTTTTTCCAGTTAGCATATAGTATGTAGTTGTTGCGAATCATAGCAGCAGTCATTACTGAATATGTCCATACATTTTTTGGCAATTTACTCTCAGGTAACACATACCTTGCCATTGTCGAATAGTGTTTTCCAATTTCTCTCAGCAGTTCCATTTTGATGGGGTGAGTAAGGTGCTGAGGTCTCATGTCTTATGCTATTCTTACTGAGCAGTATCTAAAAGTTCTTTGCCATAAATTCTGTGCCATTATCAGTCCCATAGGGGTCAGTATCAGCAATGAACTTTTCTGTGGCTAATACTGTATCAGACGTATTTTTCAGAAAGCACACAAACACTGCACCAGAGTAAACATCAGTAAATGCTATGGTAGATCTAAGACCATCTTTTGCCACTGGCTCTATGGGACCTGCTAAATCAGTGTGTACTAGTTCAAGTGATTGTTTGGCATGGGTGTCAGACTCTATGTTTCCAAGAGAAGAAATTTTCCCTGGGTACAAATTTCACAATTTAGGTTACACTTATCAACCTTAACCTTAAAGGGGTTGTTCACCTTTGACTTAACTTTTAGTATAATGTAGAGAGTGATATTCTGAGACAATTTGCAATTGGTTTGTGGTTTTATATATATTTAGCTTTTTATTCAGCAGCTCTCTAGTTTGCAGTGTCAGCAATTTGGTTTCTAGGGTACAAATTACCCTAGCAACCCTGTGTTGATTTAAATAAGAGACTGGAATATGAATAGGAGAGGGACTGAGTAGAATGATAAGTAATAAAATGTGGCAATAACAATACATTTGTAGCCTTACAGAGCATTTGTTTTTAGATGGTGTCAGTGACCCCCATTTGAAAGCTGCAAAGAAACAGAAGAAAATTGCAAATTGTTAAAAAAAACTATGAAAAATAAATAATGAAGACCAATTGAAACGTTTCTTAGAATTGGCCCTTCTACAATATACTAAAAGTTAACTTGAAGGTGAACCACCCCTTTAATCTTCATTCCATCAACTACACTTTGTATTTTTAAAATATCATCATCATAACAACCATGACAACTGTCACCAGTCTCATCAAATGTTCAGAAAAGTTGATTATATTTCTTGATGGTGAATTTGGTACGATTCTTATGGATCAGTTCACTCGCATCTTGACATTTTATCCTGTGGATATGTGGGGATATACAGTGCATTTAGTAATGTTGTCTTTACTCTGTTCCTCTTGCGCTCAAACAGGCACACTTCTGCTTCACCTCTCCTCAGTGCTACACCAAAAGTCTTTTTACCATCCACCAACTCAATATAGTGGTTCTCCGGCTTGAATGTCTCATCAAATAGTTACATCACTCTTACCTTCTTTTATTTAGTTTTCTTGGGCATGTATTAGCTTTGTGGCCCTTTGCTCGCAGTTGTAGCAGACAGGGTTAATGGTGCCTCTCTCCCTTACTGCTGTAAAAAGGGTGCAGACTTGCATCACATTATCAGTATTTGGGCTGACACAGTATTTCTCAGTGTCCTTCTAATCTAAACTGTGTTTTAAAGTCAGGAAAAGTAAACAATTTTTTGATCTGCGCTGAGTTTTGTGCAATAACCTGAAGATGGCTGTTTCAGCATGTATTATATAGTCTGTAACACTTATATTTGCAGCTTTCTGAAGAGATGTTGTTTATAAGCTAATTATTTGTGGCTTACTTTTGCATTTGAATCACTTTCCTTCCATCATCAACTGCCTCTCTCATTATCAGAGGCAGACTTTTATCCTCCAAAAATCCAAGTCTGTGTCCTCTGTGGGTTCATGCAGAATAGTTTCTTTAAAGGGAAAGGAAAGGCAAAGAAATAAAATCCAATTTTTACTTTCTTTAATGAAAAATAAATCTATCTCCAATATACTTCAATTAAAAATGTGTCAAATTTTTATAAGAAACCTGACTGTATGCAGTGAAATTCCCCCTTCATTTAGTGCTGTGGATAGGAATTGTCAGACAGTCCCTAACTTCTGGCAGGGAAACAATCATACTTATGAACAGCAGGAGGAGCCCCTGCCTTACTTACCAGCCATGCAGAACTCAAGCAGCTTTGTTTTTTGATCATTTATGACAATCCCTAAGAAGCCCAGACCACACTGAGCATGTGTATGTAGTCTAGTCTTGCAAAGATGTATAACAAAGTTACAAGATGACAGCCCCCTGTGGCCAACTTTGAAAGCATAAATCATTTGTTTGATTAGGCTTGTGGTGCCGTAGGTTCATGTTTATGTTTAGTATACTAAATACAGCATTTCTAGCCTTATTCTATTTTACACTTTCCTTGCCCTTTATGATTCATCAGGAGCATGTGGCCTAGAAACTTTTCATCTCCATTAAATATCAGCCTGCTCCATCGGTTTCCTCCCTCTCTCATGGTCCTATAACCTATTGCCATTCTGCTTACGAGACGGGGTATCTCAATCTCACGTGAGCCTGCAGCTTTCTTTAGGCTCAATACTCCCCTACCCCCTTTCCCGTTCACCTTAAACCAATCAATAATTAAATGATAACACAAACACATTTATAGTGGCAAAATCTGTGGAGGTCACTTTATTTAACAAATCATAAAAGAACTAGGCACCCCTGACCCCAGCTGCGGCTCCTACCATTAACTCAGGGCATCCGCCCATACCGTAACCGATTCACAGGGAGCAGAGATTCTGGGGCAAAGCGCACTCTGTAAACAACCGTTACCCATCCTCCTGCTCCCTATCATGTGTAATAATGGCACTAACCCAGCCTCTCAGCTGAACTCAGACAAGACAGTGCAGTCTCAGTCTGATCTACGCTAGAAACTCTCCAAGGGCAGGCCTGCACTGTAAACATCACCATTTTCGGAGCCGTGCTGACGCCAGCTGGAGCCGCAACTGCGTCAGGAAAATACCTTGACCTACACAGATAATGGCACTCCAGAGGAAGGCGAAAAACTCAGGAGCTTGTATCCAATTTGCATCCTGATGAAAAATTCCTTCCTGACCCCTCTGAGGCGATCGGTTCTCAGAACCCTGGAGCACCGTATTTCACATCCATCTTCACCTAGGGTGGGAGGATGGGAGACAAAAAACAAAGTTAATTCTGCCTGCTCTCCCCCTGTCTTCCCCCTATAAACCCTTTACCACTCCCACTACCCTTCCCTCCATTCCACCCCCATCCCGCCCCCTTTTTTTTCGCCGAAAGCCCCTTTTCCATTGTCCCAACCAGCAGGGAAGGGTAAGGGGGGGGTTGGAGGTGGAGGGGAATAGAAAAATGCCAAACTGCACTTAGCTACACACTCCCCAGGGGGAGGGGGGGCCCAGCCTAACTTCATTCAGCCCCACTAAAGAGCCTCATTCCCTCTTAGACAGAGGAGAAACTGCACACAGACACCTTGCTTTAAGAAGACAAAACTTTATTAACACTTCTGCATTAGCAGACAAAGATCATGTTACATGAAACTGTGGCAGTATCAGATTACTATGGGGTCTGTATGAGAGCACACACATGAATACATAATAGTAACCTAGCATACCATTGCCCTGTGACATGGTAATAATGAAACCAGAAGCTGAGCCAGTAAAACCTATATAGGCCAGGAAAATATAATAGTTCACCCCTTAATATTGTCATTAAACACATACAAATAGAAAATAAGTTATACGTAATTTTCCAGTGAAAGGGGTGGAAGAAGTGTATGTGTTCTTGCAAACAATGAATGTGTTGAAACATGTCGAGTATGAACTTTTTTACATAAATGAGTATGTTTATCAGTAGAAAGTGAGTCACAGCCATGAACTGGTACCTGCCCAGAGGGACAAAACTGATGAGAGATTCTGTACAGCGAGAGTTACACAGTTTATGCCAAAACATCTCAGCATAGGCTCCCAATAACAATAAGAATTACCATACTGCTATACACAGAGTATATTGTAAAACAGCTTCATTTACAGTAAAAACTAAATTCAGCAAATCATATAATCAGCAACAGAAGATTATCTTCTTAGATCAGTGCAATGATGTGTCTTTAAAACTTATTAACATAAATGTACATAAGTAGGTCTTGGTCCTTGAAATAAGTATAAAAATATATTTTCTTCCACTTACACCTGTTACAGTTTTAACACCTGGAAACATTCTCACTGCTTGATAAAATAATCTTACCAGCTAACACTAGAGTATAAAAACAGGACATGTATCCACAGAAACCGTACTGGAAACAAACTCAAGATGTTCAAACTACTGCTACTTGCTGCTCTGGTCCTTTGTGGTAAGCTGTTATCTGCTCATACTCAGCTATCCAGGATGCACATGAGCATTTATTTTGTAGCGTGTGTTACTACTACTTCTACTACTTTCAGCTAAACTCACAGGAGCAGAAGTTCCACCATTTAAAAAAAGAAAAAAAATCAACTAGCAGTTAGGCAGGTTAAAATAACTGAAAGGTTGAACTTGATGGACGTGTGGCTTTTTTCAACCTAACTATACACTATGGGGCAGATTAACTAAATTCACATGAAGAATTCGAAGTTCGATCGAATTTGTATCAAATTAGGCAAATTTGACCATCGAATATTGATTTCGAATGATTCAAATATTCTAATAAAATTTTATTTGAATATTGGAAAATTCGATGGTCGAACACTTCCCCTTTAAATTTTTATTCGACCACCTACTTCACCAGATTACAGCTACTGAAATGGGGATCCTTCCCTGAGATCGAATATAAAAAATTCTATCGATCGATTAAAATTATTCGATTGTTCGATCAATCGAATTGCGGTAAAATCCTTCGAATTCGATAGTCGAATTCGATAGTCGAATTCGAAGGATTTTACTTCTCCACTATTCCCTTGGTCAAATTTCGAATTTTTTTATATTTGAAATTCGACCAATAGTAAATCTGCCCGTAAGTATGTTACTATGTGAGCATGTATAGCAACTCTAAGCCAGGATAGTTAAAATTGTGTCCCACTGGCTTTTGTTACATCCTACTGACCAATAGGTTGTGTGCCCTGGTAGAAATATTTCACAAAAAGCTTTATTTTTCTTCTAAAAGGACGTTGTGATGTAGATGACAGTTACGTAGAGGACAATACACGTGTGGTAGGAGGAACTAATGCTGCCAAGAATGCTTGGCCATGGCAGGTCAGTAATAAGCTTATTCTAAACATACCCCTAACTTATGCTGTGCAGTTCCTACCTGAAAAGTGGAAAAAATATGTCATTGAGTTGACTCCTTTCAATAAGCAGGTGGTAAAAAATAATAATTCCATATATTGAGTGCATTTGTTTGCCAGATCATCTCTTCTTCAGTTATTGCAAAAAGGTTACTAGCAGGTTCTCTATGAATATCCTATCATTTTTCCATTACTTTTTTAACTGTATGCACTTATATAGTACCTTGCTCACCAACCCCTTGGATTTTACTCCAAGTCGCCTAGTAGCAGGTGTTGTTTTTGAATTCTTGGCTTGGAGAAAAGTTTTGGTTTTATAAAAACAGGTGTACTGACAAAGACAGATCCTCTGAATCGGAGTTGCATGCTGGGGATCAATTGCAAACTTACTGAACAGTTATATCCCATGTGGGCCCCCCTTAAAGTCACTGACTAACTCAGAGTTAGAGAGCTGAAAAGCAGGACGTTGTGTTCTGTTAGACATCCAGTCAATCCAGCCTTTATTCATTACATTTTTGGATAACTAACTATATTAGAAACATTTTTTATTTTGCACAGCCTATTTATCTATCTATCTATCTATTTTTTATTTTTTTTACAGTGAACAAGCTTTACAACTGTGTTAAATAATTGGCTCTAATAGAGTTTTCTGCACCATCGCTTTCTATTATTGGACCTTCAAACGTGTACTGTAAATGAACTTGTTTTTGTAAATCAGCCTGGTTAGTAATCATTACAGTAATCTGCTTTCTCTATGCTCTTCCTAAGGTTTCTCTCCAGTACTTGTCTGGCAGTGCTTGGTACCATACCTGTGGAGCAAGTCTCATCCGTGCCAACAGAGTCCTAACAGCTGCTCACTGTGTGGACAGGTAATTGTATCAGTAAATGCCACGTAAAGGAAATGTTTCCAACTTATTGCATTACATTATATATCCTGTACTTATAAGTACATTTTCCTATCAGTAATAAAGCGCATGGGCATAGATTCCTATGTGCACATCAACCTCATTGTAGGCATGTTTATCACTGTAATGCTTACCTGGTTGGGGCTTCCATAGTTCATAGGGTACAGCTAGAGAGTGTATAGGACCTACCTTATGCTCCAGATGCTCCCCTGAAGATAACAGTACATAATACACAAAAGCTGTGAATAACTTGTAAATTATATCCTTATAAACGGTGAGTTCTGATGTCATCAGTTATAAACAGTGAGTTCTGATGTCATTTCTGTCACGTGACTCACTGAAACTTGTGTATTATAATAAATAAAGTACCCCCAGTTGCAAAATATGAGGATATTAGAAGTTACCTCGGAGTTCCATGACCTGGAATATCCTTATAATATCCTTATAATTTACAACAGGGGGTACTTTAATCACTATATTAGACTGTGTAGAGGTCACCTTAAAATTTACTTTTAGTATGATGCAGACCTCAGTATTATATTGCCATTTGCAATTAGTCTTCATTATGGGACCTATTAAACAGAATTCTCGGGACCTGGAGCTTTCTGGATAACAGGTCTTTCCATAATTTGGATCTTCATACCTAGAAAGACTACTAAAGTCATGTAAACATTAAATAAACCAAATAGACTTGTATTGCTTGCAACAAGGATTAATGATATCTTAGTGTGGATCAAGTACAAGCTACTGTCATATTATAACAGAGAAAAAAGGAAATTTGGATTATTTGATTATAATGGAGTCTATGGAAGACATCCTTCCTGTAATTCAAAACTTTCTGTACAACAGGTTTCTGGATAACCGATCCCATACCTGTGTGTATGTATATATATATAATGATAAACTGAATGGCTACTTAGAATAGGTCCATCTATTAAAAGTATGTAGAAAGGTGAAGCATCAGATCATCAGATATGATGGTATGTGTCTCGAATGATTCAGACAATTATCAAACATGAAAATGAGACATTAAGAGTTCTCCAGTGTTCTGCATCCCACCCAATGTACATATTATAAATGGTATGTGCATGCACTTCAAATATGTTTACAGTATAAGACTATTGTGTTGCTTGTTGAACCTAAATTAAAAACACGCCTTGCCTCCTTTTCCTTCTCTTCTATTTTAAAGGTCTGTTTCCTTTCGTGTTGTGTTGGGAGACCATAATATCAATTTAAACGATGGCACAGAACAGTACATTTCTGTTTCAAAAATTGTAAAGCATGCCAACTGGAACACAAATAACGTTGCAGCTGGGTAAGAGTTAGCTAGAAAATGTGTGACATGACTAGTTTAGGGAAGCTATAAATAACTATAAATGCAGTCTCTGAGCACAAGTAGTGGTTTGGTTAACCAAAGCCCAACAATTCTGCCAAATGGGAATTCTCCTTGGACAGATCCTGAGTAATGTTTTGCCGTGTAAGTGTTCCCTGCACTTTAATAGCCTATCAGCTTTTAGAAAGAATGGAGACTATAATGGGCATTTCTAATACAGCACAATGAGCTCCAGGATTCCCTAGCATCAATATGCAACCTTGTTCATTATTTAGCAAAGCAGTGTAGGTAGTTACATTTGTGCTTAGCACAACTATATGCAAATGGAAGTGCACGTGAGTGTATTATAGGAAAGATGAGGCACACAACTCAAACACAAGGCATTTCTTGGTTCCACTGAATGAAATCTCTCTCTTGCAGGTATGATATTGCAGTCCTCCATCTGGCCTCCAGTGCCACCCTCAACACCTCTGTGAAATTGGCCCAGCTGCCTGCCGATGGTGCTATCCTGGCTCACAACTATGGCTGCATTGTTACTGGATGGGGCAGAACCAGCAGTAAGTTGCATTGTTGTGAAGGGCTTTACAGGCTGGGAGGTCAATACTGCAATGCCCTTAGGAAGACTTAATAAGGAACCTAAAGTGGATGCACACGGCAATGCTTGCTTTTTGTAGAAGGGGAAATGACAAATGGAGATGCTGAAAGTTGTATTTTTGCTTCAGAATGAGGGTCATAGTTTATTTTTCCCTGGCCTCTAAAATGAACGGCAGCTTTCAGATTGAATTTGAGGAGGTGGAAGAATAAATTGCCTAGTAGGTTGAGTATTAGAGGCCAAAAAAGAAAGTAGAGTCAAGTGACAACTTATAGTTTTATAAGTGAATAATAAAAATGTTTCATGGTCATGACTGAGCCTTTCAGGGAGACATTGCATGAATTGACATAAGTCGACACAGGTTGTGGTAAGCAATTATGCAATTAAGTGTAAGTAAAAGAGAGGGGAAGGGCAGAGAATTGGTGAGGGGAGAAAGGTAGGTGGGGGAAAATAAAAAGGAAATAAAAACAAAAACAAAATCAGCCAGCCTTGAAAAATTAAATGGGCCGATTTCTGCCTGCCGGAGCCGCAATTATGGTTATTGCGGCCGCCTGGCAAGGGATAGAGACTACAGCACACTGTTCTGCTCTGCTTCTGTCTTCACAACACAATGAGTATAATTGCGTTACACCCTCCTGCCCTCTCTCCGTCTATGATTGCCCAACAGTGAGGGAAAGACCGACAACAGGTCCCTCTCATTGGGCAGCAGATGGGTTGGGGAGACTCCAGGCAATCAACCATTGAGATGCAAGAGTTCCCACCCACCCCCTTTCTGCGAACAAGAATCTCCATCATAGAGAAGGAGGTGTGTGTGTGTCGTGTATTTGTGTGTCCCAGTGTGTCTGTCTGTGTGTGTGTCTGTGTGTCCATGTGTCTGTGTGTGTGTCCGTGTGTGTGTCTGTCTGTGTGTGTGTCCGTGTGTCTTTATGTGCCCATGTGTTTGTCTGTGTGTGAATGTCTGTGTTTCTGTGTGTGTGTCCATGTGTCTATCTCTGTGTCTGTGTGTGTGTTATGCAGATGATACTAAATTGTGCAGAACTATAGGTTCCTTGCAGGATGCTGCCACTTTGCAGAGTGATTTGTCTAAGTTGGGAAACTGGGCAGCAAACTGGAAGATGAGGTTCAATGTTGATAAATGCAAGGGTATGCATTTTGGCAAATATAATATAAATGCAAGTTATACACTAAATGGCAGTGTGTTGGGAGTTTCCTTAAATGAGAAGGATCTTGGGGTTTTTATAGATAACAAGTTGTTAAATTCTGGGCAGTGTCATTCTGTAGATACTAAAGCAAATAGGGTTCTGTCCTGTATAAAAAAGGGCATAAACTCAAGGGATGAAAACATAATTATACCTCTTTATAGATCCCTAGTAAGACCTCATCTGGAGTATGCAGTGCAGTTTTGGACTCCAGTCCTTAGGAGGGATGTAAATGAGCTGGAGAGAGTGCAGAGACGTGCAACTAAACTGGTTAGAGGGATGGAAGAATTAAATTATGAGGGTAAACTGTCCAGGTTGGGGTTATTTTCCCTGGAAAAAAGGCACTTGTGAGGGGACATGATTACACTTTACAAATAGAACATTATAGACAAATATCAGGGGACCTTTTTACCCATAAAGAGGATCACCGCACCAGAGGCCACCCCTTCAGACTAGAAGAAAAGGACTTTCATTTGAAGCAGAGTAGGTGGTTCTTCACAGTCAGGACAGTGAGGTTGTGGAATGCACTGCCGGGTGATGTTGTAATGGCTCATTCTGTTGATGCTTTTAAGAGGGGTTTGGATGATTTCTTGGACAGGCATAATATCAAAGGCTATTGTGATGGGAGGGGGTTGAACTTGATGGACTTTGTCTTTTTTCAACCCAATTTAACTATATAACTATGTGTGCGTGCGTGCTTGCCAGGGTTGTTTTTTGCTCCCAGTCCGGCTCTGGTGGCAGTTGCTAACTGTAGTTGACATGTACTATAACCATAATCACTCATACAAATTAAAACTTTTACAACATTCCTATAACGAACAAGACTCCTCCATGCTAACTAGTTACGCGACCCGGCAGGCTTCAGCCGTGATGTTTTTATTCCTATAAATACTTCTAACTACATCTATTTTTTGGTGTGTGTTCTGGTCTGTGCCAGCCCAGCACCATTTACCTTGCTGTTACATTGTCTTTTTGAGCTGAAAGTTTGGGGCTTTGTGAGCCCCGATCCCCCATTTCTTTAGGGTAAGTTAACCCCAGCATAATGACTACCATTACTTTTTGAACCTTTCACTGAGCATTTCCCTATATATTATAGGATAAGCAATATTGCTTAACTCTAATATAACTATAATGGCTATTTTTTAGTCGATAACTAATATTACAATTCATTTATTGAAAATTACCACTCACGTGTGCACCCTTAGAGTAAACTGTGCAAACATTATTCAGGACTCTAAGTAATATCAATGGAAATTAAGAGCTCAACTGCCCATGGCACCATATGCCAGTTTAAAATAAAATTTTGTACTAAGCCATTAACATGAACATTAATACCAAGCCTCTAGCAAGCCATGCATAAAGTATTCAATTTTGTTTAACATCACTGAGAATACTAACCTTGTTATTTTCCCTGCAGCTGGGGGAGCCCTTGCCTCTATCCTGCAACAGGCCCCTCTATCTGTTGTCCAACACTCAACTTGCTCCAGCAGCTCCTGGTGGGGCAGCACCGTGAAGAGCACTATGGTGTGTGCTGATGGTGCTGGAATCCGTTCTTCTTGCAATGTAAGTTAATTATAATTAATGTCTATATTTGTATACTAACTATCCTGTTAGTTCAACAAAGAATTATTTATCAGTCACTCTGTGTCCTTATATCAGCTGTGCATTTGTTAGAAAATCCAAAATAAGGTATGATAGAATGCAAGGGAGCCCTCTACATAATGCCATAGGCGGGAGGTAAATACAGAGTTTCCTGTGTGCATTGCTCTTACCTGTGTTGGTGGCACAAGAAAAGGGTTTGTTGGAAGAAGGGAAGATTACATGTAAAGAGTTTCTGGACCATAACAGTTTTTTCTGTAAAGTGGTCACTCCCACAGTTTGTTAATATATATATATATATATATTACTGTATGAGTATTTTTTGTCCATTATATCTTGTGTGCTTTCCCCACCTACTCACTGTTCCCTTGTATACTAGGGAGATTCAGGTGGCCCTCTAAACTGCGCTGTCAATGGAGTCTATCAGGTCCATGGCATTGTCAGTTTTGGATCTGCCAGTGGATGCAACATAGTCCAGAAGCCATCTGTATTCACTAGGGTATCAGCCTACATTTCTTGGATCAACAGTGTAAGTTCTACAGTGATTGTATATCCTATTCCTAAGTAAATAATTTTAATTGTTAAATATTGCCTTCTTCCTGTCATAGTTTCTTCCAGTATTTACACAAAATTGAGGTATGCAATTATTTATTGTTATGTATTAGAAATAGAGCAGATGCATTCACTATTTATGTTCAACACCACTATGGGGATACTGTATACTAACCCAGCGTTAAAGAGGGGCACATATTTCTCATAAGGATTTGCCTTCCCAAATGTGCATTGCAGCTGAACTCAACATTTTTTCGGGGGGGTTATGGTTGCTATCATACTGGTTGGTTACCTGACCCTTGTGTGTGCCAGTGGTACTAAATGGCAGAGACAATCTCTATGAAGAACTCTGTAATAGGTTGGTCTTACTGATAGAATGGAAACAGGCCCAGACTGGCAATCTGTGGGTTCTGGCAAATGCCAGAGGGGCTGCTGTACGATGCCATAGACCAGGGGTGTCCAACCTTTTGGCAAAGAAAAATTTTCTGGGGCTGCACTTGAAATACATAACACTTTTGATTTCTAAAAATTTTCTTGTTTCAGGCTCTGTAAAATGACCACAATCAACAAAGAAAAATCACGTTGTCACTTCTGCCATTTATTTTACTTATCTTGCTTAAATATTAATAAAGGACCATAGGCAAATATTCTGCCCATTTTGTCTTTCTTGCATTATTATTACTACAGTATTAGGGTCAGATTTACTAAGGGTCGAATTAAAAAAAATTCGAAATTGGACCATCAAATTTTTTTTTAAAGGGTTTTTTTTATCGAAAATGGATCAAGGTCCATTTTCAATCGAATAAAAATTGTTGGAATTGTTCGAATGATGTATAGCATTGTCTCCCGCAGGGCTTTACAGAGTAATGGGACACAAATTCAAGACTGTTACATATACAGGCAAACATTTCACCAGAATTTATGCACACTTACAAAAGTGTATTGTAAAGGACAATTCACTAGTGTAATTGCACTAAAATAAACTTGAAATTCTAATTTAAAAATTCTAATTTTCCAATTGACCCTTGGGGGGGCAGATTTATC
>CM044433.1:147219299-147233193 GCA_024363595.1 Xenopus borealis | reverse complement strand
ATTTTTTCCCATGAGAGTATCCCTTTAACATAAAGGTAAACTACAACTTGTTAGCATTTGATAGCTGCACCAGTTCTGTGACAACCAGTGGCAGGATGGAAAGAGGCAGAATAAGATAATGCTAATTGAAAAACCATTAGATAAATAAATGAAGACCAAAAAGCTTCATAGTGTATATGTGCATCTATGCAATACTAAAAGTTTATTTAAAAAAGTGAACTTCCCCTTTCAATCCATACCAGCTCATCCATTCTATCCACAGAGCTTTGGTCATGGATATATTTCAGCTTTGTGATGCACTGTAGTATTTCTTCCAGCAATGCATGAAAGTTCCAAGAGATTATCTGAAACACTGCATGTCATTTACAAACCAGACTGGGTTGGATACAATGATCTACGACCAATTGTGGAGGTAAATAATGACACCAGCAGACATGATAGGTAAAAAAGATTCTTGCACCTTGGTGCGTCGGGTCACACTTTTCTGAACCCTTTTAGAAATATTGATACTGGACAGTAATTCTTATAGTTGTGTAGTCACTGTTGGGTGAATGTGAATGACGATAAGTAAAACTTTAAAATATGTCAATGTAAAATTGATGAGAAACAAAGAACTTTTGCAATGTACATTCATTTTTTTTTTTTATTCCAAGATATTAAGGGATACAGGCACTGTTAACATGAATGAATTGTGTTACAACAGCGCAACCTGCTGGTCATTTTCTGACCAGTCTGACCAAAAAGTAGTCAAGGAAGTTGACAAGAAAGAAAGAGGCTGCTCTTATGTTCTTCTGCTTAGGAAAACAAAATAAAAACCTTTAAAAAATCTTTCCTAACCAGAAGAACATCAGACCAACCCTCTTTCTCCTGACAACCTCCTTGACTACTTGGTGGTCAGACTGGTTGGAAAATGGCCAACATATGGCGCTGTTATAACAAAATTCACTTAGAATGCTGATACTGGTATCTAGAGGAGGTGCCATCCCACTTAAGGCATTGTTACATTGTGTATTGTGATCAGATTCATTTTGTAGGGGAAAATATCAATAATGAAACTGTCCAAATTTACAGTCTATTATGTGCTATTATCAGGGATGTATTAATTTACATGAATACCCTGTGAGGCTTCACATTGATATACCCAGCTCTGCCCCAATACTCCTGTCTCCACACTGCTGGACCCATTTGGACCCATTGGAAACCATAGGCTGCAGGCAACTGCCCAGATTGACATTATGGTAATCTGTCACTACCCATTATTGTTAGTAAGAAGTGTGAGGAAGGAACTGGTACATTGGGAAAGTGTAGACAGTGAGTAGACAGTGTTTGATTCCTAACAAATGATGTTGTGTCCTGGCATTGTGGTCCTGAGCAAGTCATTTCTCCTTACAAATGAGAATTGTAAACTAAGCACATCATACAATGCTGAAGGCAATCTGAATCACTATATAAAAATGTTCATTATGCCTGTGTTCACATGGGTAGGGTGATAGAAGATTGCAGAGTAAACAAAACCTATTATATAGAATGGACACATAATTTAGCATTGACTCAGACCCGCCCACCACTCAGCAGAATGTACAGCTTGATACAGGTCAGACAAGCCATTCGTTAGTTAGAGGCCTGGAGGGGACACCATAGGCTGAGGGTGAAGATGTGAAATGTATAGTTCCCTAGGTCCTTATCACGTACACCCGCATTATAGTCAGTTGTATCAGGAACTGTTTAACCCACCTATATGTTTTGGAAGTATGAGAATATCAAAAAGAAACCCACACAGTCCAGGGGAGCACATACACATTTCTGAGATGTTACAAACCTTATTAATTTGTTGCCCAACAACAGTATACAAAGAAACTGCACAGCCTGAAAATAAATGTTGCTATATAATAACGAAATATTAACTGTACCAGCCAGTTGGTAAAATGACAGTATGTCTAGCCCCATATCGGATTTCAAAATCTCACCTGTAAATCAGTTCCTTGATGTCCAGAATCTGGAGAAAACCTGCTGCTTTCTTTTTACATTCTTACATTTGTGTTTCTTTCATAGAACGATGACCTTCTCTGGAATGACTATGAGGAAAAAATGTCTGACCAAGTGGTGCGGATCATGGATAATTACATGGCCCAGTTCCCTGAGTACAGGGTACAGTACCAGCAAATCTCCATTCTGTTCTATTAGTTACATTTTCATATGTATTTAAAGGGATAGTGTCATGGGAAAACATGTTTTTTAAAAAATGCATCAGTTAATAGTCAAGGCTGGATTTACGTAGGCCCACCCCTAGGCCCACTGCTGTTCGTCGTCCCCATACTCTGCCCTTTGTTCACAAATTTTGATCATCAGGAGTGGAGTAATGGGGATTGGTGATTGGGAAATTTAAAAAACTGTATTATCTCCTGTGTATCCCCAGTGTTTCTGAACCAATGTGGGTGTGGCTGGGCAGCATGCCGCCCCCTAAAATCCTGTCACCCTAGGTCCGGACCTAGGTGGCCTTTAAACAAATCCGGGCCTGTTAATAGTGCTACTCCAGTAGAATTCTGCACTGAAATCCATTTCTCAAAAGAGCAAACTGATTTTTTTATATTCAGTTTTGAAATCTGACATGGGGCTAGACTAGGGTTGCCACCTGGCCGGTATTTTACTGGCCTGGCTGGTATTTTTGATGGTTAATCCCTATGTTATTAATAGGAAACAAAGAGAAATATATAGGAAGGATGGTATTTTTTTCAAGAAAAGGTGGCAACCATAGGCTAGACATTTTGTCAATTTCCCAGCTGCCACTGGTCGTGTAACTTGTGCCAGCAATTTAGAAGGGAACTGCTTTCTGGCAGGCTGTTGGTTTTCCTTCTCAATGTCACAGTAGGACATGGAATTTTACTATTGAGTGCTGTTCTTAGATCTACCAGGCAGCTGTTATCTTGTGTTAGGGAGCTGTTATCTGGTTACCTTCCCATTGTTCTGTTGTTAGGCTGCTGGGGGTGGAGGGTTGATATCACTCCAACTTGCAGTACAGCAGTAAAGAGTGATCAATCACTCTTTACTGCTGTACTACAACGTTTATCACAGCACAAGTCACATGACTTGGGGCAGCTGGGAAATTGACAATATGTCTAGCCCCATGTCAGATTTCAAAATTAAATATAAAAAAATCTGTTTGCTCTTTTGTCGAATTGATTTCAGTGCAGAAGTCCTGGCGTACTGGAGCAGCACTATTAATTGATGCATTTAAAAAAGTAATAATAATGTTTCCCATGACAGTATCCCTTTAAAACATGACTTTGGCTTGTATCAGTAATATTTACCATAAGGTTTCAAAATTCCCAATGCTGAAGTTACTGGACTTATTGTGATGGGTTAGAGCTTCCGACTAGTTCTAAACTGAGTATTTTGGGATTTGTAGCTCATTCACCAGCCTTAGCTGTGTGCTTGAGCAAAATCTAGATGCCCTTGAAATTCCCTCATTTCCTGCATTTTATGGTGGCATTTTATCATTAAAAGATAGTGATAACATTCAACGTGACAGTAGAGTAA
The DNA here is from genome assembly GCA_024363595.1 of Xenopus borealis. Taxonomy (NCBI): domain Eukaryota; kingdom Metazoa; phylum Chordata; class Amphibia; order Anura; family Pipidae; genus Xenopus; species Xenopus borealis. Next base: position 147,229,656 of record CM044433.1, on the reverse strand, counting down.
CATGCTAAAGTTGCTGTACCGTGTTAGCCAGAAAAGATTTGAAATAAAAAATAACAAAAGTGGTATAAAGGTTATACCTTTATTGGCTAACTAATATAATCATAGCAAGCTTTCAAAACATGTAAGTTCCTTTTTCAAGCTGAATACAATGAAGCCGTTTGAAATTTTTTAAAAAAAACTTTATTTTTTATTTCAAAGTTGCCCTGTAGAGTAACATGGAAAATACATATGTGCTATTACATACAATTATCACAAGATGGCAGTATGACACCAAAAGATTTATAATGAAAATGAAAGGGATTTATTTTTCACTTGAAAATCATGTCTGCTGTTGAATTTTACATATAAATTATAGCATAAGGACCAGCACTCCATAGTTGCATCAAACTTCAAGAACTGACAGAAGTTTGGTTTGGAGTATCATTTCAAAAAAATTCTGCATTCCACTTGCCTTAATACAAAACCCTGCAGTTGCATGCTAGCATTCGACCCATAAGGAACTATTCTGTTCCTTTCAGACTAAAAAACAAACCTGCCAATGGTCTTCTTTGTGCTTTGATACTGTAGGACAGTTATAATAATTTCAGCTTCACTAAAAACATTTTCTTTTCAGAAGTGCACTGTTTTAAAGACACATGGTATAAAGGGCCTTGCAAAAATCACAGGATTTGGCCACATCCTGAAATGAATACTGATTTAGGTGTATCCCAAGATTGGTCATGTTTTAACATTCAATATTTTGTAGTGCAGAACTACTTAAAATGCTGTTTTAGAAGAGTTCTGTAAAATGCGTACAACAGTATGGAAAATAATGCACATAGTTTAGTCAATAAGGAAATACTACAGAAAGAGATGAATATCCTGTAAATGATATCCTTATAAACAGTGCTTAGTGATGTGTCAACGGTTATAATCGGAGCTTATTGATGTGATTCCCTGAAACGTGTGTATAATAATAAAGTACCCCCTGTTCAGTGGCATAACTAGAGTGTGCCTGGCCCCCCTGCAAAAAATCTTCACACTCCAATCCCCATCCTCCCATCCACTTCCTGCCAGCCCATGTCCCAGCCACTGTCGCTCTGCCCATTCCCCACACCAACTCCACCCACTTTTGCCGGACTTGTGGCAAGAGTGCAGCTGGGGAGGAAGGTTTTTTTTTCATTAGCTATAGAGGAAGCAGACACCACAGTCTGGGCCTCACTGTTCCCCGGGCCCCCCTGCAACTGCGGTTTCTGCTTCCTCTATAGTTACACCACTGCCCCTGTTGCAAAATATTCGGATATTAGAAGTCACCTTGGAGTTCCTTCGGCCTTATAATATACTGTATATTTACAAGAGGGGGGTACATTTTTCACTATATAATGTACAGGATATTTATGGCTCTATGCAAAATTGGTGAATATCCTGTATATATCTCCATATATAATGCTTATTGAGGTCAATTATAATTGGTGTTCAGTGATGTAAGTTTTGTCACATACCTAAAATGTATGTGTTGTATCTATAGTGATCATAATGGGTTTTAGACAGCACAGACTTGAGTCTCATCCTGTACATGGGAAGGCATAGTTACTTGATTGAAGGACAAAATAGCCCACAATTTCTCTGGATTACAGGATTAGATAAACATAATTAGTGTTACGGTAACCTATCAGGATAATGATATAACAGGAAATCAGCCAAACGTCTATGGTCTTATTCATCAAAAAGGTTTTTTCAACCTTGAATACACTTTAATTTAAAAAAAAAAATCAAATACTTGCTGTGGTGTTTAAATGGCCTGTAGTTTTCATTGTGCACAAGAGTAATATTGAGCACACAGTACTTGCTACACAGCTTAAAGTGTTAGAGTTGAAGTTGCTGTTGAAGTGTAATGGCTGCATGAGCCTGCTAATAAAGCACTATTATACTCTACTCATACTTGGCTACCAAAACATAACAAACTGGCGACAAGATGTCTCTTCTACCTCTGCAGCAGCCTGCAGCTTTTCACCCTGGTGAGCCTACAATACCTGTTACTGCTTGGATCCATATGTTTGATAATTACATTATTGCTGCTGACCAAGGGGAGATTTCTGTTGCTAGAAAGCGTGCTTTACTTATTCACTGCCTGGGAGCAGAGGGACAGCGTATCTTCTATACATTACCATCACCTGATGAGATTTAGGAAACTGCTCTTACTACTATAAAGAACTTTTTTTTCTTCTACATAAACTTGGCAGCTTTTAGATGGTGACGTTTTATATTCGAGTTTTACAAATTGTTTGTGCTTAATAAATTTGGTACATACAAGTTTTGGTAAGCATAATTCAAATTCACAAGTTTTAGTGAAAAATGTTGATTTGTTGGTAAAAAAAATCCAGATTTAAATGTTGACAAATCTCCCCCCTTAAAGTCTTGACCTGACCCAGTATGAGGAACCCTTTCACCCAAACTCTTGAGAATGTGACAACAATGTATAGTAGTCATTTGGGGAATTTTAATAACCTTTTTGAGTGGTACACAAAATATTCATATGTGTATCTTCCCACAGGAAAGAATTGCCAAACGAGGAAGAAAGATGGTAGATTATGACAGTGCCAGGCACCATCTGGAAGCATTGCAGAATGCCAAAAAGAAAGATGAAGGGAAGATAACTAAGGTAATAGCAAATCTCACCAGAACAATATCAGGTACAAATACAGACACAGTACCTGTTATCCAGAATGTGCTGGACCTGGGGGTTTTCCAGATAATGGATGTTTCTGTAATTTGGGTCTTCAAACCATAAGTCTACTAGAAAATCATGTAAACATTAAATAAACCCAATTGGTTTTGCTTCCAATAAAGATTAATTATAACTTGGTGGGCATCAAGTACAAGGTACTGTTTTATTATTACAGAGGAATTTTTTTTTTTTATTAGGATTAATTGGATAAAACTGAGTCTACGGGAGATGGCCTTTCCATAATTTAGAGCTTTCTGGATAATTGATCCCATACCTTTCCTATAAGGTTAGCGTTGGGACTTTTATTTTGTAAAAAATTAAATTTCCAACAATCATCAAAATTTTGTGGAAAAAATTCCATTTTAGAAAGTTATGGAATATAGAACAAGGGGTATTACTTACAAACATATGTACTAATTTGCACAAGTTCAAAATTCAGCTTTTCCAAAAAGTTGCCTAATACCAACAAAGTTTGCCTTATACTAGTGTTCACAAATGTATGCATAAACTTTTTAAAGAACATTTCCTTAATAAAGGATATTTGAATAATGATATGTCAAAGAATATATATTTACTTTAAGACAATCCACGTTTTACCGCTCTTTCATACGGCATTGGAAGGTTGGGATAAATGGAATTTAAAAAATAGATCTAATGGAATTTTAATTTAAAGGTGTTAAAGGAGAACTAAACCATAAAAATAAATAGGGCTAAAAATCCATATTTTTTATACTGAACTTATTATACCACCTGAAAGTTTCAGCTTCTCAATAGCAGCAATGATCCAGGATTTCAAACTTGTCACAGGGGGTCACCATCTTGAAAAGTGTCTGTGTGGGCTCTGAGCAGCTGTTGAGAAGGGGTTGGCCTGTAATATAAACTGATGCTACAGGGCTGATTATTAAATTCTGATAGTAGTTGCACTAATTTCTGTGCTGCCATGTAGTATTTATCTGTATTAATTACTAATCGGCCTTAAATTGTGACATTCCTATTCTATGTGTACTGTGTATTTTGAGTTGGTCCCTTAGCTCAGTAAGTGACAGCCACACAGAGCATGTCACAATATATGACTGATTAGTAATAAATACAGATGATAACTACATGATAACACAGAAACCAGTGCAACTAGCATCAGAATTTAATAATCAGCCCTGTAGCATCAGCTTATATTACAGGCCAACTTCAATTTCTACTTGATAATTAGCGAGTAGCAATGATCCCTAAGCTTAGTTTCTCAACAGCTGCTCAGAGCCCACTGATCAAGCTGGTGACCCCCTGTGACAAGTTTGAAGTCTTGGATCATTGCTGCTATTGACAAGATGAAACTTTAGGCTGGTGCAATAGTGTAGTATATAAAATTACATTTTAACTATATTCATTTTTAGGGTTTGGTTCTCCTTTCAAATTTCTGGGCAGCATAAAATATACAACTTTTCTACTCCATTCTTTATCAAGCGTACATAAAATTATATTGGGGGGTGTACCAATTTTGTAGGGTACTGTAGTGGGATATTAAAGCTTCTCAGTATGATTGGAATGTTTTTTCAACAGGCCGAGGAGGAATTTAATAAGGCACAGAGGATCTTTGAAGATTTAAACAAGGAACTACGAGAAGAGCTGCCAATTCTCTACAACAGGTACTGTCTCCCTTTTCACAGCCTTTCCTAGGCAATACATGCTAGCAATACAAGGCTAGGAAGCACAAATTGAATATACCTGAATCAAAGGCATTCAGAATTTTAACAGGAGCACAGAAAAAATATTCTATACAGGCCTGTTATTCAAAGAACATATAGGGCATTTGAGCAGAATTTGAGTTTTATGCCCTGCCTTCCTGCCAGCTAGAATGAAAATAGCAGGTGGAATGGCACTTGGAGCTCTTCATTTACCAAAGTCACCCTGAAGTTTCCTCATGAGGCACCTTTGTTCGACTTCGGAAAACGAAGGACTCCGGGTTCATTCTAGCCGGCGGGAAGGCAATGGAGGCAGTTCAGGGAGATTAGTCGCCCGGAAGAAGAGATTTGTCACCGGGCGACTAATCTTCCAGAATCGCAGAGTGTGTCTCTGCCTTGAACAGGAGGTGAGATAATCACTGCAACAATGGGGGTATATTTAAAGAGTGAAATGAATTGTAGGAATGAATGGAGAGTGGCATAATTTCAGTCTAGAGGACTTCATTCTTTGATAAATATACCCCATTGTTTCAAGAGTATATGTAGCCACAACCAGCAATGCATGGAATTGCAAAAAAAAATTACAGATAACTTAAAAATTATTGAAAATCTTTCAGTAATACAGTATAAACTAATGCTTAGAGTGAATTGTGCTTTGATTTTGAAAAATTGTATTTGCTTTTACAACCTGTTTACACAGCATTTTATAAATATTATACACAAACTTTTCTGTTTTGCAGCCGAGTAGGATGCTATGTGACTATATTCAAGAATATTTCAAATCTGAGAGATGTTTTCTACAAAGAGATGAGCAAGGTAAAGACTATTAAAATTAAACAAAAATAATAATCACCAGGGTTCCTACAGGGAACCCGGAGTGCAGTTTCCTGTGTAGTGCGCTCATCGGTTTCAGCTGGGGGTAGGGGGCGCGCACGTTGGTGGTAGCTTGCGTGTGCCCAACGGTGGTGGCACGCGACGCACACATCAGTAGCGTGTGCATATGACGGGGGTAGGGGATGCCAGAGGCACCCAGACTAGGGTCGTGTAATTTTCAATTCGAATTTTTTTGTGGCCCATAGAATAGGTACTTGGCAACTCTGAACACAGCATAATTAGCATCAGAATATACTAGGCAGCTCTGTAGCATCAGTTTATATGACTTGATGATTTGTGACGACCCTTAAGCTTAGCTGCTTGTCAGTTCTCCATTAAGATGGCAATACACAGGCCAATAATCACTACTGATAGAAAGTGTTTTGTATATATATGTATATATATATATATATATATATATATATAATCCGGATTCTAGGAGGTGCACTCGAAAATCGTAACAGCCGCCCGGGTGCTGGAAACAATTTTCATGTACAATACGCCAACATAACCACACTCCTGGGTTGAATAAAAAAGATTGCATAAAAATGCAAGGAACTGAAGCCTTTTTTAACACAATCACTTCATTTCAGGGGCTCAAAAGTAATTGGACAAATTAATTAAAAAACTGAAATTATCTTTACAATCAGCTTTGAGACTGTTCTGAAAGCTTTCTATAAGTATTTTAGTTAGCCAATAAGGGTATCACATTGTCACCACTTTTGTTATGCCTAATAACATAAGGTTTGCCTTAAAAAATTTTCACCTGGCCGACACTGTACTGAAGTCAAGAGTTAGCCATATATTAGCATTCTCCAGAAACAACAAAATTGGGAAAGCACAGGGTTCATGGTGGCTGATTTGGTTTGCAAGCACTAATTTGTTACCAAGGTCACAGTTTAATATAAAAATCACATATAATTTGGGCTGTAACTGACATGTTGGCAGTAACAGAAATAATATATCAGCAACATTTTATAAAACAATGAGTGATTATTAATTTTGTAATTAAACTCTTTACTTGGCCAAAAGGTCTGATTCTGAACTTAAACTACCATTTTAATACAGTGTTATTGATAAAGTATATTTGCAAAGTCCTGAAGCATTTTTTTTTATAAAAATGCATATTAATATTCTCATCTAAAGAAGAAAGCCTTTGTCACTGAAAGGAAACTCACACTATTATAATAGGTTTTTGACAGCATAACTGGTCTATGAATGTGTTTCCTCGACCTAACATCTTTGGCAAACAACTCAGCCATGCTATATGTCAGAACCATTCACTGATATGAATAAAATGCTAAAATACAAATAGGAGAGGGTCTAAATGAAAAGATGTTTAAAAAAAGTAGCAATAACAATAAATGTGTAGCCTTACACAACATTTGTTTTTAAATAGGGTCAGTGTCCCCCCATTTGAAAGCTGAAAAGAGTCAGAAGAAGAAGGCAAATAATTCATAAACTGTAAAAAGGAAAAAATTAAGGCAACCTGAAAAATTGCTTAAAATTTTATAACCTAAAAGTTAACTTAAAAGGGAGCCATCTCTTAAAAGAACTCAAAACAAAAATGTAATTGTAATGAAAAAATCAATTCTATATATGAAATGATTTATTAAACTACAGTTCACTTTATTCATTTGTTTCAGTGTTCTGCAGTCCTATGTTTTTGCCATTTATGCCCTAACCCAGGCAGGTTGTGGGTCAGCAAGCACCGGAGACCATAAAGTGTGAAGTTTTCTACCTGGCTGTACATTCCCCTAGGGCAATCATAATTTGAAGTGAAATAAATGTTTGTATTCATGTCTAACAAGTTGCTACCATTTTCAAATTCTCCCTACAGCTGAATCATGAACTCTATGATGTGATGGGCAAACTAGAAAAGCAGCATTCAAACAAAGTCTTTGTCATTAAGGGAGTAAAGAGGTAAGAAAAGTAATATTGTACTAATCCATTTCTGGCTAAAGTGACAACATATAAAGTTGGGTGGCAATTGCTGCTGAGCCATTTACTTATAAGTAATTATTTTTGCATTATTTCCCCATTTTAGCAACAGAAAATCTCTGGTGATTTCATCTCCAATAAGCTCTACAAATTCCTTTTTCATGGCTTCTGTAGATCCAGAGGCAAGCACTCCTAGCATTCCTGCAAAGTCAGTAAGTCACACATGTGAGAACAGTTCACTATCATCCAGCTCCAGTGAAAATCAAGATTCCGTCTCTATGGATGGAAACTCCACCAAAAGTTTCGAAGCTACATCTCTAGAGACTTCACATGAACACTCTGAGTGTTTGACACATAATTATGGTATAGAGAATTCAGATGTAATTGAACAAGAAAAAATTATAAGCTCTATGGATCCTGTGGTGGGGGACATAAGTGACACACAAAGACAACAAGAGGATGCAAAAATGGAAAAATCAGAGGAAGAATCTCAAGCTAGTTCAAATAAAGTAATTGAAGAAAGTACAGATGACACAGAACAGATCTCAGGTTTCCCGTCTCAAAAGGGTTTAGACGAATACATGAAAATGAATTTAGAAGCTTCAGAAGGTACAGAAACAAGTTTATGTAGAATGAAGGACGATGACCAAAAGGATACAAACAACGAAGAGTCAAATGATGCAAAACCAAGGGAATTATGTGAAAAGACACTGGTGGATTCACAGGATGAAACACATGACAATAATCGAGAATTTTCCAAGAATTTAACAGGCCCAAAGGAAATGTCAGGAATCCTAATACAGGGTGGTATAGAAGACTCTACACAGATAAAAACATCGAGTTCAGGAGATACAATTAAGAATGAGTTAGATGACATAACACAAAGCAGTGGGGACATTAAACAGCAAGATCAATGTGAAAAGGCACATTCAAAAGATAGCACACACGAGGACTCACTAGGCTGGACAGTGGGTAGTTCTCCAGATAATACTTTGATGACATCAAAAAATGGATCAATAGAAGTAACTGAAACCCATAAAATGGCTCCAGAGAGTGAATCAGTTTCCAGTGCTGACATGAAACATGGAAAAGCTAAAAGCAAAACAGCAGAAGTATCTCACCCTACCCCTCTAAATGCAGGTGCTGGCTTAAGTGATGAAACTCTTGAAAGTGACCTGAATCTCAGTGTAGACAGTTCCCACCAGCTGAAAAGCTGAAAAACAGTTGCATGATCCTTCTAAAGAATTAGGTGAGAATGTTTCCTTGTTTCTACTTAAAATTAAAAAAAACATTTCCAGTCTTGTATGTAATATTGGCATATAGGTGTTACAAGAACATGCTGCCCTTGATGTTGTTGAACTAGAAGACATATAACCCTCTGACAGGCGGCTGATGTTGAGTGATGCTAGAACTAAATTACTAAATTAAATTAAATAAAAATTAAGAGCTGTATTTCTCTATAGCTATATATATATATATATATATATATATATATATATATATATATATATATATACATATGGATTGTTGGATTGGATTGTTTATATATATATAAACAATGTATTAGATATGTATTAGTTGGCGAATCTGAAGCAACTGCGGAGACTGTTGAGGAACCTAGCATGTCTGAGCTAGAGGTCTCCCGCGATAACTTTGGAACCGCCCAGCTAAGGGACCCAACACTCACTAAAGCTTGGGAAAATGTCACCATTAATAAGGGGCATAAGGAAAAGATCCAAACACTTTGGGTAAGTGATGCGGGGAAGCTCCCCTGCGGTTTATTCAAATCACGTGACTTGAATAAGCCGCAGGCGAGCTTCCCCGCATCACTTACCCAAAGTGTTTGGATCTTTTCCTTATGCGACTGATTAGGAGAGGTGCCGATCCCCTCCATCCTACACAGGATAATTATCGACTGGAGAGGTAAAGGGCACAGGTAAATTGTTTGCACCATTAATAATGGGAACACAGAAAATCCTGGTGTAGATTGTGTATTTCCTCACCTTGCTGTACAAAATGACTTGCTTTACTATGTGGATAGGATTCGAGGGAAGATTGTGGAACAGCTAGTGGTTCCCCAGCCATATAGGAGAACAGTTCTCAATCTGGCCCTTTCTCATCCACTAGGTGGCCACCTTGCATATGAGAAAACCAAAGACCGAGTGTTACAGCGGTTCTTTTGGCCGGGGGTACATGCAGATATAAAGAGCCATTGTGAATCCTGCCCAGAGTGTCAGAAATCTGCTCCAATGCCCCATTTTCGCAGCCCGTTAGTCCCATTGCCTGTAATTGAAGTTCCATTTGAGCGTATTGCAATGGACTTGGTAGGGCCACTAATAAAATCTGCTAGGGGGCATCAGAACATTTTGGTAGTCATGGACTATGTCACTCGGTATCCAGAGGCTGTACGCTTAAGGAACACCTCCTCAAAAACCATAGCCCGAGAGCTGTTCCACATGTTCACCCGTACAGGAATTCCAAAAGAGATCCTTACAGATCAGGGGACTCCCTTCATGTCTAAAGTAATGAAGGAATTGTGCAAGTTTCTCCAAATCAAACAGTTACGCACATCTGTTTATCATCCCCAAACTGACGGGTTGGTAGAAAGGTTCAACAAGACCCTCAAGGGGATGTTAAAAAAAAGTGGTGGATGTTAAAAAAAGTGGAGGAATTGGGATTGTTTACTTCCCTATCTCATGTTTGCCATTAGAGAAGTCCCATAGGCCTCTACGGGGTTTTCCCCCTTCGAGTTGTTGCATGGGCGCCACCCACGAGGGCTGTTGGACGTGGCAAAGGAGACATGGGAATCAGAATCCACCCCATACAAAAGTGTGGTCGAGCATGTTGCAGACATGCAAGACCATCTTGCAATGGTCATGCCCCTTGTGAGAGAGCATATGCTTCAGGCCCAGGAAGCTCAAAGCCGGATATATAATAGATCGGCTCGTGTCCGAACTTTCCAGCCTGGGGACAGGGTGTTAGTCCTGGTTCCTACGGTAGAAAGTAAGTTCCTGGCCAAATGGCAGGGACCTTATGAGATTATACAGTAGAGCGTGTAGGGGATGTTAATTATAAGGTGTGCCAACCAGATAAGCGTAATAAGGAGCAGCTCTATCATGTAAACCTTATTAAGTCCTGGAAAGATAGGGAAGCCCTATCC
>CM044433.1:147194716-147215656 GCA_024363595.1 Xenopus borealis | reverse complement strand
TAAATGTTTGACTACATATGTTCTAGCGCCCGTTAATTTAACAGGCTTAATGTCTAGTGCATAGATATTAGATTAGAATTTCAGTATTGCTGAACCTACTGCTGGTGACACAGAAAAGGACTCAGGACTATGGAATGTTGAAAGATGAGTCAAAGTCAAAACTGTGTGATCCCAGCCATTGGGTGTTTTTATATATTTAATGATGTAAACAGCTGAGGCTTTTTGCTCCAGGGCTACAGACAAAATATCTTCACCCAGACATGAGTGACTACACTGGCTGTGTCCTAACTCCTCCTGAAACTAAGGGGCAGATTTATCAAGGGTCAAAGTGAAAATTTTAATTTAAAAAATTCAATGGAATTTAATGGAAAACGGACCTTTGTGATCGAAAACGGTCAAATTTCAATTGAAAACCCCCCCCAAAAAAATTTGATTCGAATTTTTAAGTACTGGCCCTTTAAAATAATTTGAATTCGACTATTCGCCACCTTAAAGCTGCCGAATTGCCATTGTAGCCTATGGGGGACCTCCTGGAAGATTTTTCAAAATCCCAGAAAACCTTTTTTTTTTTTTTTTTTTTTTTTTTTGTTTTTTTTTTTAATCAATGGTTAGATTCAAATGATTTTAATTAGATCAAAAACGGTAATTTTGGATAGAAAATCCCCCCAAAAAACTTTGATGGTTGAATTTCGAATTTTTATTAATTCGAATGCCCCTAACTTTACTAACACAGTTCTCTGGGTGCCCTCCTAGGCAATAAGTAAGTTTTAAACTTTCAGTGTCATGTTTAAAAAAGTTCCAACTGAATGTTATATCTCCTTATACTTTTCTTTAAAGGGTTGGTTCACCTTTAAGTTAACCTTTAGTATGTTATAGAATGGCCAATTCGAAGCATATTTTCAATTGGTCTTCATTTTTTCTTTTTTATACTTTTTGAATTAATTGCCTTCTTCTTCTGACTCTTTCCAGCTTTCAAATGGGGGTCACTAACCCCCATCTAAAACTCAAATGCTCTGAAAGGCTACAAAATGTATTGTTATTGTTACTTTTTGTTCCTCATCTTTCTATTCAGGCCTCTCCTATTCATATCCCAGCCTCTTATTCAAATCAATGCATGGTTGCTAGGGGAATTAGGACCCTAGAAACTAGATCACTGAAACTGGAAAGCTGCTGAATGAAAAGCTTTATAACTCGAAAGCCACAAATAATAATAACTGAAACTCACTTTGAAATTGTCTCAGGATATCCCTCTCTATACTATGGGGAAAATTCACTAAGATCCGAAAATTCGCCAGCGTAGGCTTCGCTAGCGTTCGCCGCACTTCGCCAGGTGAATTTTCGCCAGCGCTACACAAATTCACTAAAGTGCAAATTTACGCTCAGGTCGGCGAACGGTAGCATTGTTGCGCTAGTGTTACTTCACTAGGCAGAGCGCTGTTACACTAGCGAAGCCTAATTTGCATATGGCGGGAACTTTAACTTAGAATAGAAGTATATGTGCCCCCTGTATAGTTGTGTTGCCATATGTTAGGAAACGTAGGGGGGAAGAAGGGTAGAAAAAAAAATATCGATCTTTTTCGGACTATCACCCTCCTATGCTAAAATACGCCGGCGTTTTTTTGGGACTTAGAAAAAATTTGACATTTGTTTTTTTCAACCTCCTATCTATTGTATTGAACTTCGTGGTCTGACCAGGCGAAGTAACGTCTAGCGTAAGTGCTAACATTGAGGAAAATGTTCATCTTAGTGAATTTGCAAAGTTACGATCCTTCGTCATTGCGCAACTTCGCCTGGGGTGCGAAGTTGCGCAAGTCTATCTACTTCGCTAGTGAAAATTCGCCAGAGTTAGTGAATTTGCGAAGTTGCGAAATGACGTCACGCTGGCGAATTAGCGCTAGTGTTAGACGCTTCGTGCTTTAGTGAATCTGCCCCTATAAGTTTATTTAAAGGTGAATGACCCCTTTAATTTGTATAGATTTTTTTTTTAAATAAAACAAGTTAGCTACATATAGAGGCATATAAAATTTTGGTAAAGTATATGTGATGGTAAGGCACACTCAGGTATACAAAAATATCATGTAATTTGTATAACAGACAAAGCCTGACACTCTTTCTCAGCAAAGGAATACACAATTACATAAGACCCGAGAGCAAATGAGGAAGGATATGAGCAATTCAGCTGCTAAGAACTACACATACGTGGGTGGGGTGAAAGGGAGAGGTGAAGTTGAATCCTAGCCAATACAATCAATATTTTTGCTACTCTTCTGATAGCAGGAAAATAGGGTAAATAAAAAGCTAAAGTCATATCTTTTTTATTATTTACTGAAAAAAGCTAATTTTATTTTCATATTATTATTATATTCTTGTATGAATCCATGGTCATGAGCATCCAACAACCATGATGACTTAATTAAGCTGATCAAACTGTTTGTTTGGGGCTGGATTTTGTAGGCCCAGGAGATAAAAAATGTTTGTTTGGCACTGGATTGTGTAGGCTCAGGATATCACTGATGCCACAATCACTTATAACATCTTCTGTAGAAGAACTGGAAAACAGGCTGAAGACCTGGCACCAAAGAAGCATTCTAAAAATGTTTGAGAAACTGAATGGAATATTTACAAAAGTGTTTTTCAGATTGAGTATTCCAGTATAGTGGTGCTCTGCAGGAGAAACCTGAAGAAATTCTTCATAAGAGGTTTGGCATGCAGGGCAAATTGTAGGACCTAGAACACTGCTTATGTACAGTGTCCGAAGCCAAGACAAAAGACAGGTGTTGCATGGTAGGGCCTGTTTTGTTTTTTGGGTTTTTTTTTTCTATTTATTTATTTTGTTTTTCCAACAAATACATACATTGTATCTTCATATACTTCTCTAAGGAGTAAGACCTAACATTCTATTTTTGTTTTTAATACCATAAGGCTTGCATTTGGGACCAACAGTAGTAGCTAAATATCAGATTAGTCTAGATGTTAAGATACAGTTCAGCATGTACTGATATGGGACAAGGTATACAAATGGCCCCCTAGAATGCATTAACATGTAACATCCCCAGCAAATCAGCATTTTTAGGAGATAATGCAGCCTCTTTGCTCTATCTCACAGACCATAAAGCTGTAGGGCATGTGCTCCATTGGGCAACATCAAATTAGCTAATTCTATGGGTTAGTTAGGGTAGAACTACACATACATTTTTGGTTAAAGTTAATATTGAAAGTTAATATTCATCATTATTACATAAATGTTTGTAGTATTAACCCATTTTTTACTTTTTTCTTTACAGAAAGTACAGCTGGAGAATATTAACAATCAAGACTAGAAAGTGGACTTGAGCTTCACATCAACGACATTTAGGGGCACATGTGAAGTGAATATTCAAATAAAATTCGAATTAAAAAATTCAAATTTCGCAGTAATTTTGGGAAAAGATTTGATTTGAATAGAAAAATGAGAATATTCGACAAGTCAACTTTTTTCAGTACTGGACCTTTAAGCTTAAAGCTGCCGAATTGTCATTGTAGCCTATGGGGGAACTACTAGAACGTGTCTTGAATTTTTTTTCTAAGTCCTAGGAATTCTAAGGATTTTGCGCAAAATGTGCGATAGAATGATTCGAATGAACATTTTTGATTGAAATAGGTCAATTTTCAAATGAAAAAGCCCTTTAAAAAACTTTATTAGTTTAGACCATTAGTAAATCTGCCCCTAAGAAAGATGGAGGCACAGATTATGGAACCTACACTCTGGGGGTCATTTATAAAGTTCGCGCAGCGCATAATTGTTCGCAAATGGTAGTTTTGCCCATGCTTTTTCCTGAACGCTACAATATTGCACTACTGTGCCCGTCTTTCCGGTTTTTGCGAATTCGCATTGTGAATGAATTTTCGCAAACAAGACGAGTCTTTGTGTGAGTGCAGGCACTTTGCGAGGTTGTTTTGCGCGAAAATAGTCTTAACAGTAACTTAAATTCGCAATTTGCAAAACAGTTTTGCGAATATTTTCTCTGCCACCAAAGTTGTGGCTCAGAGTGTTCTCGATTTGTGATCTTCGCAAATCTGTTTGCACACTCATATTCAGCTTTATAAATATAACCAGGCGCAGGGCAATATATTCACTCTGCGAACCAATCTGCCGTGCGCGAAGTTTATAAATGACCCCCTCTGTCTTTTGCTTCGTGCTGTAGATATGTAAGATACAATGCATGTACAGTGATACCATTGGTGATAAATAATATTGTAGGCACAGTGAGGCAATCATTTCTGCCCATAATATCATTTATGGCAGCAAATGTTTGTGTTTGTGCACATAAGTAAATAAGCTTTTTTTATTTTTCTACATAGAACTGGTGTAAACAGGATTTTCCAGCTACTTATTGGCATTGTTATATTATGTAAGTAATATTTGCTCTGCTATGTGTTTCTGATTGTCTGGTACCTATAACAGCTGCAGAACGTACTAGCACTTTAAAATTAAATAAAAGCTTGTGAGAATATCATTGTTTAATGTCTTGGAATTTTATATCCCTATTTCAGGCTGGAAAGTTTCCATTCTGAAACGGATATGGAGAATTGGCACAGCAATAGCAGGGCAAAGGGCCAGATGATAAATTAAATGTCACCACATGTTTAGTAACCAACTGCCCTGTTTTGAGATACAGCCAAGAAGGCTCTACATGAGCAAAGTTCATATGTTTGTGCATATGTGTATAAGCATCTACATATTATATACACACTGAAGAATAGATCCAATCCTTGTTCTGACGTATTGTATAACGCTCTACTGGCCACTGAATAACCAGATGAAGACAGGTTTATGGTATCACAGTGGCGTACTCCACAAAGAATACCCAATAAAATCCATTTTACTTGTATGCATGCAGATGATTCTAGCCTATATCAGAGTATCATGTCTTATAGACAGGTTTGACATGCCCACTTTCCACCACTAAAGCAAACCCCCACACAGGTTTATGATTTTTGACAGTTGGAAATTTTCTATGATGGCACATTTTTTCTTTATATTATGAACACCATGTATTCTCTGTAGCAATGACCAAGGGTTAGGGGCAGATTGACTAAATTCACATGAAGGATTTGAAGTTTGATCGAATTTTCAAAAAGATTCTAATTCGAATTTTCGAATGTTTTTGAAGACCACTTCGACCGGTGAATTTTGAAAAATTCTATTGAATCGAATGATTCGAATAAAAATCTATTTGAATATTCGACATTTGAAGTACTTCCCTTTAAATTTTTATTCGACTGCCTAGTTCACCAGATCAAAGCTACCGAATTGGGTTTCATTATTTTTGATGGAATGAAAAAAATTCCATTGAATGGTTCAAATCATTCAAATCGATCAATTCAAACTATTTTATTGATCGATTGATTCGAACTATCGATCGATCAAATTTTTTCTATTCGATCGTTCGACCAATTGAATTGCGGTGAAATCCTTCGAATTTGATTTTACTTCCCAGACTATTCCCATCTATTCCCATGGTCGAATTCGAGGGTTTTTTAACCCTTAGTAAATCTGCCCCTAAGTTTGACCCTCAAGCTCCCAGCCAAGGCTGTAGTTCATCTTAAAAGTTACATCTAACACATACTAACATACATTAAAGGATAACTAAAGCTTACCTAAAGAAGTAGCTAGAAATGTTGTACATTATGTTTAGTGCTTCTGTACCAGCCCAAGGCAACCACAGCCCTTTAGCAGTAAAGATCTGTGTCTCCAAAGATGCCCCAGTAGCTCCCCATTTTCTTTTCTGCTGATTCATTGATTCACATGCTCTGTGCTGCTGTCACTTACTGAGCTTAGGGACCCACTGACAATATACAGTACACATAGAATATAACTTTCACAGTATAAGGCTGACTAAAAGTTAATACAGATAATTACTAAATGGCAGCACAGAAACCAGTGCAACTGGCATCAGAATTTAATAATCAGCCCTGTAGCATCAGCATATATATGTTAAAGGCCAACCTAATTTGCTACTACCACTAAGCTTAGCTTCTCATCAGCTGCTGAGAGTCCACTGAGCATGTGAGTGTAGCAGACACTTTACAAGATGGTGACCTCCTGTGACAAAGTCCTGGATCATTGCTGCTATTGACAAGCTGAAACTTTAGGTTGATGCAATAAGTTCAGTATATACAAATTTACATTTTTTGTCATATTAATGTTTAGGGTTTAGTTGTCCTTTAAGAAAACTGAAATCTTTGGTTACTTTTGGATGCATTCAAAATGCACACTGCATTATCATTCACAGAATTCACACTCATAATGAACTTCTTAAATATAGACCATGAATTTAAAGCTTCTAGAGTCTAAGAACACAATGAGGTGGCAGCTTTAAGGATCTATTGATTACTCTATAACCATAAAATTTTAATTGTACAATGGTCCTACTGAATATTTTCTAGATAGAATGTTGCTGATTTTGTAATAGCTTTATATTTTAGAACTTATATTTTATTTACACAAGAAAAGTATTATGAATTAGAAGATTACTTCCTAATTCAGTTCCAGATCTTTCCATAGATTTCAGATCTGGCTTAATGCAAGTGTCACATAGCTGGCACACCTAAAAAGTACATGATAATAGAACTAGGTGCAACCCAAAACCATTATTCTATTTCAGCTGTAGGCAAGACTGTATATTTCTTTCCTTTTGCCAGAAAGAAAAAAGTGATAGTTGGGTGGGTACAAGGAAATAGATTCCCCCTTGCAAGCACAAAAGGGTTAATCACTTTTAAAGGCATAACGTTAACATTTTTTCACTAAACTATAATATTTTATGCAAGACTCCACATGGATTTTAGGTAAAAGTAAACGTTTTATTGTATTGATATTTTCCTTGGAGGGGAACAAATACATTTAATGTATTTGAGTTCTGTAATAAATGGCACAAAGTTTGTTAAGGTTTGTTTTAGAAGCAAACATCTTATGGGTTGATATGGGTAACTGTACCTGGAAAAACTTATTATAAATGGGCAGCGCTGAATTTCATGGGCAGGCACTGTGAAGCTGTTCTGGCGCCCCCTCCGGTGCACGTGTGGATGCACGCCGACACCAATGCGCTCCCCAGTGCTCCCCACAAAGCAGCTGGGCGGCATTCTGCCCTAGGTCCGGGCTTATAAATTGGCAGTGATATGTTATAGATGGACCTATTTCAAACATCATTACTTATTTTGTATGCTTTTTGAATTATTATCTTACTCTGTCTGTCCTGTCACTGAAAACACTCTAATTGACTGTTGATATGAGGCTTCAGCTTTATTGCTATTATTGCTTTTCTTGTTTTTTTACTTCTATTTTTAAGTAGGCCCTCTACTATTCATTTTCCATTCTGACTTGCTAACTGCTGCTTGGTTGCTAGGATAATTAAGACCTAGCTCCCTAGATAGTTGTTAAAATGTCAAGCCTGATAGTTTGTAGGTACTTCTGGCCCTCAGACTTCCAGCTGAATATTTTATGGGGTAGATTAATCAAAGAGTGAAGTTCCGCCACTAGAGGGAAATTCCGCAGCTCTCCATTCATTTCTATAGGATTTTGAAAGGCATATTTATCAAAGGGTGAAATTTCACTTCACCCATTGATAAATAGGCCTTTCAAAATCCCATAGAAATTAACTGAGAGCTGCGGAATTTCCCTCTAGTGCCGGAACTTCACTTTTTGATGAATCTCCCCCTATGTCTAGTAGAAATTGCCCACAGTTTAGGACATAAGCCCTAAACATTTTTTCTGCAAAGTCTATTTAGACTTATCTCTTCCATCAACGTTTCCATATGTTCTGGTCACATATCTAGTAATGTTTGAGTTTAATTACACCTCTGCTCACTAGGTCACATCCCAAGCAATTATATATAGTACAGGATTAGCATGCAAGGGAACACCCTGCAACAGGCACATAATTATACATTATTCACATAATATTTCCTTTAGACAAAGAAAAGAAGGTTAAAAAAAGCAATACATGTGAAATGGGAAAACAATGGGAACATAAATGTGAACATTGCACAAAGTAAAACTGTTTCCAGCTATAATTTCTTAGAAATGTTGCAAGAAAGTGCAAAGTAGCTAGACTGTGTATGTTGCATACAAGCTTACATAACTGACATTGCAGATTAGCTTTACAGGGGCAAACAGAGACAAACTCCACACCAATGATTTATAATAAAAGTGATGCTGACATGTTACTATGAAAATAGTAATGTGTAGGTATCAGTGAAGAGAGGCTGCACGCTAAATATAAGCAGCTGAGAGTCTCCCAAAGCTGCCCCCAGCCCAGTGAACCTCATTCATGGCGACCCTCTGATGCCATTAAATCATCTTGGTGTGTTGTTTCAGTTATGCTGGGTTGGGGACAGTGTGATCCATCCACATGCGCACTTGGTGCAGCACCTCGCGCATAGCCGCGGCACACAACAGTACAGCAGGCCCCCCCAGTCCGACCCTGTTTGTAGGAACATGTCAGTATCACTTTAAAGTTTTGGTTTACCTTTAAATTAACTTTCAGTATGATGTAGAGAGTGATATCCTGAGACAAATTGCAATTTCTTTTAATTTTTTATTATTTGTGGTTTTTTTTTAGCTATTTGGCTTTTTATTCAGCAGCTCTCCAATTTGCAACTTCAGCAATCTGGTAGCTAGGGTACAAATTACCCTAGCAAACATGAATTGATTTGAATAAGAGACTAGAATAGAATAGGAGAGGCCTGAACAGAAAGATGAATAATAAAAAGTAGCAATAACAATATATTTGTAGCCTTACAGAGCATTTCTTTAGATGGGGTCAGTGACCCCTATTTGAAAGTTGGAAAGACTCAGAAGAAGAAGGCAAATAATTAAAAAACTATAAAAAATATATAATGACCATTTGAAAAAGGTACTTAGAATTTTCCAGTCTATAACATACTAAAAGTTTACTTAAAGGTGAACCAACCCTTTAAGGTAAACGCCTCTGACCCCAACAAACTGACTTATTAGCACATTCATTAACAATTTTAACTTTTTACATGAACTATGTATTATTGATTAAAGTCAGTTGTATTAGGATCTATTTACTGAATGATATCAACTATTGCCAACATAAAATTTCAGGCTGTGGAATGGATAGTTATTAGGCACCACATGAAGATTACAGGCTTACAGGAAGATTACCTGCTTAAAAATCAAACCCCCCCCAGCAGTTACAGGGTCTGTTCTCGCTATAGTTACTCCCCTGCTTTTTATTGGGTTTCAATACAGGCAGCTGTTAGAATTGATACAATAGTTGCTAATACTCCAGAGATGTTGCTGTGAAATGTATCAATTAAATGTTGCAAAATTGTATCGGTTAAGAGTCTGCACCTGAATTACCAGAGTTGCCAGACTCAAATACAAGAGACACCAACATTCAACTTTAAACTTAGATTTTGGAAAAAACAGTAAAAGATAAATAATGGAAAGTAATTGAAAAAAGTCTTTATTTCTGGGGAACAATTTGAAAACCACTGAACAGAAAAAAGTGTTTGGAAGGTGAACAACCCCTTTAATATAATAAATATCTTAATGAAAAGCATGAAATAGGAGGGTGATATAGCTGTTTGTTGACATTGTCTTGAGATCTACAGATCACCAGCTAAAGATCTACTGGTAGATCCTGATCTACCTTTCGGGCACCCCTGTCCTAGCAAGTTTGTGTAGTGCGTATAAGCAGGCCCAGACTGGCATTCTGTGGATTCTGGCAAATGCCTGTGAATTCTGTAATATGCCATAGGCAGTCACTATTTAATACGCTGGTAATGGGCTGTTTATACTTGAAAATATACTTGAAATGCCAGGGCCCGTTTTGAAACCCAAAGCTCTCAGCATATTTATGGGGGAATCACTGATACATTGCTGCTCATATGCTCTAGTTTCTTTCTTAAACAGCCTGACTTCTCCTATCCTTGACTTTGGCTGGCTTTATTTAAGTAATTTTATGGGCTTTCACTTGGGAATTATCATTTCCTTGGTGACTTAGTTGCTGCACCTGCCTCCAGAAAAAAACATGACCTCATGCACAAATCCATGAGGCACCCAAGCAGCAGAAGGTTCGCTCCAAACATAAAAGAGTGAAAAGCACAAAGAAAGGCAATGTGCCAGCAGGCGTGTATTGTTTATTAAGCACCAGACATAGATATTATATAGAATCTCCCAGCAGTCCCTTACTAAGTATAGGCATTCTTGATTAACAGAAGAAATGCAAATCGTTCTTTTATACTATGCGGAATCATTGTTATTTTTCCCCAAAGCTTTCTTTTTTTCTGGTAATTCAGCTACAGACTTATATCACTGTATTTACTTTCATTGAAACCTTTAATCTCTCCTCTTATATTCTGTGTGTGCACAGTGTTTAAAAAAAACAACTGGTGACTGTGCATTCCTCATCTCCCTTGCAGTTAAACTGGAAAGGTAAGAACAAGAAAACGCCTTCAGCTTGTTTGAGCAATAACATTTCTACTTACTTACCTAGCAAGGATCAAGGTCGGACCCAAGCTGCCCAGGAATCTACATTTAAGGTTGGTGCCCTATGTAAATTCCAATTGTTACTGGATGAGATTCAGGGGTATTTTATACTGATGGGCCCAAGATCCAACTGAATTGCCTATGAATTGGGGAATATAAAAACACAGATCAGTCCCTTAAAGGGATCCTGTCATGGGAAAACATGTTTTTTTCAAAATGCATCCATTAATAGTGCTGCACCAGCAAACTTTTGCACTGAAATCTATTTCTCAAAAGAGCAAACAGATTTTTTTGATATTCAGCTTTGAAATCTGACATGGGGCTAGACATTTTGTCAATTTCCTAGCTGCCCCTGGTCATGTGA
Source organism: Xenopus borealis (assembly GCA_024363595.1). Lineage (NCBI taxonomy): Eukaryota > Metazoa > Chordata > Amphibia > Anura > Pipidae > Xenopus > Xenopus borealis. The sequence continues at coordinate 147,204,794 of CM044433.1, read as the reverse complement.
CTTGTGCCAGCACTTTAGGAGGGAACTGCTTTCTGGCAGGCTGTTGTTTTTCCTTCTCAATGTAACTGAATAGTACGCAGTGGGACATGGGTTTTTACTATTGAGTACTGTTCTTCGATCTACCAGGCAGCTGTTATCTTGTGTTAGGGAGCTGTTATCTGGTTACCTTCCAATTGTTCTGCTGTTAGACTGCTGTAGGGGAAAAGGGGAGGGGTGATATCACTCCAACTTGCAGTACAGCAGTAAAGAATGATTGAAGTTTATCACAGCACAAGCCACATGACTTGGGGCAGCTGGGAAATGGACAGAATGTCTAGCCACATGTTAGATTTCAAAATGAAATATAAAAATATCTGTTTGCGCTTTTGATTTCAATGCATAATTCTACTGGAGCAGCACTATTAACTGACGCATTTTGAAAAACATACCACTGGTATCATTGCCTTCCTAAAGTACCTTACCTTGGACCCATTTTGACTATTCCAAAAATATATGGTTTTCTGATGTCATCTATTAGGGGACCTTGCAGCATGAAGTGTATATACTTAAAGAGCTTGCTACAAAAGTGGAAATAGGCAAAATTTTAAAAACAGCTGTCCTGTTAAAACATTATTTTGTTTCTTAAGTAATCTGCAATGCGTTTGTATTTACTCTTTGTGTTTGTGTGGGTTTTCTCCGTGTAAACAAGCCAGATGCCAAAACCTACAGGTAGAGTAAAAGGTTCCTAAGGCTCCTTTGCCATCTTTTCTGGAAAAAAAATACCAGACTAGATTTATCTGTAGTTTTCTCTATTAATAATTGGTGCCAAGCGTCATTTCTGCCAATATCAAGTCTGTAAAATACCAGCCAGGAGCAATCCTGATAAAACTGACCCTAGTGTAATGTGAATTTGACAGGGACCTTAGTAAACTTCACTGGGGCAGGGACAGATGCAAGTGATATATAATCTCACACGTCAGTGCCATATATATAACCTATAATAATAACTTAAAGGGCAAGGAAAGTGTAATATAGAATACGGCTAGAAATGCTGTATTTTGTATACTAAACATAAACATAAACCTACTGCACCACAAGCCTAATCAAACACATGATTTATGCTTTCAAAGTTGGCCACAGGGGGCTGTCATCTTGTAACTTTGTTATACATCTTTGCAAGACTAGACTACATACACATGCTCAGTGTGGGCTGGGCTTCTTAGGGATCGTCATAAATGATCAAAAAACAAAGCTGCTCGAGTTCTGCATGGCTGTTAAATAAGGCAGGGGCTCCCCCTGCTGTTCATAAGTATGATTGTTTCCCTGCCAGAAGTTAGGGACTGTCTGACAATTCCTATCCACAGCACTAAATGAAGGGAGAATTTCACTGCATACAGTCAGGTTTCTTATAAAAACGTTACATATTTTTTAATTGAAGTATATTGGAGATAGATTTCTTTTTTATTAAAGAAAGTAAAAATGGGATTTTATTTCTTTGCCTTTCCTTGCCCTTTAAAGGAAAACTATACCCCCTAAATGAATACTTGAGCAACAGCTTTATATCAAATTAAGTGGCATATTAAAGAATCTTACCAAACTGGTAAATATATTCAAGTAAATCTTGCCCTTTTACATCTCATGCCTTGAACCACCATTCTGTGATGGTCTGTGTGCTGCCTCAGAGATCACCTGACAAGAAATATTTCAACTCTGAGGGGCAGATTTACTAGACAGTCGAATAAAAATTTAAAGGGCAAGTTATTCTACTGTCGAAGATTCAAATAGAATTTTATTTGAATTATTCGAATAATTCGATTAGATCGAATTTTAAAAATTCGATCATCGAAGTGGTCTTCAAAAACAATTGAAAATTCTGATCTTTTTTGAAAATATGTGAATTTGATAAATCTGCCCCTACCTGTAACAGGAAGAAGTGTGGAAGCAAAAGACAGGACTCTGTTAATTGGTTCATGTGACCTAACATGTATGGTTTGTTTGTGTGCACGGTGAATCATACAATCCCAGGGGGCAGCCCTTATCTTTTAAAATGGCAGCTTTCTATTTATGATTACCCAATGGCACAAGTAGTGTCATTGTATATTATTATGAAAATGGTTTATTATCATGAGCAGGGTTTTACATATGAGCTGTTTTATGCAATATCTTTTTATAGAGACCTACATTGTTTGGGGAGGTATAGTTTTCCTTTAAAATATCCCCCTAAGATTACACGTTAAGGTAAGAGCGGAAACCCTTCAAAAATATTAAAGGACCAGTAATATCAAAAAATGTAATTGTTTTAAAAGTAATAAAAATATAATGCAGTGTTGCCCTGCACTAGTAAAATGTCTGTGTTAACTTCAGAAACACTACTATTGTTTATATAAATAAGCTACTGTGTAGCCATGGCAGCAGCTATTCAAAGAGAAAAGGCTCAAATTACACAGCAGATAGCAGATAAGCTCTGTAGATCATAATGATATCTGTTATCCATTATTTATCCTGTGCCATATAGCCTTTTTTCAGTTTCCGCCATTGCTACTCAGCAGCTTGTTTAAATGAACCATAGTAGTGTTTCTGAAGCAAACTGATCAGTTTTACCAGTACAGGGCAACACTACATGATATTTTTGTTACTTTAAAGCACTTTCATTTTTGGTGTTAATAGTCCTTTAGGGATAGTTTACCTTTAAAGGAGAACCAACCTTCCTATATATCTTTTTTCCTATTAACATTGGGATCAACCATCAAAAATACCGACCAGGCCGGTAAAATCCCGGCCAGGTGGCAACCCTAGTGGGCAGGCCCAGACTGGCAATCTGTGGGTTCTGGCAAATGTCAGAGGGGCTGCTATAAGGTGCCATAGAAAGTCAGTATTTAGTGGGCTGTGGGGGCTGTTTGGGCCTCTGTGTACCTGAAATACCAGGGCCTATTTTGACTCTCAGTCCAGGTCTGCTAGTGGGCAGGTGCCCTGAGGCCGCATGGTCCTAGCACCCACCCACTTACCCTCTCCGGTTAGGGTTGCCACCTTTTCTTGAAAAAAATACCAGCCTTCCTATATATTTATATTTTTTTCCTATTAATAACATTGGGATCTACAATCAAAAATAGCAGCCAGGTGGCAACCCTATCTCCGGTGCGAGTACGCAAGCACTCCCCACTACATTTCAAGAAGCGGCTGGGTGGCATGCCTCCCCTAATACTTTGCAGCCCTAGGCCTATGTAGCCTTGCCATAAATCCGGGCCTGTTGGTTGCTAGGCTTGGAGGCTTGGGTTTCCACCTTTTCTGAAAAAAAAATACCGGCCTACCTATATAGTTATCTTTTTTTCCTATTAATAACATTGGGATCAACCATCATTTTTACCAGCCAGGCCGGTAAAATACTGGTAGGGAGGTAACCCTATAATGGTGTCCCAGTTCAATACTTGGCAGGGTTAGGGACCCCTGCTCTACATCATACTAAAAGTTAATGTAAAGGTGACTGTGCCCTTTCATTGCCAAAAACATGTGGCCCAATCCAAGCTTCAGATTTATTTCAGTTAGATAAACAGGACTTGAATTAATGTAATGCCTTTCTCTATGAGTAAGGGGTGGGCGGGGCAATGTTCGAGTACTGACGCCCCTGTGTATTTAGTTGCTGCAGGAGGAGTAAGGCGCGGCAGGGTTCGTGTAAAGAGGAGTGGGTGGGGCACAGAGAGCTGATTATCGCCTCAACTGCACCTGTATCTACCGTGTGTCCGCGCTGTGCAGTTTTCAGAGAGGAAGAGCGGTAAGTGTACTTTGTGTACGCGGGGGCTACATAGGAACCGATACTACCCCGCCCTGCTCTCACACAAGTGGTTTGTCCGCTATACAGAGCGCACCTTTTACTGTAATATAGAGGGGGAGTCGCACCTTCTAAATACACAGGAACAACTGATGCGGATGTGCCGGAGCTGGGAGTAGCGCCAGTGTCATGAGGAAGCTCGGGACTTTCCTTGTGACTATGGGAGAGCTCGCATCAACTCCTTCCGTTCCCATAACTCGCCCGTGTTATTCACCCCTTTCCTATTGGCGCTTCCCTCTCACACACAGAACAATAGCGCAATACTGTCCGGCATTGCCAGCGTGAAAGTGGCGGATAACGGGTACGCGAGGGTGAGCTGGTTAATTGGGGCATTTGCGTTGTTTATAGGGGTTGCACAGCATTGAGTTTACTTTCTGAGGCATTTTGTAATTGGTTTTCATTTATTTGTGGTTGAGTTATTTAGCTTTTTATTCAGCAGCTCTCCAGTTTCAGCCATCTGGTTGCTAGGGTCCAAATTACCCTAGCAATTGTGCATTGATTTCAATAAGAGACTGAGATATGAATAGAAGAGGGTCAGACCGGAAAGATGAGTAATAAAAAGTATTAATAACAATTCATTTGTAGCCTAAAGGTGGCTATACACGGGCTGATAAAAGCTGGTGGCAGCTTACTGACCCATGCATGAAACCCTATGGTGGGCTTCCCCGACCAAAAGTCGGCCAGATGTTGAGTGGATGGGACAAAAAATCCTGTCTGATCGCAGCCGCATCATTGATGCAGTCTCGCAATCCGACTGCCTGTTGCTGATCATTATGATCAGCCTTATATCGCCTTGATGAGCGGATCTCTCCGTGTATGGCCACCTTTACAGAGCTTTTTCTTTAGATGGGGTCAGTGACCACCCCCATTTGGAAAGCGTCAGAAGATAAAACTAAATTTTTTAAAAACGATTCAAATTAAGACTAACAGAAAAGTTGCTTAAAATTGGCCATTCTATGACCTTTTAATCTTAAAGTGATACTGACTTTTTATCATGACTATACATTAAATGTTACCTATAGGTCATGTTGATCATTTTTTGCTGAGAGGTTTGTTTTTGTATATAATTGTTAGTTGAAGTTCCTAAGCCTGACTCTCTGACTTTGCCAACCTGACTGTCCCATCTCAGCCTGTTAGTTACAGTTTCTAATGCTAACGGACTCCTGCTGCACAAATATGGCAGCCCCCTCATACAGGAACATGGGGGATCAGACAGGTAATGTAAAAGCATCATACACATACTTTATGGCAAAGTTATAAGCAACTTTCAAAGCCAGTATTATAATCAATGTAAAAAATTTTCAGGTGTCGGTATCTCTTTAAAGGTGAACCACCCCTTAAACCAGGGGCGCAACCCTAGATGTCAGGTTGTATGTGAACCCACCCAACTTCAGGGTTCCTTTTATAGACCTGACCTGCTGACCGTGTCACAAAAGGGGCGGGCGAGCAGGTGTTTGGCTATAAAAACAGAAGCCGGCAGTATAAGGTGGGGGGAGAAGGAAGGAGAGCTTGACCCAGACCCACCAGCCATCCGCATATTTGGATAAGAGGATGGCCCCAACCTGCAGGTATTGAGTCAGCCTGCCAATCACTACTCCTGTTATTTAAAGGGACCCTGTCTTTTTTCAAAATGCATCAGTTAATAGAGCTGCTCCAGCAGATTAATGCACTGAAATCCTTTTCTCAAAAGAGCAAACAGATTTTTTATTATTCAGTTTTGAAATCTGACATGAGGCTAGACATTTTGTCAATTTCCCAGCTGCCTCGGTCACATGACTTGTGCCATCACTTTGGGATAAAACTACTTTCTGGCAGGCTGTTGTTTTTCCTTCTCAATGTAACTGAATAATACGCAGTGGGACATGGGTTTTTACTATTGAGTTCTGTTCTTAGATCTACCAGGCAGCTGTTATCTTGTGTTAGGGAGGTGTTATCTGGTTACCTTCCCATTGTTCTGTTAGGCTGCTGTGGGGGAAAAGGGAGGGGGTGATATCACTCCAACTTGCAGTAAAGAGTGATTGAAGTTTATCAGAGCACAAGTCACATGGCTTGGGGCAGCTGGGAAATTGACAATATGTCTAGCCCCATGTTAGATTTCAAAATTAAATATAAAAAAATTGGTTTGCTCTTTTGAGAAATGGATTTCAGTGCAGAATTCCGCTGGAGCAGCACTATTAACTGATGCATTTTGAAAAAAACATTTATTCCGATGACCGTATCCCTTTAATTGCCAGTCTCTATGTCCGCTATTTCTAAAGGCTATTTAGAGTAGCTAGATGAACAGCAGTAGGGCCACAAGAGACATCCCTGGGGTGAATATATGATGACGGCCCCCACTATCTAACAGGAGAGCAATCCCTGGGGTGCACATAGGACCGTCACTTTTATCTAATAGGAGTCGCATCCCTGGGTTGTGTGTACAGCATGGATACCCCCTAGAGAAAGAAAAGAAGGGGCATATAGTGGACAGTTGCCCCATCTAACAGGAGAGACATCCCTACCTCCTGGCCACTACACAACTGTAATTCATTTTTTTCCAGGTACCCCTTTCTGCTGTTAATGGACTGGCTTGTGTATAGTATTTCCAATTTTAGGATGCAATGTTGTGTAACACAAGTGGCTGCCATAAATATATAGTTGCTGACAAACACTTGTATTGTAACAGGCAGCCTACAGTAAGGAGACAAGTGTGTAAGGAACATACACAGGGTACTTCATGTAGCAGTACTCTGCTTCCCCTTATTGCTTAAATTGTCTATCATGCCTACTACATACAGTACTAATGCTAGTATTACTATGTTTCATGTTTATGTATCCAGTGATTGTCGCTGTTTTTAACCAACTTTGCACTTGTACCGTGTCAAATTGGTCTGTTATTTGACCATACTACACAAGAGCCATTACTATCCTGTAAATCAGTGCTGTCCAACTTCTGTGCTACCGAGGGCCGAACCTTTTCTGGCCTACGTGGTGGATGGCTGATAATGGCAGTCAGTGGTGACCATGCTGCCTTTTAAACCACACCTACTGTAAACCACACGCATGTTACCACAAGAACGTTTAAGATCATATCCACATTAACAGTAGTAGCGCACCAAAAAACCAAATGGTCGGTGCTCACTACAGAGAGATCCCTCATCTTTCATATGTGAAACATTTAAGTCAGCCATATGCCTATCCTGTGGATCATACAGAACCCTCCCCCCCCCCCCCCCCCCCCCCAACACATGATAAAACACCTTAGGGACCCATAATAATTATTTCCAAATGCTAACAAACACCCAGAACAACCCCCTACCAGGTTTACATCCCACAGGTAGCACAGGGCAAGCTCAGAATTACACACACAAGCGGCACTGGGCAAGCAGAGTATGGCACAGACGAGCAGCACTGGGCAAGCAGAGTATGGCACAGACGAGCAGCACTGGGCAAGCAGAGTATGGCACACATAGGGAGCATAGGGAAAGCAGAACAGGTCAGGAGACCGCTCTAAGCTGTACTACATACAGTCTGGGTCTCGGGTGTGAACAGTACAGGGCTTTAGGGGTGTGAACAATAGTGTTACAAGTGTAAACAATGCAGGGGGATCACAGGTGTGAACAATACAGGGGATTAGTCTGAATTTGAGGGGAATTCAACGCATTTTTATATTGTTAGTTGTGGCTGTAGTTCGCAGGCAATTTTCTTGTTAAACAGTACTGCCTTATTCAGTGTTGGACTGTCCCACAGGGATACCAGGAAAACTCCCAGTGGCCCAGGTGTCAGTGGGCCTCTTGCTTCTAACAATTTGGCCTATTTCATGTTCATTCCCTATTACTTTATGTGGAAAAAGAGGCTTAATAATGGAATAATACAGTATAGTAATTAGATCTAAAAGACTAGGAGAATAAAGAGGTTAAGTGAGGAATAATAGTTTGGAAAGTTGGGCCCCTGGTCTAAGGTTTTCTGGTGGGCCCCTGGGATCCCAGTCCAACACTGACCTTATTTGGTATTTGGGGATGCAATGATCATTTTAGGGAACATATTGGAAGCAGTGTCAAAATACTGAATTAAACCAGTTGGTACGTTGCACAATGCATCCAAATGCATCTGGCACAGGTAGACTGTTTTATGGATATTGCACTATCCATGCACCCAGGATAATAAAGATTTTTTTGGGTGCTAATTTATGAAAAACTCAATCGGTGTAGTCGGGGGTGAAAACTCAAATTAATAAAGAGTGCTGCAAAAAAAAAAACCTCACATTAATAGAGTTCTCTGCACTCAACCCATTATCAATATATTTAAGACATTGAGACATTCTGTGCATACAGCCACTAAAAAATGCCTTGCCCTTTAAACAACAAATATATTGCAATATATGGACAAACAATCCCTGTTGTTTAAAGGGTAAGGCATTTTTTAGTAGCTGTATGCACAGAATGTCTCAATGTCTTAAATATATTGATAATGGGTTGAGTGCAGAGGACCTCTTGTATTTGTCTATATGTATTTTGTGGTCACAGCCTCATTGCACCCCCGCCTAATGGTTTTAAAAATTAGTGGTGAGCACAACTTTTTCTTGTTTGTTGTATTTTCAGTTTTTAGCCATTTCCAGCTTTGGGGTATAATAAATGTCGAAAAATGTTGTTTTATTTTTTTTACTCAATTTGAGTTTTGATTTAACAATACTGTTAAAAAATCAAAAAATGTTCAGGTAACATTCAACTTGCTCTTTGATACATCTGCCCTAAAAGTGTTGTAGCTCGCTAGTGCAAACTTGGGGTCCAGTTACACATGGTCTACAACTAGTTTGAGGGAGTAATGTATACCAAATGTTGCCTTTCTGTCATTACTCATTATTTTTTATTTTTTTCAGATTTAACGTTGACGTGAAAGTGAAACTTTGAGTTTACACCATGAGCATTCTTCCAACACAAGGCAGTCTACCAGGTCAGTGCATGTATTTTCTGACTACATGACTTAATTGTGAGCAGGCTGAGCCAAAATCAAATTGTTGACCTAATGTGCGACAGTTGTTCAGTTTGGAGATGCTGAACATTGTCAACACAGCAGTTGTGTTTTTGGGCACCTCTTCTACAATATGCCCAGTGTGTTATCAGTCAATGGGATTTGGGGGAGCAATCACTGGTACTCTTCTGCTGTCAGAGAAACACTACCGTATTTGCCGGCGTATAAGACGACCCCACAACATTTCCACTTAAAATGTACAGTTTGTTATATACTCACTGTATAAGACTACCCCCTCTTCCGCACACCTTCTGCACACCGTCTGTGCCCTTGCTTGCTGCTGTTGGCCCTCCTTCTGTGTCACTGTTGCTGTCAGCCCCCCTTCTGTGTCCCTGCTTGCTGCTTTTAGACCGCCTTCTGTGTCAGTTTGTCCATGTTTCCCTGTGTCCCAGTTAGGTGCTTAGCCCTACCTTCTACGTCTTGCTGCTCAAACTCTGTTTGCTCTGCCTCCCCGCGCTCTTTTCGCAGAACTCACTGCTGCCTGGTTGCGCGTCTAGTTTCGTCTCGCGAGACTTCTGACGTCACAACCAGGAAGTGCGGCTGGAGCAGCGGGGCAGATCGCGATCAGCATCGGATGAGGTGAGATGAAGTAGTACCCGGCGTATAAGACGACCCCCCACTTCAGGGCATATTTTTCTGGGGCAAAAAGTCGTCTTATACGCCAGCAAATACGGTACGTCCTGAGTGTCTGTTTACAGGCAAGTTAAAACAAGGATAGAAAGTGAACTCTTCTTATTATTTTTTTCTTAAATCTGGGAGATGTGGTTAAAATCTTAGTGTTCCTATCTATCTCAAGGCTGCTGTGAAATGAAAGCCATTTTGTACTGTCCAGTCATGTGAATCTGCCACCTTTGTATTGTAAACAATAAGAGGCTCACAGTGCCACCTTCACTGCTTTGTGTAGATAGAATATATGTCTTTAAAGGAGAACTGAACCCTTAAGAAAAACCCTACTCTACATAGACCCCACTCCTTCTCCCCCCTCCCCAGCCTAGCTGCTACCCCTAGTAAATGCCCCTAACTCTTTACTTGCCCCTCAGTGCAGATTCAGGACATCTTCACAGGCGCCATCTTCCGCCACTTCGGTAGTCTTCAGGTCTTCTTCTTTCACTTCGGCAATTTGTCTTTGCTTTAGTAAGTTGCTACAACTGTGCATGCGCCGATATGCTGCTCTTATTCCGTAACTCACTGAAGAGAAGAAGATGGTGCCTGTGAACTCCGATGCCTGAATCTGCACTGAGGGGTAATTCAAGAGTTCAGAGC
>CM044433.1:147174656-147189057 GCA_024363595.1 Xenopus borealis | reverse complement strand
TACTTTGTTGAAGCAGTGCACGTTCTACAATGGACACTTTCCATCGGCATCTATACAGTAGAACCTTAGAGACAACGTTTCTACTGGATAGAGACTACAGAAATGACAGATATTTCTGCTTGTTTTATTGCTGTGCATTTGGGCCTGGCAGGGCTTTATTGTTTATTTTAATCCTTTTTTCTTTTCTTTTCAGAGGATGCTGTGACCAAATCATCTAGTGATGTGGATGGTTTTGAAAAAGCTGTTGTTGGAGGTAATGCATGTCCTTATTTATTATATTACAGTTGTTCCTAAGGGTAGTGGCACACAGAAGATTAGTCACCAGCGATTTTCAAAAGCGAGTTTTGGCGACAAGTAGACTATTTTTCTGCAAGCACCAATTACAGACTATTTCATCTCCTGAGCGATTTACATGCCATAGTGCAGGGGTGTCCAACCTGCGGCCCAGGATTGATATGAATGTAGCTCAGCTTTAAACAAACATCATAATAATATACTGAGTCTATTTAATATCCAGGTGTCCCATATTCCAGTGTATAGCGCCATCTGGTTATCCAACTGGTATTGTAGTTCTTTTCTGTGTATTTTCTCTACTTTTCCAAATCAAAAGTGATTGTGTAATTAATGTGTGGCCCCAGACAATATTTCTCAGGGAAGCCAAAAGGTTGGACACCCCTGCCATAGTGCAACATGCAAACGTCCCCACCCACGCGGGAAATGGAATGACCTTCTACCATCCTCTATGTACTGAAAACATTTCTGCTGTCTACATCACATGGTTTCTCCACAGTCACGTGCTTATGGCATTCCATACTACATCATCACACATTTTACCTATCCCTGTGTGCATTGCTATCGTAGATTTCATTACTTGTGAATGGGCTGGCTATTGCTAATAAATCTCTCAAGAAAAAAAAAAAAGTCGCTCTGCGTTTTGGGACAACTGTCAATTTCACAATGCAACATTCCAAGTGGGGTGAGGCCTAATTTCTAGTGAAGCAGTAGCTCAAATCTTGATAAGTTAAAAAGACTTTATTAAGACAAAAGCCTAACTCCTTTCATAAATGGGCACCTACTCATATGCAGCCTATCTGAGATCCGTCATGCTGAGAAATGTACTGTACAATCTCGTGCAGGGAGAATGTTACTTTAAATAACAGGAGTCTGCAAGCCACTCCTGTTCAAATGTACTCGACATCCCAAAACAGTTTAACCCTAAAAATACTGGCAAGTTTAGAGGTCTGTAGAGCACTATGTAGCATGAGATTTGTTTTGTTTTTTGGGAGGGACCCATAAAAATGCTAAACTCCTTTTTATTTATTTTGAAATTCTAGAAACAACTACAGAGACAATAACCTGAGAGGAATCTGAAAATAAACTTACGTTGCAACTCCTTTTGAAGTGCAGTTGAACACACAATTATTTTTGCCCTTTTTGGTTGTTTGCCTTTAACTTTTTAGTATGATGTAAAGAGTGATATTCTGAGACAACTTGCCATTGGTTTTCATTTTTAATTTGAGTCTTTATAGCAGCTCTCCAGTTTGCAGTTTCAGCAATCTGGTTGCTAGGGTCCCAATTACCCTAGCAACCATGCATTTATTTGAATAAGATAATGGCATATGAATAGAAGAGGCCTGAATAGAAATCGGTAATAAAATCTAATAAAATACACTTGTAGCCTTACAGAATTTCTTTTTTTTTTTTTTTTTTTTTTTGATGGGATTGGTGACCCCTGTTTGAACGTTGGAAACAGGGCAAATAAATGATAAAAAAAAAAGTTGCTTTAAATTAGCCATTCTATAAGACTACTGCTCTTTGGGTGCTCTCCTCTACCCCTTCATTGGAACTGAAGTTCTAAATAAATGCAGGGTTGCTAGGGTAATTTGGACCCTAGCAACCAGATCGCTGAAATTGCAAACTGTAGATTGAAAGGAAAAGGATCTTTCCAAAGGTGTAATTAGATTGATAAAGAATGGATCTGACTTTCGTAGTTGAGAATCTATAGATTGAAAGAAGAAATCCCTTCTTTATCAATTAGAACATATATTTAAATAATTGAACAACTATGTGCTAGTTAATATAAGAACAAGAATTACTCTAAAGTGCTAGTGCGATAAATTAATGAAAGTATCTACAAAAAGCTTCATACAGGCTAAATGAAGAAATTTGAGACCACAGTCCCAGAAGCCTTTACTACTTCAACTTTGTGGGGTCCCATCATTTGGCCAAACAACAAGATGGTGTTTACGGAACTTATCCGCCATCTATTTATTTCCTTTTCTACCTGTTTCTATTTCTAAGAATGGGGCACACAATCACTTTACCAATTATTAATTGATACACCCTAAGGAATTAAGCACAGTAATAATCTGTAATAGGAGAATTTTAATGAATGTATTGATAAGTTAATTTTCATTTCATTTGCATTATCACTTTATCTCAGTTAAACATAACATTTCTTTGAATTAAAGGGCAAGGAAAGGCAAAGAAATGAAAGAAATCTATCTCCAATATACTTTAATTTTAAAATGTGTATCGTTTTTATAAGAAACCTGACTGTATGCAGTGAAATTCTCCCTTCATTTAGTGCTTCTGGCAGGGAAAGAATCACTTATGAACAGCAGGGGGAGCCCCTACCTTACTTACCAGCCATGCAGAACTCAAGCAGACCATACTGAGCATGTGCAGTGCCAGTGTCAGACAAAGATGTATAACAAAGTTACAAGATGACAGCCCCCTGTGGCCAAACTTGAAAGCATAAATCATTTGTTTGATTAGGCTTGTGGTGCAGTAAGTTTATATTTATGTTTAGTATACAAAATACAGCATTTCTAGTCTTATTCTATTTTACACTTTCCTTGTCCTTTAAGATCTTGGCACATAATCACTTGAATCATTTTCAGTTTATACACCCTTATGAACTAAGCAGAATCTCAATCTGCAATAGGAGAATCTTGATGAATTTATTGATTTAATAAGCCAATTTATTTTCATTTGATCTGCATAGGAGAGGTGTTTGTAGATACTTTGATTCATTTATCGCACTTGCACTATAGAGTAATTCTTGTTCTTGTATTCACAATCAATTGCAAACTGGAGAGCTGCTAAATAACTAAAAAAAAAACACGCATAATAAAAAATTAAAACCAATAGCAAATTGTCTCAGAATATCACTCTCTATCATAATAAAACTTAAAGGAGAAGTCAACCTATAATGTGCTAAACCCTATGCCCCCCTGCCTACTCAATCCCACCCCCCACCCCCCCCGGGCAAATGCCCCTAAGTTGCTTCTTACCCCCTCAGCACAGGTCCTGACTATGGAGTTTTCAATCGGAAAACTTTGTGACTTTTCGGCGCACATGCGCCGTCAAGCAACGAAGAATCTGGGGAGAAGATGGCTCCTGCAAACTCCACTGTCAGGACCTGCGCTGAGGGGATAAGTAGCAACTTGGGGGCATTTGCCCCGGGGGGGGGGGTTCGGCGCATTATAGGTTGACTTCTTTAACTCTGATGTGCACAACCCCTTTAAAGGAGAAGGAAACCCCTTCTCCTTTAAGTTGAACCTCTGAGGAGAGAGGAAGTGTCTGCCTCTGCACTGGAATGATCCTTGTGTCTTATGTGCAGAAGTGGGGCGACCTCCCAACATGATGGAGATGAGAACAAGCTTTGTAGGATGCTATGAAATATGATCCCCCCCCCCCCCCCCCAAACTGTAATGTAAAGCTGGTTGGAGTATAGTTCATGCATTTACATGTGACAGCTGGTATATCTCAATGAGAGAATCTTTCTGACCCCATGCGTTTTTATCATCTTGGATGAAGATGCAGCATTGTGTTCCCATTGGACAGGAAAATGTTTCATGTAGTTTACACACACCTTTTATATCTACCAGTCCCATTAAACCCATGTCACTGATCCAACACCATGTTACAATATCTCCCATAGTATAATATTTAGCATATTCCATAACTTGTAACTGGCTTGTCCTATTTTCTGTTGTCAGGTGTAATTGCTGCCGTATTCCTAACCCTGGTTACTGTCGTGGTGCTGATCGCAGTCTACTTGTACAAGCATAAAGGCAGCTATCGTACCAATGAGAATCCCGAGGATGCGGAGGCAAGCAAGACCTTACAGATGACCGAGGACAGTGCCCTCACCCCAGAGAAAAAGGAATACTTCATGTAACCGCAAATGTTTTGGGACAATTCATCATTCTTCCTATGTGCCGAACTCTTAGCTGTCGACTTCTGTATTGGTGGAATATTCTGACAGATCATGGTTGGCTGTACATAACTGTGAAGTATAGATCGACTTTCAAACTTGGTGGCCTCTGGTCCCTGGCAAGGATATGGGTGAAAGATGTATTTTTTTTTTTTTAAATTGCTGAATATTTACTTTGTTTTTCAAAACCCATTTTGTAACTCACCCCTAACATATTCCTGAGCACTGTTTTGCTAGATGCGACCTGCATCTCTGCCCTTTCCTTGCCCCGCACTTTTATTGCATTTCAATTTCCAGCACTGGAGCTGCTTTCTGTTGTGCAAGTACTTTTATCTATAATTTAATAATAATAAGGGGACATTGCTTTAGTTAGAATGTAGTGTTCCCACACAGCCTATAAATACAGCGCAAGTCATTCAATCAGCCTATTTGCTACAAAAATAAAAGCTTCTCATTTTAATCTTTCTGCAGTGTGATTTACAAGTGCCCCATTGGACAGTTCACAAGATGTGTTTTATTTTAATGAGTAGTGATGAGCGATGTTTTTTGGAGGGTGTGATTTTGATACGGTCTTTGCTGGTGGAAATTTTGTGAAACTTGCTGTGCAAATAAATGACAGAAGCAGAAATAACCCTTGCAGTGCTAGTGCAGTTGCACATACAAATGTATGCAAAAAGCATCAATGTGATGCATCAATGCCCAGCCTAGAACTGGAAAAAGCATTTTCCAGTGAATAAAGATGGCTACTCTGAGCTCTCTTTAGCTCCAACCAACACTGCTACCCTGTGAGATTCCTGCCCAGAGTATGAGGATTTCCCTTGGGAACACAAACGGCAGGAGAAAAGGAGGATAGTGGAGCGACTGGGGTTGAGTCTAGAGGTAGACAACCAGATCTTGGAGGATCTGGAGTCCTTTAAGAAGGAGATAATGGAGGAGGTTCATCATGAGCAGGAGGGTAGAATTGAAATATATTTGATCTTGATTACAGATAAAATAAGATTTTATTAAAAATAAAATGTAGACAGAATGTATGAAACAGAAGTCCTACTTGTTTTGATTGCTTTGAGCAAAGGTATTTTTAAGGGTATACTTTTAGGGCTCATCCAGACGAGAAGATTCAAGGAGATTCGTCGCCTGACGACAAAACGCCACGTCTTTTGAGGCAACTAATCTCCTTGAATGGCTTGCTCATATCTTGCACCCGCTAGCGCTAAAGTCGCCTGCACCTATTCACACGCGGCGACACGATTTTCAAAGTCGCTTGAAATTGCCTTGTGAAAATTGCTGGTGGTATGGCACTCAAAACGCTTAACTTTCCGAGGTCGCCTGAAAGTTTCCACATGAGGCAACTTCAAAAAACAAAGCACCCCCACATCCCACCAAGGATTTAAATTATAGCCGGCAGTTTGGGGAGATTAGTCGCCCCAAAGAAGAGATTTGTTGCTGGGCAACTATGTCCCTGAATCTGATAGTGTGTCTCTGCCCTTAAAGGAGTTGTTCACCTTTGAGTTAACTTTTAGTATAATGTATAGAGTGATATTTTGAGACAATTTGCAATTGGTTTTCCTTTTTTATTGTTTGTGGTTTTATAGTTATTTAGCTTTTTATTCAGCAGCTCTCTAGCTTGCAGTGTCAGCAATTTGGTTTCTAGGGTACAAATTACCCTAGCAACCCTGCATTGGTTTGAATAAGAGACTGGAATATGAATAGGAGAGGGACTGAATAGAATGATAAGTAATAAAAAGTGGCAATAACAATACATTTGTAGCCTTACAGAGCATTTGTTTTTAGATGGTGTCAGTGACCCCCATTTGAAAGCTGCAAAGAATCAGAAGAAAATTGCAAATCATTAAAAAACTATGAAAAATAAATAATGAAGACCAATTGAAAAGTTTCTTAGAATTGGCCCTTCTACAATATACTAAAAGTTAACTTGAAGGTGAACCACCCCTTTAAAATTAGTAACAAGTGACTGTCCTTCTGAAGAGAACAAGGAAATCTATCAAATCTAAATTATCTGCTTTATAAAATATTTCCCCCACCTTGTACTATAAATCTTTATAGATGATTTTTCAGAGAGTACGTATATCGTTTCTACAACTGCAGGTGTTGTATTCTGTATTCCACAAGCGTACATAGTAGGGATGCACCGAATCCACTATTTGGTATTTGGCCTAATCCTTCATGAAAGATTTGGCATAATACTGAACCGAATCTTAATTAGCATATGCAAATTAGTGACAGGAATGAAAAAGTAGAAAAACATTTTTTACTTGTTTTGTACATGCAAATTCGGATTCAGTTTGGACAAGCACAAGGATTCGGTGCATCTCTATCAATTAGCTGAACAGACACAAGAGGAACAAAAGTCCATCAGAGCTATATCTGTAGCCCTTTATTTTGTGACTAGCCAAAAAGCTGTCCAACCCCTTCTTGAATCTAATGTCTGCCAGCCATTGTTTCCTCTTCTACAAGCAATACTTGCAAGTCACCTGCTCAATGTAAGTCTCTACCATCAGTGCAGGCAGGGCTGCAGGGTGTTGCACAGTGCAAAGGCTACACAGGCACAAGTGCTAAATCATTTAAGGCCCACCTACAAGGTAAAGAAAAAAACTGGTGGCCACGGACCACCCCCTACAAGTTATTAAAACATTAGACTCCATCATTGCATTGTGGGACTTATAGTTCCTTAACAGCTGGAGGGCCAAGTTTGAGGACCACTGAGTTATATAAACAAAACTGGTGGCAAGGGCCCCTAACAGTAATATAAAATAAAAATTGGTGGCCAGGGCCCCTATAAGTTATATAGAAAAATGGTGGTTAGTTATTTTTAAAGTTAATATTTAAAGGAATACTGTCATGGGAAAAAAAAAAAAATTTTCTTCAAAATGCATAAGTTAATAGTGCTGCTCCAGTAGAATTGTGCATTGAAATCCATTTCTCAAAAGAGAAAACAGATTTTTTTTATATTTCATTTTAAAATCTGACATGGGTCTAGGCATACTGTCAATTTCCCAGCTGCCCCAATTCATGTTACTTGTGCTCTGATAAACTTCAATCGCTCTTTACTGCTGTACTGCAAGTTGGAGTGATACCACCCCCAGCAGCCTCTGACATGGGGCTAACTAGTGCTGTGATAAACTTTGCAGTACAGCAGTAAAGAGTGATTAATCACTCTTTACTGCTGTTCTGCAAGTTGGAGTGATATCAACCCTCCACCCCCAGCAGCCTAACAACAGAACAATGGGAAGGTAACCAGATAACAGCTACCTAACACAAGATAACAGCTGCCCGGTAGATCTAAGAGCAGCACTCAATAGTAAAAACCAATGTCCCACTGCGTTCCATTCAGTTACATCGAGAAGGAAAAACAGCCTGCCAGAAAGCAGTTCCATCCTAAAGTACTGGCACAAGTCACATGACCAGGGGCAGCTGGGAAATTGACAAAATGCCTAGCCCCTTGTCAGATTTCAAAACTCAATTTAAAAAAAATTATCTACTGGAATAGCACTATAACTGAAAAAAAAACATGTTTTCCTATGACAGTATCCCTTTAAAAAAAAAAAAATCTGGTGGTCAGCGCCCCTTCAAGTTGTAGTCAAAATTGGTGGCCAGGGCCCCTATATGTTACATAAAAAAATTGTCAGCCAGGGCCCCTATATGTTACATAAAAATATTGTCAGCCAGGGCCCCTATATGTTACATAAAAAATTGGTGGTCAAGTCCCCTATATGTTACATAAAAAATTGGTGGTCAAGTCCCCTATATGTTACATAAAAATATTGGCTGCAAGGCCCCTATATGTTACATAAAAATATTGGTGGTCAGGGCCCCTATATGTTACATAAAAATATTGGTGGTCAGGGCCCCTATATGTTACATAAAAAGATTAGCGCCCAGGGTCCCTACAGGTTACATAAAAATTGGTGGCCAGGGCCCCTGTAAGTTATTTAAAAAGAATAAGTGTACTCACCTCAGCAGCAGAGTTCATGGCATCTATAGCTTCAGCTTTCCTGTGCTCTGATTTGCCAGTGAAATGTAAGTCCCGGTAATGTCGTATGGTGATTGTATAGGCTGGAGGGAAGGTTCAAACTTCGCCCCTCCAATCACCATGCAGTTTAATTGGGACTTACAATTTACTGGCAAATCAAAGCAGTTAGAAGATGCTGGCTCCCGCCCGCTCTCTCTTCCGAAGTCTCCAGCTAAGTGACAGAATGGCTATCCACACAGCATAGTTGGGCCCCCATTAGGTCCTAAAATCCTCTGGGCCCAGGACAACGCTCCCCTCTGTCCCCCCTGATGGCGGCCCTGAGTGCAGGCACACAATGTTTCTGGGTGTCTGCGGGTGTGGGATGTACTGGCCTATGATTGCCCCACCCTCAACCTTCTACTGCCCCACTTCAGCCTCCGTGTGGGCTCTCTTTTATCACCTTGTGCTGGATGTGCCCCAGCCCTTCCGTGACATCAGAGTGAGGTGGCCTGTGCCTAAACAACTGACTCCAAGTTTTATATTCTTTTATCTAGTACTGCTAATCAAAAAACATCTCTGCTATTTAAACTATTTAAAAAGACCTGCCAAATGTTGTGTAATATGATGTTCTGCAAATCATTTGGCTAAAAGAAATCTAGAAATGACTTCCAGTGCATCGAGTACCTGAATGTTGTGCTGTTAGTCTTTCAAATTGGATATCAGTTTTATCAGACTTAATGGAAAATTCATAGATTTAATGCTGTTACTTCCTCATTTTATAACGTTGAGTAAGAAGTCTAATAATGAAGAGAACAGGAGGTAGCGTATATTCAGTAACTAGTTTTTATTCAGTACGATTTCTAAAAACTAACCATAGCTGGCTCCTACAGTTCTGGCCACAAATATTGCACTTTTATCAAAGAAATCCCAACTTACTCTAATATAAAAGAATCTGCTTCAAAATAAGATTGAAGTTCATTAGACCAGTTTTACACAAGTACTTGTTTGACCTTTAAGATTTACATTTCATTCAGGATGTAACATGTCCTTTCATATCTGAAAGGAATGACATTAGAATTATTGACAACATCAGGGCTTGAATTGAAGTGAAAAAAGTGGAGGGATGCTCTGTGTGGTGAGCATAGAGCAGCGTGCTAAAACAAGCCCCTCCTACAACCATAAGCCACACCCATTGTTATAAAAAGCCTCATGCACCAATACTTTATGGTTTCACCCACCTTCATTTTCTTTATTTCCCCTGTTTTCTTCTTCTCTCCTTTTTTACATAACTCCCTCTGATGTCTCCACCTTCTTTATCTGTTTAACACTTTTCTATATTTTCTACTTCTCTCCCAGCAATCCATTCTCTCCTTTTATCCTTTATTTATTTATATTATATTTTACCCCTGCATTTTATTTGCATGCAGTGGAGAGGAACAAAAGAAAATTCCGGGATGCAAAACTCTTGCATCCCCTCTGAGGGGATGAAATTTCACAGAAATAAACAAGTGAAGGGATGACATCCCTCTCAGTA
Source organism: Xenopus borealis (assembly GCA_024363595.1). Classification (NCBI taxonomy): domain Eukaryota; kingdom Metazoa; phylum Chordata; class Amphibia; order Anura; family Pipidae; genus Xenopus; species Xenopus borealis. Next base: position 147,179,331 of record CM044433.1, on the reverse strand, counting down.
GCTCTCACTCTTTGGAATGAACTAAAAACAAGCTCTAATTCTCCCAAATCTAAACAATGGCTTCTCTCAGCTGCAGCAGAGGGATTTAGAGCTGGGCTCCATTCCGTTGTTTTGTATTTAACCATTCCTGGGTTTATCTAGTCAGTGATGTAACTAGAGGGCGCTGGGCCCCCCTGCAAAAAAATCCCATCCCACATTCACTAACTCCCACCCATCTTGCTTCCCCTTTCATCGCCAGTAAGAGAGAGTGGCTGGGTTTTTTTTAATTAGCTATAGAGGAAGCAGACCCCACAGTCTGGAGACCCCTTGTTCCCTGGAGTCTGCTTCCTATATAGTTATGTAACTGTATCCAGTAGAAGTAAATCTAGAGCACTTGGATTTGCTGATTAATCATTGAAGATTTGTCACTACTTATCCGAGCAGCTTCTTCAGTTTAACTGGCTGATAAGAGAAATCCTCGGCATATAAACTCCTCCAATAATCCAATCACAATGGTGCAGTGTAACTATACAACAAGTTTACAAGTGAAACTCACAGAGGTGTGAATGTTGTGTAGTTATTGTCATAGAATGACCAATGTGTCATGCAACTCAAAGAGGCAGGTGTTACTTGTTAGAATGAAGGTGTGATGTTCTGTAAAACCACACTGATAAAGATGTTAGAACAGAATTTTATGTAGCTGACAGGTGGTGGTGAAGGCCCACTCCTCTGTTTAGGGATTGTTTTCTTTGAATAGCCTCATTATCATTAGCTGTTTATATTGTGAGATATTTACTGAATTATATGAGTGTTCCCTATATGAGAAGAATGACTAGTTATTGGGCCCAACAACAACATTATCAGGCCCCCTAAAAGCATGCAATTTATATAACATATGCAAAAACTTAGGGTGCTACAGGGGCTTAGCAGTTGCATTGGGTTTAAACTTGTGCAAACTCCACTGACCCCCCCCCCCCAATTAACTTACACTTAGGGGGTGATTTATTTATTAAAGGTCGGGTTGTGTTTTTCAAGGGTAGTTTCAGTAGAAACTCAAATTTTTGGGGATAAAAAAAACCTGAATGTTTCAAGCTAAAACCTGTGGAGATCATGTAGAAGTCAATGGCAGAGGTTCGTTGAACCATTCTAAGATGTTTTTAGCCTTCATGATTTTCAGTTTTTTTTCCGTGGTTTGCTCTTGAAAACTCGATCAATTTGAGGTATTCAATGGGTTTTTTTTGCCGATAACTCAGTCAATTTGAGTTTTGGATTTTTCACCCCGATTACATTCATTCAATTTTTTTTACATTCAGGTTCATTCATAAATAAGCAAACATTCGAGTTGTGAATTTATTTGAGGTAGAAAAAAAAAAAACAACTCACAAACTCCATAGTTGCTCAATAACCCCCTTACTATATTTGCCCATAAGGGAATGGAACTCTATATATATTATATATGAACTGCTTATTATAGAGTAATATCAGCTGTTTATATTGCACACAGACAAGGGGCACGGCTGAAAATGTTGGTACTTTGTGCTTGTGTTCACGGGCGGAGCCATATAAAAAACTTGTATGGGACCCAACACATGGTGGGAGTTGAATTAAACTGCTAAAGCTTCTGTGTCCGCTTTGTTCACTTTTATTCTGGTGTTGAAGAGTGGCTACACTGCCCTGGGTCTCCACTTCTTGAGAACATAAGTCCAAGCTTTCTTACAATTTCTACCTCAACTCCTCCCAGTTTTGTGTTTTGGTTGCTTTTTTCGTATCTCCATGTTCAGTGTGATGCAGACAGTTCAAGCTGATTGAATGTATTTTTAATTTGTCTTGGTGGCTTTTTTTCAATGTATATTAAGAAATTTTTTCTTTTTTTACTGGTCCTTTAAGATAGCTTATAAGGCAGCTTATTGGCCATTGTACGAGGCCCTCCAATGGGCTTCCCCAATCGATAACTGGCTGAAAATTGGGCAGATATTGATGTTAAAATGTCTATTTTTGAGGACCACATTGGTTCGTTGATGTGGTTCTTGCTCTGACTGCCTACATTCTGGCCTTGTGATCTGATCACTGGGCCCTAGGGCCACCACTCAGATCAACCCGATATCGCCCACTCAGGGTGGGCTTATAGGTGCAAGACCCAATTGTTTTGCGAAATCTCAAAATGAGTGGATCCACCCATGTTTGGCCAGCTTTAGTGTTTTTTAAAAAAACGAGTACAAACGGCCTTCGGGACTGCTACATGCTCAAGTATTCCTACACAATCTCTGTATTGGTAAGATTATGGCATCTCTGAGAGCAGGCTATAAGAAAAAGCAGTAACACCTTTCTTGTAACTATGAATCTAAAACCACAGATAGTCCATAAGGTGGTGATAATACAGCTTGTGGCTATCTTAAGAGGGAAAACAATGGCTGATTGGGCAAGAGTTCAAAAACCTCTAAAATGAGTATGTTGCTAAATGGACCTCCCAAGTGTTATATACAGAAATTGATCCAAGACCCATTTTCTGGCTTTACCCTATGCAAAATTGTTCTCCCTTGGCCTTGTTTGCTCAGTATTTCTTTCTGATGTGATTTGTGCAATATCTAGAAATGGAACAGCGCTCTTAACTCTAGTATCTATATTTAACTATTAACTATTATCCACTGTATTAGTATTCAGTTCTAGATTCTGCCACTTGCATATACCCTTCTTTGTAACATCTGTTTTTATCAATAAACTCAACTCACAAGTTTAAAAATGTAGCAATTCCTGGAATATACATATTGGCATACATATATTTATATAATACATATATATAACACACTGCCATGTGACATACAAATGATGTAATTAGAAATGAAAGGGAATCATTTATATATCATTTTTCTCCCATGGGACTCAAAGCACTTTTACAGCAAGCAAGGCAGCCGTTATAGGTGCACTAAGTAGCTGGGACAACCGGAGTTGAAAGGGGTGGTTCACCTTCAAGTTAACTTTTAATATGTTATAGAATGATCAGTTCTAAGCAACTTTTCAATTGGTCTTCATTATTTTTTTTGTATATTATTTGCCTTCTTCTACGGACTCTTTCCAGCTTTCAAATGGGGGTCACTGACCCATCTAAAACAATTGCTTTGTAAAGCTACTTATTGGTATTGCTAATTGCATTACTCATGTTTCTGTTCAGGCAGCTCCTAATAATATTCCAGCCTGTTCTTCATATCAATGCATGGTTGTTAGGGTAATTGGGACCCTATCAACCAGATTGCTGAAATTGCAAACTTAAGAGCTGCTGAATAAAAAGTTAAATAATACAAAATGAAAACCAATTGTAAATTGTCCCAGAATATGATGCTCTACATCATACTAAAAGTTAACTCAAAGGTGAAAAACCCCTTTAAGTGACTTGTCCAGGGTCACAAGGAGTTGCCAGATGCAGGGTCTCAAGCATGAGATTCCACATCAAAGACTGATCACTTAAGGGAGGTGAGGAAGCCAAAATTCTTTACTAGACCTGATCCACACCTTAAAGGGAAACTAAAGTCTAAAGTAGAATAATGTTAGAAATGTTGTATTTTGTATACTAAATATAAAAATGAACTTACTGCACCAGAAGCCTAATCAAACAAATGATTTATGCTTTCAAAGTTGGCCACAGGGGGCTGTCATCTTGTAACTTTGTTAGACATCTCTGCAATATCAAGACTCCGCACATGCTCAGTGTGGTCTGGGCTTCAGTTGGGAGGGTTAAGCTTAGGGATCGTCGTAAATTATCAAAACAGCACAAGTAAAATAATATCTGCCATAGAAGCCAATACAGCAAGACTGATTAATAATCAGAATATACAGACTGTACTGGGTCTATGGATACAGATCTCTACACAGTCACTGGCTGTTTTACAGGGAAAAAGACAAATCTGTTTGAGTTCTGGGAAGTAAGGTGGGGGGGGGCTCCCCCTGCTCTTTGAAAGTATGATTGTTTCCCTGCAGAGCAGTTAGGGACTGTCTGACAATTCCTATCCCCCAGCAGTAAATGAAGGGAGAATTTCACTGCATACAGTCAGGTTTCTTGTAAAAATGGTAGACATTTTTTAATTGAAGCATATTGGAGACAGATTTCTTTTTCATTAAAGAAAGTAAAAATGGGATTTTATTTTTTTTGCCTTTACATTCCCTTTAAGGAGCAGTTCAGTGTAAAAATAAAAACTGGATAAATAGACAAAATAATGTGGAAAATAAAAAATGTTTCTAATATAGTTAGTTAGGCAAAAATGTAATGTATAAAGACTGGAGTGACTTGACGTCTAACATAACAGCCAGAACACTACTTCCTGCTTTTCAGCTCTTTTGCTTTCCACTGATTGGTTACCAGGGAGTAGCCAATCAGTAACTTGAGGGAGAGCCACATGGGCCATAACTGTTGCTTTTGAATATGAGCTGAATGCTGAGGATCAATTGCAAACTCACTGAACAGTTATGTCCCATGTGGCCCCCCTTCAAGTTACTGACTAACAAAGTTAGACAGCTGAAAAGCAGTAACTTGTATTCTGGTTACTATGTTAGACATCTGGTCACTCCAGCCTTTATACATTACATTTTTGGACTATATTGGAAACATTTTTTATTTTGCAAGGCCTATTTACCCAATTTTTATTTATTTTCACAATGAACGGTTCCTTTAAAACACTATTTTTTTAATTCGTTTTTTTTTTTT
>CM044433.1:147137892-147151296 GCA_024363595.1 Xenopus borealis | reverse complement strand
GGAAAGTGTATAATATCACTTCTTTATTCTTATATTCTTTTACAATTTCTGCATAATTGAAGTGTCGTGTTTACTTCTTTGGTGGTAATACATTATTAGCATTTAATTTTTGTGCCTTCAAACTATTCTTTAATGTCACTTACAGTACTGTATTGCAAGTTCATAAAAAATGTAATTCTTGCATAAAGTGTCCTGTGCCTGTCACACATGGAACAGAACCTTGCAAACTTTTGTATACTGTATTGTGTTTGTGCATATTCAATAAACAATTCCAGTTTATGTGAGTCCGTATGAATAATGCATGCCGTTCTGATGAATATGCACACAGGCTATTATGTCTGCAAAGGCCTGATAAATTATTTACTGTACAACTATGGAATGTTGTTCACCTTGCTTGAGCATAGTGATAAGCAAAGTATAATAAAGAAAGTATATATCTAACATAGACATTTTATAAATGGATTCTGCTAGTCATTGCAGACAAGGAGTGCAAAACATTGAATGCATTTAGGTCATCTATTTATGTTATTGCTGATGACACATATTTAGGGGTTACTTTAAATGGCAACTCAATATACAAAGATGAACCTAACAAAAATGTAAAGAACTCCAAAAATCCAGAAATACAAAATATGTCACTTCTCTCTATGCATTATAACTCTATCCGACCCATTCAAAAACCTCAATGGTGACTGAAAAGTTCGGTAGTTAAACTACCAGGTAATTACAACATCTGGACACACGGATAATGCTCAAACTCAGAAGATAAGATTTATTGAAAGGTGCAGATTAGCAAAAAAGCAATCACAGAAATTGCAGACTTAATAATAATAATAATAATAATAATAATAATAATATCCTTGACACACGGAACTGTTTTCATTAACAGTGTTTCAATGTCCTTGATAGTTTCATGGCTTGCCAGGGATTCTTGATAAGAACCACAAATTAATGCAATATCACAATTCAGCAGTATTACGATTCAACATTATAATAGCAAGCATAAGCATCTTGACCTGTCTTTGTTGCTTTATTTTTTGATCTTAGCATATCTCCCCTGTGGAGATGAATATCTCCATACTACCTTTATTTGGGTGTGTCAGGAAGAAGAACAGGTCTTGATTGGGTTATAATAACTTCTACCTCATAGGGAAGATTATTTCTGATCAGTGTATGGAATGGGCTTCCATGTACTATTGTTACATTCAGTAAAACAGATAAAGACAAAGCTCCTTCACTATATGGTATAGCAACTCAGACCCAGGAATCTGTGAGATTCAAAGCCTTACCCACCTTGACATGTGTCTGGAACAACATATTATCATTGTACTGTACATAGAGACTGTGGAATCAAAAAAAAGAAAATTATTATGGTAATGGGAACCATGCTTTGGCAGGGGAATGAACCACTCTTAGAACTTCTCTGGACCACTTTTAACAAATCATTACAACCACTATCCAATAGCGTCACACCTTATCACCACTACCCAGCTGCTAGAAATTTGTCTTCTGGTCTTCAGATCTGATGGTCTTCTTCGTTGAAATCCTTTGGTTGTAATCAGTGTCCAGGTCAATTTGAGTAATAGTTCTTAGTCTTATTGTCTGATATGCTTTGTAGTGTAGAGTCCTCCAACTTCTTGATTTGCTCAAGTACAGCTATTACTCTGGTGGAGGGCTGTATGTAAAAATAACAGTTCTTTCTCTTTGTGAATTAGTGTACTAGTATGTACCTTCTTGCATTGAGAGACAGGTACCCAGCAGTCTTTACCTTCTAGCTTAACTGACGGTGAGACAAGTAGGACTTGAAAAGGACCCTTTCAGAATGGTTAAAGGGTGTACTTATGGGAATGATGTTTAACGTACATCCAATCTCCAGGCTGGAGCTCATGTGCCTGATACTTGTCAGGGGTTGGCTGGGCAGCAGTGACTTGTGATTTAATAATAGACAAGCTATTAGACCTTTGTATGCAGTATTGATCTACATTATCACTGCAGGCTCTGCAGGGATAGTCATTGAAACATCAATAGTCATTATCCTGCCAAACAATATATTGTATAGGGACAAGCCATGTTTTGCCAATGGAGTAGACTGCATGGAGGCTAAAACTAGAGGGAGGGCATCTTAAGGTTTTGTTGTCTAATTTCTGTTTAACAGTCCCTTTGGTACCCCCCCCCACACCAAACCTGATGCCTGTGGCCTGTAAGGGGTATGTACGTATTGAGTAATGTGTATCGCTTGGCACACTGAGCTGATTTCGTGGGGCATACCAAACCTGGGAATAATCTCTTGAATTAGTATCTTGTCTGTGCTTGTGGCATCTGACTTTACCACTAGAAATGTTTCAGGCCAATTAGAAAACAAATCAACACAAGCAAGAACATTTTTTGTACAGTTGGCACGGTGTCATTGGAATCATTTTGTATTATTTGAAATTGAACTTCTATTGGTGGCTACTCATGGTAGGAACAGTTGCCCCATATTGTATTCTTAACCTATGGAACAAACATCTACGATCCTCTGAGCAACAGAGGAAAACTCAGGGGTAGACCAAAGCTTCTTTATGAGACATTTTGTGGGCACAAATAAGATGTTGAAGAGACGTGACGTGAACTGGGACACTAGTGTCATTAAGTGGAGGGCTAAAAGTATTTTTAATGTACTGCTTAAGCACTAGTATGAGCATGGGAATTTTTATAATCAAAGCTATTGGAATGAGCTTGGCGTTTTAGGACTGACAAGTTTATAATGCAGAGTGAAAACAGGCTGTCTGCAAGTTTGGATATATGGCTCTATAAGGCTGTATCTGTGCTATAAACCAGCGGTTCTGGATGCATAGTTGGCCACAGGGACATAAAGGAGTGATTTACATGTCTCCGCCCATGATGCATTATGGGGGAAAAAATAAGTTTTTGCTATCTAGGCAGTGCTATATGTATGGCATGAGACAAATAAATACCTTCTGATTTCAGAAGGCTTCACTTTGCATGCTAAAGTTTATAATGGGCAATATGTTTTCCAGAGGAGATAGAGAACCCTCACTCTTTCCAAAGTTGGACAAAGGAATAAACATCATTCTACACGCAGTCCAGGAACCCCTTGGAAGTAGTGTAAGATCAAAGATAAAAGCTTTATTTCACATCAAGTAACCAAACACCTGACGCATTTTGTGTGTTTCCATGCATAGTTATAGGGCTACATATAAGATGCAGGGGCAGTTGCACCTGAACCACATCTTGAATTTAGTGAGCTCCTGAACTGCAAACATTTAATTGCAAAATACAAATGATTAAGAGAGACGCTGAATGAAATAATTAATTAAGTTGATAGCACCTGTATTTATTTGGTATTAGTATTCACTGACAATGGGATAAACAACCCTCACTGCATATACAGTACATTCACAGAGTAAATGTTAATAACCAAGTTTTTAGAAATCTTGCAAGCACGAATGAGAGTAATCATTTCTGTAGCTTGTTCAAAGGAACAATTTGGTATCACTTTAGTTTCTAGTAAGGTAAGGAAAATGTAAAGGGGTGAGAACCTGGGAGGGAAGAAACAAAGGCATATGAAGCAAGCAACGGACCACTACTTGCATGTGTACAACTACCATCAACAAACAAGTCAATACGAGGGTCTGGGAAACAGGGCTGCCATTAGAAATCACTGGGCCCCTAAACTCATGTTTAGAGAGTAAGCCTTGTCTACTCCATGACCCTCCAAGAGCAGACAATTCTCGTTCTCTTCAACTACTCTTTTTCTCTTATATCTCATTTACTTCTCTTATTTTATTTATATTAAATCGCTACTGGGGGCAACACCCTCCCCAGCAAGCGGCTATAACAGTTGTAAAAGGCTAATACAAAAATACATCATGCAAAATCAATCAGGGTCAGACTCAGGGGCCTGGGGCCCACAGGGGCTGCTAGCTAGTGCCCCTCTTCAGACCACCAGACCCCACAGCTGCAGCGGGCACCACTGAGCGCGTGCGCAACCCCCCCCCACCTCCGCCGTCCTCCTGCTCCGGTGATTGAGTGCACCTGTCGCCCGATAAACGTAGTGTGTGAGCGAGCGTATGCCCTCGGTGTTGCGCCACTGCAGCTGTGGGGTCCAGGGGTCTGAAGTGTTTTTTCCTGGTGTCCCGCCCGCCCAGACCGACACTGAAACCAATTATTAGCCAAGTCAAAGTGTTCTACTGAATCATGTCAGAATGGGGCATTGGTGATTGCTGTTTCAGGTCATATGAGGCCCTAGTTTTTGTTTATGTAGGACATCAGTCAATAAATCAGTGCAAAAATAGTTAAACGCTTACCTTGTGGGCCAGTTTTGCACACAATTATGGTTGACAGTCCGAGATTCCATCCCGAGGTATGGTGGATCCCACTTCTGACACCAGATGAAGAGTTTGGTAGTTTGGTAGTAAAACTCCCAGGTAATTACCACATCTGGACAAATGGATAATGCTCAAGAAGAAGATAAGTTTTATTGAAAGGCGCACCAAGATCAACACATCATCAACATTTTTGTTTTTGATTAAATTTCATAGGTTAGTACATCACATATTTAATTATTGAAAGCTCTGAATAGACTCCATTATAATGAAATAATGAAAATGTTTAAAAATTATTTCCTTTTTCTCTGTAATAATAAAGCAGTAACTTGTACTTGATCCCAATTAAGATATTATTAATCCTTATTGGAAGCAAGACCAGCCTACTGGGTTTATTTTTGTTTACATGATTTTCTAGTAGACTTAAGGTATGAAGATCCAAATTATGGAAAGATCCATTATCTGGCAAACCCCAGGTCCCAGGCATTCTGGATAATAGGTGTCATACCTGTATTGAGAGTTAACTATAATATCAAGCATAAGCAGCTTGGCCTGTCTTTGAGGCCTGTTGCTTTATTTTTTGCCCAATACTTATTTTTAGTAAGATTTCAGGCTGTCAGGAGGACACATGTGGGCCAATAAGTTACCCACTTTGTCTGGAGGGGTTGATGATATTTATGTTGTATCAAATCGTTCGGCCTTGACAAAGCAACATTGTGAAATGCGTGTAGGCCGAACTTGTTATCCTCCTTGTTACAACTAAATTGAATTAGATTAAAGGGAAACTGTCATGGGAAAACATGTTTTTTTAAAAACACATCAGTTAATAGTGCTGCTCCAGTAGACTTCTGCACTGAAATCCATTTCTCAAAAGAGCAAACATTTTTTTATATTCAGTTTTGAAATCTGACATGGGGCTAGTCATTTTGTCAATTTCCCAGCTGCCCCGGTCATGTGACTTGTGCCAGCACTTCAGGAGAGAACTGCTTTCTGGCAGGCTGTTGTTTTTCCTTCTCAATGTAACTCAATAGTACGTAGTGGGACATGGGATTTTACTATTGAGTACTGTTCTTAGATCTACCAGGCAGCTGTTATCTTGTGTTTGGGAGCTGTTATCTGTTTACCTTCCAATTGTTCTTTTGTTAGGCTGTTGTGTGGGGGAAAGGGAGGGGGTGATATCACTCCAACTTGCAGTACAGCTGTAAAGAGTGACTGAAGTTTATCAGTGCACAAGTCACATGACTTGGGGCAGCTGGGAAATTGACAATATGTCTAGCCCCATGTCAGATTTCGAAATTAAATATAAAAAAAATCTGTTTGCTCTTTTGAGAAATGGATTTCAAAGCAGAATTCTTCTAGAACAGCAATATTAACTGATGCATTTTGAAAAAAAAAATTTTTTCCCATGACAGGATCCGTTTAATGTGGAAGATGGAGGCTTATTTTTAAAATAAGACTATTTAATTCCATAACTACAAAATTGGGGTGGTGTTTGGGAGGACTGCTCTCTTCACATTACAGCTCTCTCTTCTCTTGCTACATTGATTTATGGTTCTTGAGTTTGAGCTAGTTTCTTCTCAACAGTACAGGGCAGATAACTAAGGAGACCACAGTCCCAGTTACCCTGTCTTCCTCAAGCTTTGTGGTGTCCCAGGGAAAGGAAACAATTAGGCAACAAAATTCGGGACAACTCCACCTCTCTGTATTTCATTTTCCTATCTAAGATTTCATGTATTTTGAGCACTTGATTTAAATAATTTATTCCAATTAATTTTACCGGTTACCAATTAATTCTCTAATTTATAATTTTTAACAACATGAACTGTGATTTTTAATAAATGATTAATTATCGCACTGCACTTTAAATTAATGATAAGCTATTTAGCTCATTTTTTTTTATAAAAACCCAATTAATTGTACATTGGGAATCACTGAAAAACTTTGGTAATTGATTTTCATTAATTAATATAAATCATTAGTTTCTAATTTATTGCACTGCACTTTACTCATTGGGATTAAATACGTCCTATTGGACCTTTAGTGAAATATTTGGTATTTTTCATATTCGAGAAAATAATTAAACATTCACCTTGCACAAGTAAATAGAAAATAATTGAGAGATATATGATGAATAAGTATCCGGTGATAAGTGGTAATTTGATATAAGGGGAGTTCCTTTTTTTCTAAAGTTGTTTTAAGTAATTTATTTACTGATGTGTGTCAGACCCCAATTATAATCAATGGGTTTGAATTTAAATTGGCTGGACCAGAGTCATTAACAAAACACTATCTCATTGATATTTATGTTGTAGTTTTTAACACAATAGCATGCTGTGTAAATTGCATAAATCTCATTCTATCATTTCAGATGTTATTTTTAAACAAATATGATTTTTTTTAAAGTGTTAAAATGGTGTTTATTTATCTCTGTTTATTCACGATCCTGTGCTTGTAGACACAGTCAGCCCAGTATCATGCTTTGAGCTTTGAGTCAGCTCTTGATTATTTCCAGGACATAAATGAAGCAGCTTCTCTTGTTCTGTTGGGTGCTATTATTTTTTCCTACCACTGGGTGTTACATAAGAGCAGTTTCAGCAATGCAGACAATCCTCAGCTTATTTTGACCCACAGAATAATAAACGTACCCCAGCCTTCAATTAAACCAGAAGGGTAAAGGGGTGTCTCAAGGTTTGAAGATTTATTGCATTTGGGATGTCAGTGCTTCTCACTTCGTACTGTATTTAGGATGTGGGGGTATTGTTCTTGGAAATCAATTTACAATCATTTACAAGTGTAAACTTTGCTGTATAAGCTAATTCAGAGAGCCTGAAGCGAATCGCATATGGGATTTTTTTTTTCCGCCTTTCTGGCAACTCTTATCTATAACATACTCAGCCCTGCAAGCTCCTGTTTTATACTATTGTCCCTTTAAACTCCTGTCCTATTGAGACACCTCCATTTTTGTACCCTGAATAATGAATTCCTAATTATCTAATCTGCATAATACACAGGCAGGAAACAATGGAGGAAGGGACTTGTGTAGAGCTAATTATCTCTGTCCTTGTTTACAATCATTATTATAGTGAAATGAAGTATATTTATTTCTGTTACAGAGTATTCTTATTTTGCATATATAAGTGGTCACAAATACTGGAGCACTACGGGATGAGCTGTACTCTTCTCCTTGAACCAGTGTGAGGAGCAGAGCTGACACTAACACAGGCAGTGCTTGATTCAGGGCACATGCTACTTATAAAGTGCACCACACAGTATGCACAGTTTAAAAAAATAGCCAATTGTTGCCTGTTTTTTGCACTTTGTACACTGATACATTGTAATTTACTGGGAGACAGAAATTAGTGTAAAAACATTATCAAATAAAAAGGCCCTTGCCAGCTTATCCCGAGGCAATATTCTAAAGCCAGAATTTCACAAGATATCGCTATTATTCTGTGCCGCCAACATGCGTGAAGTTCAGCAGCCCTGCTGCCGGTCCTGAATCTGCAGTGTCTCTATGATAGGAAATGCAAGCTGGCTGTCACAAGCAGTAGTAGTGTCTATCAATCAACCCACCATGCAGTCACAGGAGAGAACCTCCTTTCTCCCTCTTCTAAATTTACCTGTGCAGTATTCTGGAAAGCTCCTACCACTGCTATGACAAATACAGTTTAAAATATAATATCATATGTGCATTGTTTTGATCCAAAGGACAAAAAACAGCCCAAAGCCAAGGCCAATTATGTGCTTCAAGAGGGAAAAAATAATTTCTGACCCCAATGGTGAAACATTCCCTGGATCAAGCATTTGACATTCATTTAAAGGGCACCTATGGGCAGAAAAAAAATCCCCAAACCGAAGGTGCGGGCTGATAGAGCCCGCATTCCGGTTTGGGGTTGTAGTAGTTTAAAAAAAAAAAATCCCCCTGCATGCTGGCTTACTCACACTTGGACTGTCATGGTGGCTCACACCGGGAGCTCCCTCCCGGTGCGAGTAAGCCAGAGCATGCGCACCTTCGGTTTGGGAATTTTTTTTCTGCCCATAGGTGCCTTTTAACATAAATTAATACAATGTAGACTCTAACACTTATAAAGATAGAGAAACCACAAAGTGACAGCGCATTCAGGAAAAACATCAATATTCAGATAGTATTTGATAATATGAAATGATCTTGTAAGGCCACTCACCACCGTACAGATGGGTTGTCTGGTTCTGTGCGTCCCCGCAGCAAGTAGTTGGTCACAAGTGCAAGTGAAGATGCGCCCATGCGCGAACGTGCGTCTTGATGTGCGTGTGCCTTGCTGTGCGTGCATCTTGTCGCACGAGCGTACTTTCGTGCGCGCTGTGCGTCGCCCTGCGTGACTGTGCTTGCGAATTGACGTTGGGCCTATATTTACACAGTTGATACTCAAACAAGTTGCTAGGTTATCTTAGTTTATATCCAAGAAACCCCAGCATTGTTTATACTTGATTTCCTGTGATTGACCTGGCTATTCCTGACCTGCATCTGACCTTGGCCTGAATTACCACGAAACTGAGCTGCTTGCCTTTGACCCGGATCTGCCTGACCTCGTCTGTCTTTTACCATGATTACTTTGTCTGGACTCTCTGGCCTCTTTTCACGGCGCATTCTACCTGTCTCATCTCCAGGTCAGTCTGATGCTGGTGAAAGATGCTTGTGAGCCCTTCTCTACAAATTCATCTGTAAAAAGCCTAACAGAACTAATAGAAAACTCCTGATATTTCACAAAATATGCAAAATGGGGGAGGGTGGGTTTGATGTTTAGTGATGGGCGAAACGGCCGCGTTTCGCTTCGCCGAAAAATTCGCGAATTTCCAGAGAAATTCGCAAATTTTTCGCCATTTGGCGAAACGAGTCGCGCGTCGTTTTTTGACGCGTGTTGCGTCGTTTTTCGTTTTCGTTTTTCGTCGTTGTTTTCAACGCGCGTCGCGTTGTTTTCGGCGCGTCGCGTCAAAAACGACGCGCGACTCGTTTTGACGCGGCGAATTTTTGGCGGCGAATTTTTTTGGTCGTTTCGCGAATTTATTCGCATGGGGCGAATCGCGGGAATTCGCCGCGAATTCGCCCCTGGCGAATAAATTCGCCCATCACTATTGATGTTTCTACCTGCTCAGAAGATAAGGAAGTGAACTGCTTCTTCCGCTGAGATCACATCCCTCTCTTAAGGTGGCCATACACGTAGAGATCCGCTCGTTTGGCGATGTCGCCAAACAACTGGATCTCTCCCCGATATGCCCACCTTGAGGTGGGTGATATCGGGCTGATCCGATCGTGGGCCTAGGGCCCAACGATCGGATCAGTACGGGCGGTCGGATCGTGGGACCGCATCAATGAACAGATGCGGCCGCGATCCGACGGGATTTTTCATCCTGCCCGATCGACATCTAGCCGACTTTCGGCCAGATATCGATCGGGAAAGCCCGTCGGAGGGCCCCCCACACCGGCCGATAAGCTGCCAACACAGTCTGCCGGCAGCTTTTATCTGCCCGTGTATGGCCACCTTTACTCTGCCCTTGGGCCTGCCCATCTTCTGCTTATATTCATTCCTTTTCACCTAAACACAGCTACATGTGATTCTGCCCATCTGTAACCTAGACCAGTATAATCTGACTGCTGGTCATTCAGATCCCTTATGTAGAAATTGGTGTAGGATCTCGCACACCCTAAGTAATTGATAGAGAGGCCTGGTGCACAGAGGTAGAGGTTCAGCCACCTCACAAGAACAAGAGAACAGAGAATTCCAATGGCACACAGGTCTGAGTGAAATCTTAATAAGCGGAGTGCAGATGCAACGTTTCAGAGAACAAACACTCCGCTTATTAAAGAATTGGAGATTTCACTCAGACCTGTGTGCCATTGGAATTCTCTTGTTGTCATTCAGATCCCTTGTCATAGCTCCAGGGCTTTCCTAACTAATGGTGGCCATACACAGGCGGATAAAAGTAGCTGACAGACTAAGTTGGCAGCTTTTGGCCAGTGTATGGTTGCCATCCGATGGGCTTCCCCAACTGATGTCATTCAGCAGGTTTAAAAATCCTGTTGGGTCGTGGACTGCATTGATTCTTTGATGTAGTCCTCGCACCAACCTCCTGCATTCCTGGCATAGTGATCCATTCCTTGGGCCCTAGGGTCCATGATCAGATCAGCCCGATTTTGTCTAAAAAGTTGGTATATGACAGGGCTACATTACTATACATAGCAGTACCCTGTCCCTCTTCGGTCCTTGATTCTAGGGGAAAATCAAACCTGCCCAATAGATAAACGATTTGTGGCCAGATATTTATAAAGGAGGCTATCAGAACAACCCCATACACAGGCAGATAAGATGCCACATTGGTCCAAAGAACCAGAATTAGCAGTTTAAATCTGCCATGTATGGCCACTTTAAGAGGAGTTCAAGGACATTAAAAAATAGATGGTTTATTAAAGGGGTTGTTCACCTTTGAGGTAACTTTTAGTATAATGTAGAGAGGGATATTCTGAGACAATTTGCAATTGGTTTTCATTTTTTATTGTTTGTGGTTTTATAGTTATTTAGCTTTTTATTCAGCAGCTCTCTAGTTTGCAGTGTCAGCAATTTTGTTTCTAGGGTACAAATTACCCTAGCAACCCTGCGTTGATTTAAATAAGAGACTGGAATATGAATAGGAGAGGGACTGAATAGAATGATAAGTAATAAAAAGTGGCAATACCAATACATTTGTAGCCTTACAGAGCCTTTGTTTTTAGATGGTGTCAGTGACCCCCATTTGAAAGCTGCAAAGAAACAGAAAAAAATTGCAAATCATTAAAAGACTATGAAAAATAAATAATGAAGACTAATTGGAAAGTTTCTTAGAATTGGCCCTTCTATAATATATTAAAAGTTAACTTGAAGGTGAACCACCCCTTTAAAGAGGGTGTTTTTATTCAGACAAGGGATATGGCGGGATTATTTTGTTTGGGTTTTGTTAATATGCAATGGTCTTAATTAGCATAATTTATATATTTATGATAAAGAGAGGTTTAGGGCAGGCAGTTGCAGTTTCCACTCAGCTCTGGATGAATGTGGTTGCTGTAAACACCTCTCTTGTGGGGTTATGGTTGCTATCTTTTCTAGAAAAAAATACCGGTCTTCCTATGTATTCATCTTTTTTTTCCCTATTAATAACATTGGGATTAACCATAAAAAATACCGGCCAGACCGGTAAAATACCAGCCAGGTGGCAACCCTATGTGGGGGGGGGGCGGATTCCTAAATGAGGCATTTTGCAAGATCACTGAGGGGTTTGTATTGCACTGAGCTGTGTTAGCTATGAATAATGTGCCACTGGGGTGGGACAAGTTAAAAGGGGACATGCAAATAGCTCCCAACACAGCAGAATAGAGACAAATTGCTATGTTGCCCAAAGATTTCACTGACCTGGTGGGGCCTACAAAGTGCAGCCAGGACTACAAAGGGTAGCCCGGGCAGTGCACTTATGGGGGGGCATGTGACAAATGCTGAGATGGAAAAGTGCGTGTTGTTTGGCTGTTGGAATGTGTTTGTACCTTTTTCCCATAATTCCCCTATTTTCATAGTAGGAAAGGCAGTGAAAGGCACATATCCCACCCTGGTAATCTTTGGAATAGCCGCACACCTCACTTCTCTCCTGGTGCTCAATGGTGAGGGAATCGGCAACCCCCTATCTGACAAGTACAAAATATCCCCAGCACACAGCCCTTGCAATTTTATTAAATGCAGAGTGCAATGTGCAACGTTTCGGGGAACCTCCCCTTTGTCAAGCTTTGCCCTGCTGAATTTATTCCTGTGTGCCGGGGATATTTTGTACATAACAATGCCCAGGCATCTCCAGTGCCGGACTGGGACACCAGGGGCCCACCCAAAAACTTTAGACCAGGAGACCACCATAAAACCTTAGACCAGGGGCCCACCATAAAACCTTAGATCAGGGGCCCACTCTCAGTACTAATATTCATCTCGTCACTCAACCTCTATTCTCCTAGTTTGTTTTCTTTACATACTATAATCAATTATTCCATCTATTTAGCCCCTTTGGTCTCATAGAAATAGGGAATGACCATGAAATAGGCCAAAAGTTAAGCAGCATGAGGGCCCACTGACACCTTGGCCAGGTGGCAACCCTAGCTACATAATGGAGGTACCAGTTTATTACAGGGGGTCGGGCAAACTCCCTCCCTCTACAAAAACAAAGTATTGTTGTTCTGGGAAGTGGGGGTTGTTGTATTTGCAGCAGGGGCTGAGTAAGCTGTATGTGTAGCTCCTGGTTTGGGGCACTTTCTTCAGAGACATTAGGGTGCACCCTGTCTGTGGTAGAAGATTCATCCCTGGAATCTACCATAGCTATGACACGAAGACTCCCTCCAACAGTTTGGATTCCCCTACCCCTGAGAAGGAGTGCTTATTGATGAACTTGGCAAGCTAAAGGTATTGTTATGCTATAGAGTTACCCAAAGGAATCCTTTGCCTTTACTTGTGGAGTTACCTGGAGGAACAGTGTATGCTGGACTGTGCCTTATTCTCTGGACTGATGTCAAAAGAGACTCTGCCCTTTTACCTGTACAGAAGGAATTTTGCCTTGGACGGTATAAGAAGGACTTTGGTAAACTGTGTCTTGGCAGTGGAGGAGCTGTACCCAGTTAATCTGGGAATATTTTATGGGACTTCAGTGGTCTACTTGTGGGTCTTATGTAGGGTTGCCACCTGCCCAGTATTTTACCAGCCTGGCCAGTAAAAATTAATATTGATCACAATGTTATTAATAGGGGAAATGGATAAAAAGATAGGAATATAGGTATTTTTTTCAAGAAAAGGTGGCAACCCTAGTCTTATGTAGTATTGCCTTGTTCCTGTTTCTCTCACTTTTATTCCCTGGTGCAAAAAAGTCCTTGTGTAAACCCTGCTCACAGAGTGTGGTGTGTCCTTGTTTTGTGCCAGTCTCCCATACATCACACATTGGGTAATTAGGGTCAGTTGACAACTAAGCAAGAATATACTTTAGGGCAAGGCCAGACGGGGAGATTCGGGGGAGATCTGTTGCCTGGCGACTTCTCGCC
>CM044433.1:147054336-147134681 GCA_024363595.1 Xenopus borealis | reverse complement strand
TTGCCACCTGGCCAGTATTTGGCAACCCTAGCCACAGCACAATACATGGGAAATACCAAAAGTTGCAGTACAGGTAGGATAAACCAAAATGCATTAACCAGGAATGCCACCTTTTCTAAAAAAAAAATACCAGCCTTCCTATATATTTCTGTTTTTCCTATTAATAACATTGGGATCAACCATCAAAAATACCGGCCACAAGGTAACCCTTAACTCTACACAAGGGGGATTCTGGTAGCTGCAGTCGAGTTAGACAGCTCTGAAATACATAAACCATCCTCAGCTAAGACCCCAAACTTAGTAGGAGCCCCCCATACTAGATTTGTACCTGTATTCAAAGAGCCCACACTCAAAACGTGGAGCAAACTGACATTGGAATAATAAATATTGTATTATTGGAATGAATCTGGAGGTAAACGAACCTCTCATGCATTAAAAAAACTTTAATTATTTTCTGAAACTCTGCAGTTATGTACACTTTGTAATTAAACTGCTATTCCAGAGCACCGTTCACTTTTAGTTGACTTTTCATATTATTATAGAATGGCCAATTCTAAGCAACTTTTCAATTGAACTTCATTATTTATTTTTTAGTTTTTTTAATTATTTGCCTTTTTATTCTGACTGTTTCCAGATTTCAAGTGAGGGTAGGGTTGCCACCCAGCCGGTATTTTACCGGACTAGCCGGTAAAATACCAGCAAAGGCCGGGGCCGGTATTACAAATTTACCGGCAATGTAGCTGCCGGTAAATTTGTAACACCACTTTAAAAAGGCCCTTAACCTTCCTTAGATCAAGTTAAAACTCACCTTTCTCGCAGTCTTCAGCCGATCGTAGCATGTGGCTCCGCCCTGATGACGCCATGCCCCGCCCCTTTGCCGGCAATCTCCGCCCCTTTGTAGCCCCGCCCCCACCTGCCGGGAAAAATTTTTACAAAAGGTGGCAACCCTAAGTGAGGATCACCAACCCCATCTAAAAAAGAAATGCTCTGTAAGGCTACAAGTTTATTGTTATTGCTACTTTTTGTTGCTCATCTTTCTATTCAGGCCATATTCCAAATTGGTGATATTGAACACTGGAGAGTGGCTGAATAAAAAGCTAAATAGCTCAAAAACCACAAATAAGATAAAAACCGATTCCAAATAGGGTTGACACCTTTTCTAAAAAAAATGTTACCGGCCGGTGGGTGGGGGCGGGAACAAAAGGGGCGGCTGATGATGCAAAAGGGGTGGAGCCACACACAGCGCTGCAAAAGGGGGCGGGGCAACACACATAATGGCCAGAAGCCTGAAAAAACCTGGTAAGTTTTGAGCGAAATGGGGGGAGGGCCAAGGGCTTTTTTTAAGTTTATTACAAATTACTGGCAACTACATTACCGGTAAAATTGTAATACCGGCCCCAGCCTTGGCAGGTGTTTTACCAGCTAGGCTGGTAAAATACTGGCCGGGTGGCAACCCTAATTGCAAATTGTTTCAGACTATCACTCTACATCATGCTAAAAGTTCATTTAAAGGTGAACAACCCCTTTAAGTGAATTTGGAGAACCAGATTTCACCAGATAAACAGTAGTACAACTGGGACAGTGATGAGTGAAATGCAGCATTGTACTGACCCCATCCAGACACACACACACAACCCCCAGGTGTATGCTCTGTGCCAAGCTTTTCACCAGATATAAGACCACTTTGAAGTGCTCACTATTAGAAGAACAGAAAAAACCATGCTGAAATATTCCTCTGACCACACCTACTTTGAAAGACCACACCCTTTTTAACAGACCACTCCTATGTTTGACTCCACGTGATACATGATTTCTTTTGTCTGCAATATAAATTAATACAGTGACTCCCCCTGCAGTCCCTAGCTCCCATTAACCCCAAAATAGAACAGCTCTGTGACTGCCTCTGGCACAACAGCAGCAGCAGTTCTTTATACAGTGGCCCCAGCATTTAATCATACAGTGACCCCAGTATATTTCATGACACTGACCCCAGCAGTATATGATGCCGTGTCCCTGAACGTTCATGTTATTACATATATTGATGGGTAAAAATTGGTGTAGACATTTGTATAAAAAAATCTGTTCAGTATAAGCTTAGCACAGTAATATGTAACTGAAATATGAAATGTAACACAGAATTGAAGAAACAAACTTTTTGTCTATAACAAGTAAATAGCCATAAAGCATGCTGGGATTTCCCAAAGACTCTGGAGTAAAACTCACAGGGCCAGTTAAAGTCTGTTAATATTACAGTTAATATTTTTGGTTTGTCGTGATTTATTAAAGAACAAAATGTTCTATGTTCACTTGTTGATTACCTTATTTTGTCTTTCCAAGTAGCTTTTTCAAGCCTTTTGGCTCATGTGTTTTCAATGGTCCACTGGAACAAAAGGCTTGCCCAATACACAGCTAGCTCAGGAAATCATGAAATAAATTGTGGTATTTTCAGCTTTTCCTTAGTTTCTGTGTATGCTGATTATTCCATTGGGGAAGGAGACAATGAATGACTTATTAACATAAGTAGCTATAGCAACTAATGTAGTCTCGCTTATGATCTCCATGTCTTTTTAACTCCTGAATCAGCATACAGCTTTGAGCATTATATGGTGAATAAAGTACACCTATTGTAAAATATCAGGATATTATAAGAAACTCCAAAGTGACTTATAGTATCCTCATGTTTTTTAACAGGGGGTGCGTTATTTATCATAATAAACAAGTTTCAGTGAGTCATGTGACAGAAATGACATCACTAAGCTCCTATTATAACGGATGACATCACATAGCACTGTTTATATATGGATATCATTTACAGGATATTCATGGCTCTTGTGTATTCTATAATGAATAAAGTACCCCCTCTTGTAAATTATTAGGATATTATAAGTCACTGAGGAGTTTCTTCGGCCTCGTGTTTTTACACAGGTCATGGAACTCCGAGGTTACCTCTAATATCCTCATATTTTGCAACTGGGTTGTCATGCGAGTCATGTGACAGGAATTCACCGTTTATAAGGATATAATGTACAAGACATGGTTGGACTGGCCCTGGCCCACATGGACCCCTGCCAGACCCCTTCCCTCAAAAAAAAAACATAGGGGCGCAGCACTAGCATGCGCCATGTGGCTCACTGCCGCTCTGTGTGCACATGTGTGCCCTGCTGCTCCATGAGTGTATGCGCGCACTGCGCTCTGTGTGCATCTGCGGCAGCATGGTAGGGGGGCCAAGGGATCTGTACAGGTCATTAAGTTTTTTGTAAATCCTTGAGATCAGATTGTTTCAAGGACGTTCTGGCCAGCTGCTCAGATGGAATGGGGGGGGGGGTTTGACGCTTTGGCTCTGTTTAAAGTGTCTAAATAGAAAAAATTCAAAGAGTCTTAAGTTTTTTTCTTTCAGTTCATTGAAGGCAAGCATCTCTTTAGAGAGTGGATCAGGTCTTCCACTGTTTGGTAATGTTGATGTCATCTACATCCTAAACTGGAGGCTTGGATTATTAAAGGGCAAGGAAACCCATGACACAATAGCCTAGCCCTGCGCCTACTGTCTTTGCCTCACCATGTGCATTTTTTCATCTCCAATTTGTACCTGTATGTTAACCTCCGATCCACTTAGACTGTAAGCTCTACAGGGCAGTGGCCTCCTTCCCACTATGTCTCTTACCACATAGCACTCAACCTCTTTGTCCTATGTTTCTGTATATATTTATTATGTGATTTTTCTTCCCCATGTATACTTTTATATATATTGTACTTTTACTTTTACTTTACAGCGCTGCAGCTCCTTAACAGTGCTTTACAAATAAAGTTATACATACATACAATTGTGCATGTGTTAGGACCCATTTTAAAAAGCCCATATGCACTTACCAAACTCTCCAAAAATACTACATTTTTCCAGTAACACTGTGACAGGTACACATTTTCCCAAGGATTGGCTGATATCACATTCACCCATTAAATACTCCCAGGTCAAGACCAAGACTGTATCGCATGCGCAAATCCACTGTCTGAAAACTTGCGCACAACCAAAAAACATACAAAGCTCCTGAATTTCCTGCTCACTCCAGCACATATGCAGATGGAACAAGATGATTTCAAACAACAAATCAAATTCTGAAGTTTGCTGCAATTAATATAAGGGATTCAGTGGAAAATGAATACTGCATTTAGTGAGGGCTTTAGGGGACTATTATTTGCCCAGGCTGTAGATTTGGGGGTTTGTTTGTCCTTTAGGAACAGTAGATTAAGCAGAGCTGGAGAAGTGGGACTGGGTCTCAATCTGTATGGATGAATGCAGTGTACAGCATTTGATCACATAAGATGATTTAGATGTCTATTGGAGAAAAAGTGTTCTCAATAATGCTCCACAGCATATTCAAAGACTACCATGACCATTCTAGGAGCTGTCTAAGATGGGAGCAGTCCCATAATATTTGAAAAGCCTTTGAGTTAACTTTTATTATATGGCAATATGTCTTATTCTTAAAATCATTTCAAGAATAATTTTTAATAATCTCTTTCCAGCAGTCAAAAGGGATCACTAACCCCAGCAGCCAAAAAACTATGCCTTTGTAAGCCTACAATTTTATTGTTACTTTTATTACTTGTATTTTTAGTTAGATAATCTCCTAGTCATCTTTCAGTCTCTCATTCACAGCTGCTGAAAAAAAAGCTAAATAATAAAACAAAAAATAAAAAAAACTTGCAAAAAGTCTTAGAATATGAACCATACTTAATTTAAAGATGGACCACCCCTTTAAAGAATTATGTTAGTTCTTTATTAGAAATTCTGAATTCCTATTGTTGCTGTTTATACTTCCTTTGCTCTTTTCCCAAAGTGCTTCCTGAATTTCGTTCTCTGCAGAGTTCTGTAGCTTTCCCAGCCTGGTCTGATCTCATGGGAGTTTCTTAAGTATTGCTACTTGTTTACTAAACATGGCGTCAGCATTTTTTTGTAGAATCTCAGTCCCCAGAAGCATCCCTAGTCATGGATGTGAAAGTTATTCAGCATACCATAAAGTGCCCTTTTCCTCAATTTCTGCAACAAAAAAAGAAGCTAGACTTTTTTTACATTATGAAAAGTGAACTTGTGGAGGGTAGATGTAGATGAGGTCAGGGTGTAACATTTGTCTCTAGTATGAATACATTCTAAACACAGGGATTTAGTAACATTAAAATACAAAATCTACCACCAAATTGTTGTGTTTTTTATTTGGTGACTTCAAACTACTACTTTCTTCTTATGTGAAGACCCGTTGCTGAAAGAATAAAGAAGATTTAAAGGGGTTGTTCACCTTTGAGTTAACTTTTAGTATAATGTAGAAAGTGATATTCTGAGACAATTTCCAATTGGTTTTCATTTTTTATTGTTTGTGGTTTTATAGTTATTTAGCTTTTTATTCAGCAGCTCTCTAGTTTGCAGTGTCAGCAATTTGGTTTCTAGGGTACCAATTGCCCTAGCAACCCTGCATTGATATGAATAAGAGACTGGAATATGAATAGGAGAGGGACTGAATAGAATGATAAGTAATAAAAAGTGGCAATAACAATACATTTGTAGCCTTACAGAGCATTTGTTTTTAGATGGTGTCAGTGACCCACATTAAAAAACTATGAGAAATAAATAATGAAGACCAATTGAAAAGTTTCTTAGAATTGGACCTTCTACAATATACTTAAAGTTAACCTGAAGGTGAACCACCCCTTTAAGGATGCTTATAAGTTCTCAGATGGAATGTATTTTATTGGTAGCTTCCCCAAACAGCAATTATAGTACAAATTATTCTGTAGGTGTATGGCAGGCTCAGTTCAGTTACAGGGGCTTAAACTATAGAGGAACCACGAGGTATGGGGGGGCAAGGGAACCCTAATTAAGGAGCAATTTCAACATATAATGCTAAAACAGGATAGCCTCTGGATATGTTGGGGGCCCTAAAATTAACTTTGCCCCAGGGACCGTTGTAAAGCCCTAATTTTTTTCAAGGACCTGGGGCAGACATCAATTGTGTGCTATACTTAAATTAGACTCGCTGACTCTAGAAACAAGGCACTTCTCTGCAGGAGTTATGAAAATGAGAGAGACTTCAGTTTGCCAACTATATGGACATGCTTGTCAATGTGTTATTGTGCTTCAGTATGATAAGGCTTTTCATTCTTACTTTTATGGTCTAATGGAAGTACAGTACATGGAGGTGATTGTGTTTTCTAGCTTCAATGACTGTCCTACTGATTTCTTGCAGTTTTAGTCTTCATTTAGCAACGTCTAAAAAGGCCACAACCTTCCTAATCACAATCACTGATCAATCACAAAAATGTTAATCTAATACATGCTTCTTCTTACTAAAATAAGACGTTTTCTAAACAATCAGTTAAAAATGTTGACCTGTATCTGAAATAATGATACTCTCCTCTCAGCATCTGTTTCTTATTATTACGACTTCATATGGGAATCAAAAGTACTGTAAACACTTATAGATGAATACAAATTGGTAATGTAAATAATGAAAAATCCAAAAATAATGGATTTTCAAATACTATATATACAAACTATGGATGTAAAAGCTCACCCAATAGAACCCATATTCCCCTTTCATAAGAACTCGTCAGGGGACCTAAATAATTGAGCAAGAATAGGCTCTGCTAATGTTGGTGTTATTTGTAGGCTTCTAAAAGGGAACAGACTTTTGCTCTCTTTCCTTTACTGTAGTGTGCTGTTGTTATACAGAATTGTTTATTACAGTGTGTCTACTAGAGATAATCAGGCAGTAATTACTTTCCCCTTCAAATGCATTTCCCAAAGGTATTGAGTGATATACCGTGTTGTCAAGTACATTTACAAATGCAATTTCTAAGAGCCTTGGGCAGGATAGGTTTAGTAAAGTCCAAACTGAAGTGGACTGAGATCTGTGCTTTTGTTTTCTTACTTGTCGGTGACTGTTCAGATCTACTTGATGATTGATTGATATTGGCAACATCACCGTTTATGTTATCTCAAATGTAAATAAATATACACCTAAGGGTAAGGCCACACGTGGAGATTTCGGGGAGATCTGTCGCCTGGCGACTAATATCCGCGACGAATCTCCCCGAATAGCTTGGTAGCTGTGCGCACCCGCTACATGTAAAGTCGCCGGCGCTTATTCACACGCGGCGACGCGATTTTGTGCTCTGCCACATAAAGCATAAAAAGTTGGGAAGGATTTAAAGGAGAACTAAACCCTTCATTAAAAAAACCCTGCCCCCTGTAGACCCCCCTTCCTGCTCCCCCCATCGTAGCTCTTACCCTGGGCAAATGCCCCTAACTTTTTACTCACCCTTCACGGCAGTTTCAGACATCAGAGTCTAAGGCAGCCATCTTCTTCTTCTTCAGTAATCTGTGTCTATTGAACAGCGTTTTGGCACAGTTGGAGCAATTTCCCGGTTCCGGACAACTACCCATTCGCATAAATTCACGGACATTGCTGAAGACCCGGAAGAAGATACAAAGATTTTTACCAAAATTTGACGAATCGAAATTTATTAATAAAAATTAATTTTTTATAATTGGATGAATGGAATCAACCCGAAATATCGAATTAAATTTAAAAACTCAAAAAAAAAACTCTGTCAGGAAGGCTGCAAACAACTCCAAATTGATCCCTGGACCTCTCTCATTGACTTGAACAGCAATTTGGCAGGTTTTAGGTTACGAATAGTCAAAGTTGAGTCAAAGTCTTAAATGTATAATAGATCTCAAAAATCGAATTCCAATTTTTTAAAATCAAAATTGAATAACTACCTAGTCGAATCTGACAATTTTGATCATAAAAAAAATTGAAAATTTGAATTTTCAATTCGACCCTTGATAAATCTGCCCCCGCGTGTCCTGTGCCTGTCAAACATGTTATAGAGATTTGCAAACTTTTGTATACGGTATTGTGTTTATGTATATTCTATAAACAATTCCATTTCTGTTTATGTCCGTATGAATAATGCATGCAGTTCTGATGAATATGCACACAGGCTATTATGTCTGCAAAGGCTTATAAATTATTTATTACTATGGAATTTTGTTCACCTTGCTTGAGTATAGTGATTAGCAAATTATAATAGAGAAAGTATATGTCTAACATAGACATTTTATACATGGATTCTGCTAGTCATTGCAGACAAGGGGTACAAAACATTGAATGCATTTAGGCCATCTTTAGGCAAAATTCGAATGATCGGATATTCGATAGTTTGACCATTCAATGATCAAAGGACTTTGACTTAAAAATTTTATTCAACTGCCTACTTCGCCAGATTGAACCTACCGAATTGCAATAGAAGCCTATGGGAATCCCCCCATAGGCTTTTTTTTTCTATCACCTGCTCGAATACCATTCGTACAATCGAACTCCTCGATTGTTCGAATCGTACGATTTTTTCGTGAAATCGAATGATCGGTAGTCGATCGTACGATTTGACCAAGGGATCGAATATCGAGGTAAAAATAGTCAAAATTAATTTTGAGCGAATTCGAGGGCTAAAAGCCCTCGAATTGATGAATAATCGTGAATTTGCCACGTAGGAATTGTCTTATAAAAGACATCTCAAGAGGATGACAAGGCTAACAATATATTGGCTAACAATAGTTAAAAATGACATAACGGAACGGTATAGCAGGGAACAAATATAGTGAGTATTATGGCACAAGGCAGGGATAGTACAACATACAAAAAAAAGCAAGATGGTCCTATGCAGAATCATGTTAACGATTATTACACAAGACTGAGATCATGGCATTGATATAGCAGCCAACTCCTCTGGATTTTGCACAATTAAAATACTCAGATGGGTGAAAATGGGAAGGCATTTTCAATCCTTCCAGAACTGTTTATATAGAGGTGCATCCAAAAGAAAGTGCAAGTCAGTTTTCGACATAGGAGAGAAATGATCCACAGAAATTTTATTTAAAATTAAATTGTATAATGACCTCAGCATATTTATGGTTAAATGGTTAAAGTTACAAAAGTATCAGGTGTGATGAATGCGTCCAGTCACAACTGTTCTGACTGTCAGGAAAATTTTTGGTAAATGGCAGAAATACAGTGTCCCTATAATGGTTTAATCAATGACTTTAATTAAAAGTTATTTGCATACATTTCAGTTTCACCATGCAGAAATTACAACACTTTTTATACATATTTCAGGGCACCATTATGTTTGGGACTATTGGCTTCACAGTGTTTGTGATTACTCAGGTGCAGGCCCAGACTGGCCATTTGTGGGTTAGGGCAAATGCCAGAGGGGCTGCTATAAGGTCCCATAGAAAGTCAGTGTTTAGTGGGCTGGTGGGGGCTGTTTGGGCCTCTATGTGGGCTGATGGGCCTCTTGTGTACCTGAAATGCCAGGGTCTATTTTAATTCTCAGTCCAGTCCTGCTCAGGTGTGTTGCATTTCTTCATTAGTGCAGGGATAAGATACCAAGGCTTGCTTCTACCATTTGCCATAGTAATAAGTCTTTAATTGCAATTGTTCAACATGAGGAGAAAAGCTGTGCCAACAAAAGTAAAGAAAGCTACTGTGTTATGAGGCAGAAAAAATGAGTATAAATTCATTAAATCTTAGGATGACCAAGATCAACTGTCTGGAATATCATTAAAGGGGAACTATCTTGAAAATCTAAATTTAATATAAGCTTTAGCATAATAAAATAAGAAACATTCTAAATAATATCAATTAAAAATTCTGTACCGTTTCTGAAATAATCAAGTTTATCTTCACTATTCCTCTCTCGGCATCTGTTTCTCCTCATTCTGTCTTCATTCAGGAGTTGGGTGTCATATGAATGATCCAGTAAAACTTATGGGGGGCTCCTTTTGCCTAGAACATATATTAGAGCTCATTCTATTAAAATCACCAAAATTCATGTCTCTCCAAATACAGAATTTGTGCAAAAGGCAGTTATTTTGTTAGATTTTGTTTGTACTGAAATCAGTTATATGAGTGAGCTCTAATACATCTGCTAGGAAAGGGAGCCCCCCTATAAGATATATTGGATCATTCACCTGACACCCAACTGCTGCATGAAGACAAAATGCTGAGCGAGGAATACTGAATATAAACATGATTATTTCAGAAACAATGCAGAATGTTATTGATGTAATTGATTGTATTTAGAACATTTTTTACTTCAGTATGAGGAAGCTTATATTAAATATTCAATTTCACAAGAGTTCCCCTTTAAGAAGATAAAATGCACTGGTGAGCTCTGTAATCACAAAGGGACTGGTAGGCTATGGAAGACCTCTACTGCTGATGACAGAAGACTCCTCACTATGCTAAAGAAAAATCATAAAATGTCTGTTCAACAGATCCAGGAAGCAGATGTGTAATTGAACAGAAATAGAGGCTACAATGCAATATCCAAACCACTAGTTAGCCACAAAAACGGATTACAGTTTGTGAAAAAGTACTTAAAAGATCCTGCACCCTGCAGAATTCTGGAAAACTGTGTTATGGACAGACACGACCAAGATTAACCAGTATCAGAGTGATGGCAAGCAGAAAGTGTGGATACGAATAGGAACTGCCCAAATCCACAGCATTCCAGCTCATCTGTTAAAATGGTGGTGGGGGGTGTTATGGCCTGGGAATTTATGGCTTCCACAAGTACTGCCACATTTACAGTATCTTCATTGATGATGTAACTGCTAATGGCAGTTATACAATGAATCTGAGGTATATAGAAATTTCTTATCTGCTCAAGCTCCAGTAAATACCTCCAAACTCATTGCACAACGCATCATCATGCAACCAGATAATAATCCCAAACATACTGCTAAGGCAATACGTGAGTTTCTCAAACCTAAAAAAAAGAAAATTCTTGAATGGCCAAGCCAGTCACCTGATTTAAATTCAATTGAGCATGCCTTCCATATGCTGAAGAGGATACAAGAGGATACAAGCCCATAGAACATGCAGGAGTTGAAGGTGTTTGCAGTAGTGGTTTTGCAAAGCATCACCAAAGAAGATACTCAGCACCTGGTGATGTTTATGAATCACAGACTTGAAGCAGTCATTGTATGTAAGGAATATGCAGCAAAGTACTTAACAAGACTCGTTACTATACCTATCTTTACTTTGTCCCAAACATTACGATGCCCTGGGGGACTATGTATAAACAGTGTTGCTATTTCTACATTGTGAAACTAAAATGTATGCAAAAAACTTTAAACTTAAGTCTGAAATTTTGAATGGTTTAATTGAAACTTTTACACAGAAGAGCAGAGGGGTAAATCAAAGAAAAATGTGTCTTTGTCCCAAACATTAGGAAGGGCAGTGTATATAAAGCTGGCCTTACACATTGAGATCCATTTTTTTGCCAAGTGAGTAGATCTCTGTCTCTGGCAAACAAGCTGGGACCCATCGATAGAGGCCACATAAAAGCCACAAGTGTGTTCCTTGACAAACATGAATTTCAAACCTGACCAATACTCATCAGGCCATCAGGAGAACACATATGTGGGCCAATAAGCTACCCACTTTGTCTGGAGGGATTGATGATATTCATGTTCTAGTTTTAACATTATATGCTCTGTGTGCATTGCATTAATCACATCCTACATTTCGAATTTCATTTTCCAACTAATATCAATTTATTTTTAAAGTTTTAATAATGGTGTTTGTTTATCTGTTTGTTATGCATGACCCTGTGCTTGCAGAAACAGTCAGCCCATCAAAAGCTTTGAGGCTGTTCTTGTGTCAGGTATTCAATGCTTATCTCCAGGACACAAACTATATGACGCAGCTGCACTTGTGTGTTCTGTTGGGTGCTATTATTTTTCCTACCACTGGGTGTTACATAAGAGCAGCTTCAGCAATGCAGACAATCCTCAGCTTATTTTGACCCATAGAATAATAAACTTACCCAGCCTTCAATTACACCAGTTTTCAGAGAGGTGTCTGGAGGTTTGAAGGTTCACTGCCTCTCACCGTATATAATGCATTTGGGATGTCCGTGCTTCTCATTATGTACTGTATTTAGGATGTGGGGATATTGTTCTTGGAAATCAATTTACAATTATTTACAAGTGTAAACTTTGCTGTATAAGCTAATTCTGAGAGCCTGAAGCGAATAGCATATGGGAGTTTTGTTTTGTTTTTCAACAGAATGACACAGAAACATTTTAACTGTTACACTGAAACAAATAGAAATTACTCTGCCCCAAATAAACATTATATTAGAGCTCTCCAAAACTTCAAGCAAGAAGTTTCTAAGGAAGTGCTCATTAGTTCACAAAATGTAGAGTTAATCCTATAAATGCCTATTATTTTAAGAAACTCATCAACTGAAGAATGATTTACTTTTGCACCTTCAAGAGAAAGTACCATTCCATTATTTCACTTTTTGCCTTTCTGCTAGCTATTATCTATAACATGTACTCGCCCTGCAAGCTTTTGTTTGGTACAAATTAGGGATGCACTGAATCCAGGATTCGGTTCGGGATTTGGCCTTTTTCAGCAGGATTCCGATTCGGCCGAATCCTTGTGTGTGACCACACCAAATTGTAATTTACATATGTAAATTAGGAGTGAGAAGAGAAATCACGTGACTTTTCATCTCAAAACCGGGAAGTAAAACATTCTTTTTCCACTTTTTCCTTTACTGCCTCTAATTTGCAGATGTAAATTTGGTTTGGTATTCGGCTGAATCTTTCATAAAGGATTCAGGGATTTGGCCAAATCCCAAATAGTGGATTTGATGCATCCCTAGTACAAACATTATTATTTTTTATACTACTGTCCCTTTAAACTCCCGTCTATTGGCTGTTTCAGTGCTAGGGTTGGATAATGTATTGAGACACCTCCCACCCACCGACCCTGGGCTGCTCCCCGATCTCCACAGAGAAATGTGGGTGATCCACCCCACGCCTGATCGTGGCTGCAAGTAAGAGAGGAATACGACATAGAATGCATAGGGCTGCAAACTTTTCTTGAAAAAGATAACCATCCTGTATGTAGGGACTCATAGGATCATGGCTCATATGGCTTCATTCCCTACCAGTACCTAATGTCCTTGTTGCTGGGTTAAAGCCCATGCAACAACTTCTACTTATTTTGCATAACGAGTTAATTGGCCTCTAGGTTAATGTTCCTGCCTCACTGCAACATAGTGCTTTGCAGAGGGAGATTCTTACTCTTTGGCCTGCAGCAGTTGATCTTGGTGGATATCCATTGAGCCTTGAGTCAACAAGGCCCCAGAAGTGTTGGGCCCTAAAAGGACCACTCCTTTAGAAAAGTCTGGGAACAGGGACCACCAGCTAGGGTGAAGGGTAGCTACTGCTATAGCTATCCCCCAGTCTGTAGTGAAGAGACTGCAGTACTGTCAAGGGAATTAGGTTATTGTTCTAGCCCTTTTCCACACCTACTGTAGGGGTCCACATGAGGTGCTGACAACCTGGAAGGTGTACACTTTCAACTCCCCATGCCATTCCTTCACTGTTGCTAATTATGCTGTGTCTGCTACAATCTTGACTGTACCTGTAATTTATTGACAACTTCAAAACCCTGTGCTTTATAACTGAATAAAGCTTGTTGTTATTGTTTTTGACAGAACCTCTGGAATCCATTTAATATGACACTACTAGTTGGTATTTGCTTTTTAAGCCAAATTAGGGTTACATATCTATTTATCATTTTTCCCTGTTAATAACAAGATCAAGAGATCAAGCATACATTTTACCAGTCAGTCAGGTGGCAACCCCAAGCATGTGGGGGGGGGGGTAGGTTCAGGGCTGTATTTAGGTCCAATGCCCTAAACATGCCCTTACACTGTGCTTGTGACATCAGCGCGCCATGCACATGATGTCACACACCTGTGCCGTGGATTCCTCGGTCCCCCTACCCCTCACCAGGCCCGGACTGGCAATCTGTGGGTTTGGGCAAATGCCCAATGGGCTGCTTGCTTTAAAATGTAAATGGGCTACTCACCTAAAAATGCTAATTAGGTCTGTCTTTAATATATAAATGAGCTAATCACTTAAGAAAGGTAAATGAGTTGTCAATAATAGCCAGCCACAGCTAAGCCGATGCCTGCATTTGTACTGTATATGGGTTGGCCAGCTTAAATATATTTTCAGAAAGGTTTCCAAAGGAAATTGTTGCTACGTGTACCTCGAAGGGTTAAATTGGGACAGAGAAACAAAAATATAGTGTAGTATTTTTCAAAAATAAATATTCACCCAGTGAAAAGATTCTTTTCAATAATGGTGTGTTAATCATAAGCCCACAAAGTGAATTTTGTAGTGTTAATTAAATAAATGCCAGTGGACAGTGGACAGTGGACACCTGAGTGTTTGATTTCAGGAGAGTCTGATTGGAAAGTTGGAAGAACGTTTTGGGAACATAGATTTAAGCTGAATGATTTTGAAACGTCTGTGAGTATAACTGGATACAGACCTGCTATTGTGTGGGTTCCAATTACATCTTCTAAAAAGTCTGTGTGTTACACGTGCACTTTTACTTGGTGGTGATAGAGGATTGCATTTATTTAATTAACACTACAAAATTCACTTTGTGGGCTTATGATTAACACACCATTATTGAAAAGAATCTTTTCACTGGGTGAATATTTATTTTTGAAAAATACTACACTATATTTTTGTTTCTCTGTCCCAATTTAACCCTTCGAGGTACACGTAGCAACAATTTCCTTTGGAAACCTTTCTGAAAACTCGTTTGAGGGGAAGAGAGAACCCTGGTTGCGACTGTGGTTTGGAGGACAGAATATTACAATATTGGTTTGAACCAAACTTTTCCTTTAAAAATTCAGCTTAAATATATTGCAATACATGGACAAACAATCCCTGTTTTGTTTAAAGGGTAAGGAATTTTTTTAGTAGCTATATGCACAAAATGTCTCAATGTATTAAATTTATTGATAATGGGTTGAGCGCAGAGGACCTCTTGCATTTGTCTATATGTACTGGCATATGGGAGGAACCAGGAATTCTGACCAACTTCATTTAGTAATATTAGAGTTGCTTGCTATATACCCAATTCCTTATGCTTATGATAGGTATGTTGGCAACAGGAGGATCTGTGATCAGAACAGTCACTTCAGTCTGTATATGGAAAACTGTGATAGGTAGCATTAACTGCATGATACAGTCTAGTCTCTTCAAATATGCCACACTTTAGCCCTGTGATACACATGGTAATTAAAGTCCTCTTATCTGCCAGGGTACATGGTCTAGCTGGGGGCACACAAAGGAAAATTTTGAATATACTGTAAGTATAGGGCCACTAATCAATCTGATAGAATAGTTGTGATAGAAACAAGGGTGAGATATTTGGTGCAAGGGCCAGTTCCAGCACATAGGGGCTGCTTTGATATCCAGTCCGGCACTGCCCCTCACTCCACAGCTCTGTCACCAGATTTTCTATGCAAATCCATGGCGGATTTAAAAACTTTAAAAAAGAGGCACCCGAAAACTGTGCCACCCTAGGCACAGGCCCTCGGTGACCTTAATATAAATGCTCCCCTGTGTAGGCTAGAGGCGAGTTTCACAAGTGTGGAGGAGTTAACGACTATGGTAGGGGGGCCCTGAGGTGACAGCCTGGTGGGCCCCTCACATTCCAGTCCAACACTAAGATAGGATTAGCACAGGCTAGAAAGTTCCAGGTAATCAAGGTAGAGAGGTCCTTATGGCATATTTAGTCCTGCCTTGCAGGTAACAGTGCTGTGTACTGTACCTTACACTTGAATTTAAACACAGGCGCCAATGGAAATACAAACACTGCTACACAGCTGAATGCAAGCACAGGTTATCATCCCTGGCTAGATTCTTGTTTTGGTTCTGGTTTATTCATGCTGATATTTATGGGGCCATGCCCTGTCAACATTAAAATTTACTATTGGGTTAATCTCCTTGCTAAGATATGTATTAATGTGTGTGCTCTCATACAGATCCCATACAGGGTCCATGACATCAGGGGGCGGGCCGTTATGTCAAGGGGTGGGCCCACGGTATCAGGGGTGGGGCTATGACAGCGACCACCGATCGCTGCGTCAATCAAGGGAATCCCGCCCGGTTTTCCTTATTTTGAAGTGTTTACCCGGCAGCCCTTCAAAATACTGGGCTGTCCGGGTCAAAACCGGACAGGTGGCAACCCTATAGCAGGCCCATGTGAGATTGAGCTACTGGTTATCCCATCTATTAAGCAGAAAGGCAACACTCCTGCTACACCCAGCCCAGACAGCAGATACTTAATTTTAAGAACCAATAAAGCCCATCTCCTCCTAGCTCACATCGGTCTTTTCTTCTGTCCCAGTCTGCTCATAGTAGAAGAGGTTTATCAGCTTAATCTAACTCTCTTTTCTTTATTTTACAGGCAAGAAAGTACTCACTTGCTCACTGTTGTAGATTACCAGGCACAGTTTTGTTTTCTGGAGGTTCTTTCTCCACCCACAGCCCCTATTCCCTTGTGACAACAGCATTGTCAGGAAGGGGACCCTGTGTGGCTGGGGTATTGCTGCTGATTTGTGCCACCCCGAAATGGAGGTGTGTTGCAATGGCATTTTTTGCCGACTCCCTTTAGCAGTAAAAGCTGTTTGCCACCAATCTGGATTTGTTTCCTTGATGCTGCCTACCTGTGCAATACGATGGATCTGGCCGCATCTAAAAGAGCCACTACCAAAGCTACCAAGTGAGTACTGTGTTTTGCACTTCAAAAAACAAGAAACTCTAGAGTAGTATGCTAATTATACATTCCCTTACTGTTTCAAGTGCCTCTGCACCTTCTGAAGAGCCCAGTAAGAAAAGGTATAAGTGTGGTTCAGAAGCATGTAACAATTCTGCAATGAAGTGCTAAAGATTTTGAGACTTGTTTCACTGATCATCTCTGTAAAAAGTTGAAATTTTCACATGCATCTACTCCTTCCACCTCTGCCTCCTTCCCAGATCAGGAGTATTTAATGTTATTGATTAAAAGCACAGTATCCCAAACTCTTAAAGAGACAATGCTTTCTGCTTGAGATCTGAGTATCTAGGAAATTTCCTCTAATAAAGGGTCAGCAGCTAAAGCTCAGTTGCCAAAGTCAGCAATAAAAGAAGGCCAGCAGCTAAAGCTTAGTTGCCTTGTAGAAAAATCAAAGGTGCACATCATCTACAGCTTTAAGAATGGAGGCTGAGGAGGACATCTTGGTGTTTGACCAAAAGCTTCTAAATCCCATTGGAGGAGTCTGACCTTCCAACCACTTCTCCCCATTTTACCAAGAAAGCAGTTTTTCCTATTCCCAAGGAAGTGCAAGAATTAATTCAGGCAAAGTCATTTGAAATATCCAAAAGAATTCCAGTTGAGAGAAAAGTGGAAGAGCTGTATCCTTTTTCAGATAAGATGCAAGTGATTTGGAATACAATCCTATAGCTGATGCTCCAGTGGCTGGGTTATCTAAGAAGATGACTTTGCCATCGGAAGACATCACTGAAACATCCCATGGACCATTTGTAAACATAATTAAGGAATGTTATATGTCTTCCGGGTGGCCTATAAGCTTGCTGCAGCTGCTGTAGCTCTGGCATGTGCTACAAAGGCCCTTTCTATGCGGGCAGAGAATCTGGAGAAAGCCTTTAAGGATAAAGTTCACAGAGCAAAAATGTTTGGAAGTTCTGGACGACTTCAGACTAAGCCTCTCTAAATCTTGTCCAGCTGTCAGCTTGCTCTTGTCATTTGGAGTCACAGCTCATAAAGCTCTTTGGGTTATATCATGGTTTGCAGACACTGCCTCCAAGAATTCTCTTTGCAATATGTCTTTTGAAGGGAAGAGATTATTTGGGAATGCCTTAGATGGCATTACCTCTGAGTCTTCATGGTTTAAGAGTACTTTTCTTCCCCAGTCATGGTGGTTTCATAACAGTTCCAATGTTTGCATGCCTTCACCAGAAGAAGGCAGTATTCCAAATATTTCCGATCAAAAGGATAATTTAGATCTTTATCTTGGTGCTCATGACAAGGTTCTTTCAAGTCCAGAGTTAAAGTCCCAAGATCTCCCAAGCCTTCGCCAAAAGCTCAATGACGGCCACTCCATCCAGTCTTCTATAGGGGTAGGTTGCTCACCTTTCCGAGGGTCTCGGTCAAAAAGATTCAGGATTCATGGGTGGTAGCTACTGTATCTTTATATCTTTGTATCATTTGGTTCCTACTACAGTTCCTCAAGACTCAGGAAAAAGGAACATTTCTTTTTTAGTATGTCCAAAGTTGTTGTTAAAGAATGCAATTTTAGTGAAGAAGTTTCTCCTCTACTCTTAGTGACTAAAGCTACTGGAGACTTACATTCCACATCAGACCTCAAAGAATAAACACATTCCTGAAGCGCCAAACTTTCAAAATGGAGACCCTTGCTACTGTGAAGGCCATAGTTTGTCCTGGAGATTGGCTAGCCTCTTTAGATTTAAAAGATGTTTATTTGCACATGCCCATCACTTTAGAACATCACAGCTTTCTATGATTTTGTCTCCAAACACAACATTACCATTTTGTTGTCTTCCCTTTGGCCTTGCTACTTCACTCAGGACTTTTACCAAAGCTAAGGCTGGAGAATATAGAAGTCTACCATTACCTGGATGATTTAGTTTAGGGGTGAGAGATCCAGCCACATCATCCTCCAATCTCATAAGAACCAAGGAGATTTTAGAGAGGTTTTGCTAGATCATAAAGGTCTTATAATTGCCATTCTTCCTGATGGGAATAGAGAAGTTCTTACAAGAAATACTCGGAATTCGTCCACCAATTAAACATTTTTGTCCAACCTGGGGTCTTGATCTGAGATCACTCTCTACTGCACCATTGAGCATGTATATCAAGTTCTTTGTGGCTACTTACCCTGAAACTTTTTCAGGTGGCCCTTTCAACAGCTCGGCAGATTTGTGAGCTCCAGGCCCTTTTGGTAGATCCTCCTTACACAATGTTCCGTGAGAAGAAAGTAATTCTCAGACCAATCCTCAGTTTCCTGCCTTAAGTTGTTTCTACGTTCCACATTAATTAACAAATTATTGTAAATTAACCAAGAATTATTGTCCTTTGAGCCTCCAGCATCCTTGAAGGAGGAGGATTCAACTATAGAAGTCATAAGATGTTTGGAAATCTCCAGAAGGTCTAGAATGCTGTTTGTTGTATCAGCAGGAAGGAGAAAATGAGAACTAGCCTCCAAATCTACTCTAAGCTTGTTAGTAATCAAAAACATATCAAGGGCTTACAAGTAGCAGGGCTGGGAGTAGCAGGAGATTAATCCATTCGTATATTTTTCATTTTGATGAGAAAGATGGCCAGAAAAAAAAAAACTCTGTTAAGCATGATATTAATTTTCTCTTTTCATTGGCTTCATGGGTATCACTTTAAATCCTGCATGCTGTTCCCAGCGCAGGAGATATGTGACCACTGTGTCGCTACTTTAACAAAGTAAAGGTGGCGATACCAGAGCAAATAAAAGCTGCCAATTTACCAAGTTGACAGGGAATAAGACAGGGCAACATTACTATCTATAGCAGTACCCTGGATTTGCCA
Organism: Xenopus borealis; assembly: GCA_024363595.1. Taxonomy (NCBI): domain Eukaryota; kingdom Metazoa; phylum Chordata; class Amphibia; order Anura; family Pipidae; genus Xenopus; species Xenopus borealis. The sequence goes on along the minus strand of CM044433.1, from coordinate 147,115,152 downwards.
AAAACAAATTCCCCTCATAACTAGTTATGCTGGTCCAAGACAGAAGTAAAAAGTTCATCCAAACGTGACACGTGGGTATGTGTATGGTTGAAGTTCGAGGGATAAATGATGAATCAAACCAATATCTTCCACCCCACCATCTTTCAGTGTATAGTCAACCTTAACTGACTCCAAACCCACATCAGAAACTTTGTGAATAACTCCCTTGGATTCATTTTGTTGTGGCAGAAGGGGAGATCAGTCACCTGCCATGAATCTGCACAACTGCAGGCGACTACTCTTCTTAAAAATGCTTTCCAACTGGTGATCTGTAAATCGTTGATGTTAAAATACACGCATTACCTAAAGTTTCCTTGTGAGGAGAAGTTGGGTGATTTTGGAAAAAACTAAGCAATTCATGTGTTTTCCCACCAGCCATTTTACATGATCATCAGTGGGAAAGCATTCTGAGAAGAGAGGTTGCAAGCGGTCATGCAGATTTATTGCAGGCCACTAATCTCCCTGTTGGCCATTACCTTAACCAAATACAAATGTTCTTTAGCGTTATCATAATTTACTGGGTTTTGCATTAAATATATGTAAAAATGCATCAGAGGGTGCCTCACTGAGTTCCATATTCTTCCTGAGCCCCCAGCAGTAACATGTGTCCTATATAGATAAATTCATGCCCAGTATAGTCAAACCCAACACTGTTTTCCACAGCTGGCGGTCCATTTTAAATATTAGCAGCTCTTTCAGGACCAGATTTGATGAATGTTAAAATGGAAAAGGGCATGTTGTTTGGCTCTTGGGATGTTTTTGTAAATTTTTCCTATAATTCTCCTATTTTTAGTGTTGAAAAGGCAATGAAAGGGACAGAACAATATCCTGCCCCTCCCCCACTAAAGCTACATTGTGGACATACCAGTGTATCCCAGGGGGTGTGGCAAACTCCCTCCCTCTACAAAAACAAAGTAATGTTGGTCTGGGAGAGGGGGTTGTGTTTGCAGAAGTGACTGTATAAGCCAGGGATCCCCAACCTTTTGAACCCGTGAGCAACATTCAGAAGTAAAAGGAGTTGGGGAGCAACACTATCATGAAAAATGTTCTTGGGGTGCCAAATAAGTGCTGTGGTTGGCCATTTGGCAGCCCCTATGCGGATTGGCAACCTGTATTGAGGCTCTGTTTAGCAGTACACCTGGTTCTTCTACAACCAAAACCTGGAACCTTCCTCCAAGCCTGGAATTTCAAAATAAACTCCTGCTTTGAGGCCACTGGGAGCAACATCCAAGGGGTTGGAGAGCAACATGTTGCTCATGAGCTACTGGTTGGGGATCACTGGTCTAAGCTGTATGTGTAGCTCCTGGCTTGGGGCACCTTCTTTGGAGACATTGGGGGCACCCTATCTGTAGCAGAGCATTCCACCTTGGCACCTCCCTGGAATCTACCCTAGCTATGACACGAAGACTCCCTCCAACAGTTTGGATACCTCTACTTCTGAGAAGGAGTGCTTATTGGTGGAACTTGTCAAGCTAGAGGTTTTGTTATGATAGAGTTACCCAAAGGAATCCTGAGCCTTTATTTGTGGACTTACCTGGAGGAACAGTGTATGCTGGACTGTGCCTTATTATCTGGACTGATGTCAAAAGAAACTCTGCCCTTTTACCTGTACAGAAGAAATTTTGCCTTGGAAGGTATAAGAAGGATGTTGTTTTGTAAACTCTGTCTTGGCCCCAGGGGAGCTGTACCCAGTTCATCTGGGGACCGTTTTATGTGGGTCTTATCTCTTAGGTAGTATTGCCTTGTTCCTGTTTCTCTCACTTTTTATTCCCTGGTGTAATAAAGTCCTTGTGTAAACCCTGCTCACAGAGTGTGGTGCGTCCTTGTTTTGTGCCAGTCTCGCATACGTCACACATTTTGTGACACAGACAACCAAAACCAGAGATGTTTCTAGAGACAAAAATTTATTGGGGACAAGGTCAAAGGCAGGCACTGTCCCTGGTAATTAGGGTCAGTTGACAACTAAGAAAGAATATGCTTTAGCTCTTCATTATGAGGTGTCCTCCCCCTGCCACCGCTCAGCCTGTTTATATGCAGAGTGTGGCTCTTTAAGAATGCGAGCGCACCCCCCCTTCTCCCTCCCACCTCACATTGAGTCCTCAGTATGCAGCACTCGCCTTGCATATATTATGTTCATGACGCAGCAGCAAAAAAATGTGCATGTAAAAACTGCACTCAACTTTACAAGAGGAGACGGCATTTTTTTTACCCTTTTATTTCTCTTTCTCACACAATTGTACTCGCACTTTCTGCCAAGCAGCGTTAGACGGGAATGATTCTGATTAAATATTAATAAGGTGTGCAGAAAGCCCTGGTTTTTATTTTCTTTCATGGAAATGCATCCCCCTTTTCTAGCTCTGAGCCCTACAAGTGAATTGTGAGGTGAATTTAAAAGAGAGGTGGGATGAGTCCTGCAGCCCAAAATCCTACCACAAAGGCTAAGAGGAGAGGAGCTCCAGGAGAAAGCGCAACATTGGTGAGTAGACATTAAATAATAGATGGCTTGTAAAAGAGGGTGTTTTCAAAGCGGGACGAGGGAGGATTTTTTTGTTTGGCTTTTGTTAATATGCAATGGTCTTAATTAGCATAATTTATATATTTATGATAAAGAGGGGTTTAGGGCAGGCCGCCGCCATTTCCGCTCTGGGCGGTCGTGGTTGCTGCAAAAACCTCTCTTGTGGGGGGCAGATTCCTACATGGGGGTCTTGCGAGATGACTGAGGGCTTTGTATTGTGCTGGGGGCGAACTACTACCAAGCAGGATCGGTGCGGAAGGATTTTTTAGTATTCGCATTGTATCACTCCGCTGCTGTCTGAACTGCTCTGTGCCTTGGGAATGTGTCAGTGTCATGCAGGGCTGGAGAGGGCAGAGCTTGCATAAACATGTAGCAAAGGGACAGCCCGGACATGTCTGCCTGCCCCTGTGAGGGAGAAATGGGCTCCTGTTGTGGGGGAGAAGTGTAGAAAGATGAGGCCTGAGAACGGGGATGAGGTCTGAGCTGTGTTCGCTATGAATAATGTCCCCCTGGGGTGGGACAAGGAGAGAGGGGGCGGATGATTGTGCTGTGTATTTATACAAGGCTCGGCTACACGCTGACACTATAAAATAGCATATGATATACTACATGTGCTTCATGCTGAGCTGGCTTGTTACTATGACTTACGTTTTATTCCATTTATACATGATGGAGCCATCCTTGGGCACAGGTCTAAGTACACAATACATGGGAAATCCCAAAAGCTGCAGTACAGATAGGATAAACCAAAATGCATTACCCAGGACTGGAGAGAGAACTCCTAGTACAATGCAGGTCCAGTTTGAGTAGTGCCACTAGGGTTTCTGCTCTGGGCCCTCTGTACCAGTACAGAAAGTGATAAATGACATTATATTTTGTTAAAATGTGTTCTATACATTCAGGTTATGTATAATTGATGTAGTGCAGCTCTACACAAGGGAGTTACAATCTGATTGGACAGCTCTAAATTACATAAACCCTCCTCAGCTAAGATACCAAACCAAAGGGCGACCGCCCAGCCAGTCAGCTCGCCCCCCATCCCCGTCTCTCGTTCATGCATATCAGCCACATCCGTGCGCGCGTCAGTAGCATTCGCATCAGCAGTGTTCTTGTGCACATGTGCTCTAGCACGATTCACTGGTACAAGTCCAGTTCCAGGTCCGGTCTAAGGGTAGGTAGAAGAGGTAGCTGCCCTGAGTCCTCCAATTGTTGCGCCCTAGGCAGTTGCCTCTTCTGCCTACCCCTAGTTCTGGCCCTGCCCCAAACCTACTAGGAGCCCCCCGTTCTAGAGTTGCTTCTGGATTCAAAAAGCCAACACTCAAAATGTGGAGCAAACTGACAATGGAATAAGAAATATTATTGAAAAGAATCTGCAGGTAAATTAACTCTCCGTGCATTAAAAAACCTTCAAAATTTTCAGAAACCCTGTAGTTATGTAAACTTCGTAATTAAATTGCTATTCCAGAGCACAATTTAAAGGACAAGGAAAGTTAAACTAAAGAAGTAGCTATGATTTGTGCTTCTGTACCAGCCCAAGGCAACCACAGCCCTTTAACAGTAAAGATCTATGTCTACAAAGATGCCCCAGTAGCTCCCCATCTTCACTTGTTAACTACCTTATTATGTCTTTTTAATAGTTTTTCAGTCATTTACAGTAGATTGTGTGTTTTCAATGGTCCACTGGAACAAAAGGTTTGCCCAATACAAAACTAACTCAGGAAATAAATGGTTTACTTTCAGCATTTCCATAATGTCTGTGTATGCTGATTATTCCATTGTGGAAGGAGACAATGCGGCAGATTCAATTTCGCCTCAGAACACTTTGCTACACTTCACGCAATCTCATCAGACGCAAATTTGCTATGAATATGTTTATTCACTAAAATGTGTAACTACGCCTCAGCACAGAAACGCTGACATATTACGCTAGCATACTTTCATCAGCAAATATCCTTTAGATGCAAAAAATTTAACTTTTTTTCACTAGTGTAACTTTCTTAGCAGGAAAATTCCCTAGCGTAATTGATAGTGTCCAAATAGTATCCAATTAGCAGGTATATAAAGGGCAGCTGTAGAGTTTACTTGTGATGCTGCTGAACTTATTGGAAGACTTGACTTTTTCCAGTTTTTCCCAAATGTCCAAGGAGCCAAGAAGAGGACGCAGATCCTCTAATGTCCAAACTCATCATGATCCTGCTCCTTTTGCACAGTTCACAAGATCTTTTTTGACTAGTAACGTGACCACAAATACTTTTTCTTCTTCAGCTGTTAAAGGAGAGGGAAAGTCGAGACTAACTTGGAGGTGTCAAATGTTAGTCACCCCCAAGTGATTGTAATGACTTACCTGAAACCCCCGGGCCAGTGCTCCTATCAGCAGAAAACCAGCCCAGGGTTGTACTAGTGAGCACCATGGAGCAATAGACTTCCTTCTTCCACTGCCTTCATGCAGCTGAGTATGTGCATTAGAACGAAAAGACAAAGTTTAACTTAAAAGTGCATGCAATTTCCCCTGGAAATGCGAAGATTGAAGACGACGGAAGGCTATCGCTCCGTGGTGCTCGTTGGTAAAACCCCGGGCCAGTGCAGTTTTCTGCTGATAGGAGCACTGGCCCAGGGATTCAGGTAAGTCAACATTTGGCACCCCCAAGTTAGTCTCGACTCTCCTTTTCCTTTAATCCTACTTCTGACTCTGGTGAGGGTACAAGTTCAGCAGCACCTCCTCCTCCATTACCCCTTACAGATTATCTCCTCGAATTTTCATCATTTTGACAAACACTGGGCCAAATTGTTTGGAAAGGAACCCCAGCGCACCTCCATGGCTTGCAATTTCAGTCTTATGAACTGAAATACAATCTGCGGTGAATGCTGTGGGTTGTAAAAATAGAATAGAAAAAAAGAATTGCCAGAAGCGTTTGGCTGATATTAAATGTTTTTTTGTAATTTTTATGTAATTTAGTAATTTTTGACTATGAAACATTCAATGTTAGATATATGTAGGAAATAATGGAGAAATTTATAGGATAGTGTTGTAACGTCTCAAGTGTAGGGAAAAGTCCATAGAAAAGTCTGTTGTCAGCTGCAGTCAAAATAAAAGTGACAGGCTGAAACAAAACCCTGATTGTTATAGTTTAACTACAACAGTAGAACACATTGCAACAAAGGGGTTTACAATTCGAAGTACAGTCGTGCATGGGCAAATCCTTAAAGGGATACTGTCATGGGAAAACATGTTTTTTTCAAAAGGCATTAGTTAATAGTACTACTCCAGCATTCTTCTGCACTGAAATCCATTTCTAAAAAAAACAAAGATTTTTTTATATTCAATTTTCAAATCTGACATGGGGCTATGCATTTTGTCAATTTTCCAGCTGCCCCTGATCTTGTGAATTGTGGCTGATGACTGCTTTCTGGCAGGCTGTTGTTTTTCCCTTCTCAGGGTAAGGCCAGACGGGAAGATTCGGGGAGATGTGTCGCCTGCCGACAAATCGCCTCTTCTTTAGGGCGACAAATCTCCCGAACCGCTTCCCCCTGCCTTCCAGCCTATTAATGAATAATCACCTGCGCCTATTCACACATGGCGCTGGCTTTTCCGAAGTCGCTCGAAGTTGCCTCCTTAGGCCAGTAAATTTGACATTCCATATAATCCCTCCCTTCCCCTCTCTGCTGCTGAGCATTCCTTCTAACCAAAGGCCTGCCTATTTCCTTGCCTAGTCCTCCCATTTCCCCTCAAATTTTTCCAGCCCCATCCACCTTTCTTTCCTGCAATGAGCCTGTTTCCCTGCCCCATATGATGTCATGCCCCACCTACAAGTTACTTCAAACCTCACCCCCAAACTGAAGGCCAGTAAAAGATTGGCAACACTAATCTCAGAACCTCTCTGGCCCCTCCTGTTGTGTATTGCATTGTTTGCTACATTTAAGATTATTATACAGAAGTAACCCAGGTCCTTCTTCATCGTGGATTTGCCCAACATAGTCCCATTAATTGTATAAGTGGCTTGCATATTTTTAAAGGAGGACTAAACCCTAAAAATTAATAGAGCTAAAAATGCCATGTTTTATATACTGATTTTATCGCACCAGCCTAAAGTTTCAGCTTGTCAATAGCAGCAATTATCCAGGACTTCAAACTTGTCACAGGGGGTCACCATCTTGGAAAGTGTCTGCCACAATTTCTGAGCAGTTGTTGAGAAGCTAAGCTTAAGGGTCGTCGCAGATTATCTAGCAGAAAATGAGATTTGTCTGTAATATAAGATGATGCTACAGGGATGATTATTAAATTCTTGTGCTAGTTGCACTGATTTTTGTGCTGCTCTGTAGTAATTATCTGTATTAATGACTAATCAGCCTTATATTGTGACATTTCTATTCTATGTGTACTGTATATTGTGAGTGGGTCCCTAAGCTCAGTAAGTGACAGCAGCACAGAGCATGTGAATCAGTGAATCAGCAGAAAAGAAGATGGGGAGCTACTGGGGCATCTTTGGAGACACAGATCTTTATTGCGAAAGGGCTGTGGTTGACTTGGGCTGATACAGAAGCACAAAACATCATGTACAACATTTCTAGCTACTTCTTTAGTCTAATTTTCCTTTTCCTTTAAATACCAAGTCCATAAAAGAAATTCTAGCCAGAATGTGGCATCCTTGATGTAGAGTATGGACAAACTGACGATCTGCACAGCTGTGGCAGATGAGATTCAGGGTGTTATTTATTAGTCCAAATAGTAAAATCTTGAAAATTTTAGTTTTTTAAATTAGAAATCCGAATCTGAAAATCTCATACCCATAGAGGTACCATGTAAATCAATGGGAAAGGCATCTATGCCAAAGTGAAGTTATCGGGGTCTATCAGTGGGTTAAGCCTGATAATCTGACTTTTTTTCGGGCAAAAACTGGAAAAAAATTTGGGACCCCCCAAAAAATCAAGCAATTGGGATTTTTGCTTGATTTTATTCTGTTTTTCTGATCCGATTAATTCATTATTAAAAAATCAAATCAAGCATGGGAGTTTAAAATATGAGCTAAATATGGATTTTAGTAAATAACCCTAATCCTTTTAGCTTAGCTGTATTTATTAGGGGGCTACAGTTATAACTGTTTGATAACATTTTCATTCATATCATATAGGCATTACATGAGTTGACAACATAATTTTAAGCAACTTGGGAGTGCACATTTATTACAAATGTTCTTTGGTTTTTAAGTTATTTGTATACGTAATGCTATCAAAAGTAGTGTTTGTCTCTTTCTATTTCCTGATGGCTCAGACTGTTGATACAATGTAAGACAAGGCAGACCTGACTTTGATGGGGAACTAATATGTTTGCAACATTGTTTAAAAATGAGCAAGGACTTAAGCAAATGCTACTTTCAATAGTAATTGTTTTAACAAATAACTTTAAAAGCACTGAAAATTTGCAATGTGTAGACCGGAAAGTTGTTTAGAATTATGTTTTCATTTATTTGGGGTTGGCTTATCACTTATCACCTAAATGGAACCTATTCCAGGCTGCTTACAAAACTTTGGTCACCATCATACATTTGCCAAGGGATTTTCAAGGGTTCAAAAATGATGCTCTTATTTGAAGATGCAACATCATATTTCTTGGCAACACTGGGTACCTATAATCAAGGAATCTAGCATGTTATAATAGGTTAGCACATTATGCTGCACTTTTTTTGTGGTATAATGTCCCAACAACAGAGTCCCTGGGTTTATTTTGACATTCCAACAGATAATGCAAGTGCAGAGATTGCAATCAAACTGAATGACTGCCTCTCACTAGGGCTACTTTTGTTATATTCATATTAGATTATCGCAGACAGATTGTCATTTGTGATAAAATGATTGGTAAAATCTGTATCACTTTGCAGAGACATCTAGATACATATATCATTTGTCTCTTTCCCACAGGCTACAGAAATTGGACAGCATGTAAATATACGTATATTTATTATGTATTCAACTTCCGCTCCCTGTGGGATGCAGATAAATGCATTGGAGACCTGATCAGCTCCACACAGCCATGTGTTATGCAAAGAGACCAATTAGAGAAAGTCTCAGATAGACACTGCTTAATGTTATGCAATAAAAATTGGTTACAATACCTCCAAGATTTTGGGAAAGAATCATCTCAGCACAGACTAGCACCTCTGGATCTCTCGGGCTGCAATTAACATGATTTAAACTCTTGGCCAGATGGCATTTATCAGTTCCCTAGGAGATAAATACTCTAATGAAAGGGGCTAAAAAATATAAACTGTAAATAAATAATTTAATCACATAGACAGTCCCACGTGATTGGAGACTAAACACATTTCACTATATTCCTACACTTTTACCAAAGTGTAAGCCTTACAGTAATACCTTTTTTTCTTCGTGTTCATATGTACGCAGCTTTGAAAGTATGGTTATAGAGTCACCTTGTGACCAGCATAGCCATTCAGATATTCAATTTTTATTTAGACCAGCCTTTTACATATATATATATATATATATATATATATATATATATATATATATATATATATATATATATATAGGACCCCTGTCTCCAATCTTCTTGCTGGGAAAATAACCGACCTGTAGTAAGTACTATGCCGCCATCTGCATTGAGCTCCCACTTACATGCACAATATAGTGTTGTTGGTAACTGGTGCATTCATGGTACAGTAAGATATAAGTGCAATGTTCTCTGCAGAAAAAAAGAACACTGGTCCAGAAAAAAATGGGCTGGGCAGGGGAACAAAATTTGGGCGATACACCCGGCCAAAACAGTCTGGTGAGAAGACTGAAATAGCAGTATGGCGCTCACTGTAGCAAATTCCAGGCCAGTCCTGAGAAGCACCTTTTAGGGGGTCCAAAGGTTTGCATTTTTATTTACTGAAGGGTGCCTAACAAAATTCCATCCCCAGCCTTTGGGCTCAAATGCAATAGAATATATGTAATGTTGCACAACTTCATTTTTAGCCAGTTGTTAGAGCTTCACATCAAGTTGCTAAAGAAGACCTTCTTCTGAGGTAGTTGTCATAACTGAAGTTGGCCATACCAACCTAGTTTATAGCTGCATACCATTAGAACAACTAATACCTATTTCTATAGGTTTATACATCATGCTGGCAGAACATGGATCCAGAGAAAAAAAAAGACAGGGTGGGCAACATGCTACCCCTTAATTTGTGTAGCCCTGTATACATACACCAGGTAGGCCATTGATACTAGTGAAACTGTACATTAGGGCCATATTTACTGCATTGCGCTATACCTTCAGGGAGAGGTCATGTACATTTAGAAAGCTATGCATACTACAGGAAGGAGGGGCATAGTGTTGCTGCTGCTGAGCAACATGACAATATTAGAGCACTGTGATTCTAGAAAGCTAAGTTTCTCTCCACTGGCTTGCTATTGTTATTCTACCTGTGCACCATGGAAAATGCTGACATTATTACTATTATTAACATGTATTTCTATAATGCCAACATATTTTGTAGCGCTGACATTAAAAATTCACTGAAAGTTATGTATATAAATTAAGTCTGGCCAATGACTTATACACTGACAAACAAATAGATTTTACACTAATGTGCCCACCTTGAGATGGGTTGATCTGAACATGGGAGGCTCTTAACCCCCCCCCCGACATGGCATTCGTGCTTCTGGCCCCCTACCCCAGCCCTCACTTTTCCAGGTTCCAGGATGATCCATGATGCTATTGTAGAGAGCAAAATTGCTAGTAGGTTGTACACCTTCAAGAGTACTTTTTTATCTACATTGGTTTGAGACAGAATGCCAGCAAAATTGATTTCTAAGGTTGAAGTTTAAAGGTTCATTTTTCTTGTTTCTTTTTGGAGAAGCTCTGGTGGGCGGAGGGTTGCCAGTGACTCTGTAAATTGATACATTAAGGGACTGATTTACTAATCAAATTTAAATATTTTCCACGAATCTTTAAAAAAGTGTGGTTTTTCTATTTTTTTATAGCTCTTGGTCAAAACTTGGTCAGGTAAAAGTTGTTGAGCTCCTATAGAAGTCAATGTGAGTTACGCTGATCCCATCGGGCTGTTTTAAATCAATTTGGACTTTGTATTTGGTTTCGCTAGGAATTGTCAGAAAACCTAAAGTTTTTTGTTTTTTTATAATTTTCCTTTTTTTATTTGGATATTTTAATAAATGTCATGTCATTTGTAGATTTAAAGATAGTGGTTTAAAAAACTCCTAATAAATAGGCCTTCCTTATATTTAGCCCCGCAGAGCACAATCCCCGAGTTTCAATAAAAGCAACTGTCAGAACTGATGCAATAGTTGCTAATATTTCGACAGATGCTGCTGAGAAATGTATCAACTAATAAAGCAAATAACTACACTCATCCTTAATTGCTGTTGAATCAAATTTTTATACCAGCAAAACGTTAGAAATAAAAAGTCCACCGTACTGCTTGAATCCTAAGTGCAATGAGGGCAAATGCATGTCTATGTTATTTATTTGCATTAAATAACGGTATTCAACTGTGTGTTCATTCTTTTACTGTCATTTTTTTTACTGCAGATTCATTTTCCTAGATTGCCTTTACCTTTCCTGTAACAATCCCTTGATTGGTCCAATCTGAACAAGAAGTTCTCTGGGAGAAGTTATGCCATAAAGCAATATAATTGTAAAGGAGGAGGACATAGCTGCAAATAACATGAGTAAAACGAAGTAAGTTAGAAAAAAGATATCGCCTTGCAAGAAACAAACAATTTCACAATGCAGTGTGTTGCAACTTTATTCATACACTGGACCAATTCTCCCATTATACTAAATAACTATATGTGACATGGTTTATATTTGCATAAGTGTTCAGCCTCTGCATTTTAATATTTTGGAGAACTCACCATCTGCAGCTATAAGTCTGTTGGGCAGATACAAGTTTTGTAACTTTCAGTAGTGATTTTGGCTTATTCTTCCAAGCACATTTGCTCCAGGTTATTAAGGTTATTGAGTTGAGGCTTGTGCACTTCAATTTTCTAATATTGCAGCTTCTCAATTGGACTAATATCAGGTTGCACCTTTATTCCTGAGCATCTCCATTGTTAAATCTTGGCCAAGTGTTTGGGATCGTTGCTGAAAGATTAATATGTTAAAAGAGAAACAGATTCTGCACCATGCAGTTTTCTTTCTGTATGCCAACATGCCCCTTCCCTACTAATTAAAAATGATAAAAGAACTTCCATATCCATAGTTTGCCAAACAGTATGAAAACATCCCAGGTATGATGTTGGAAAAGGTTTTGTGGTGAGACCGAAACAAAGATTTACAGCTAAAGTGGAGAGCAACATGCCCACACCTCAAAAAGAGCATGCCTTTTAGAATGTAAGCTCTTTTGGGGAGAGTCCTCTTTACCTCTTGTATCAGTTATTGACTGTTGTGTATGTAAATCTGTATGTTCATTGTATGCATAATTTGTTGTAACACTGCCAAATACTTTCTATATAATAATACCTACAGTTTATTTTTTTAACATAAACCAGTCACACTATAAAAATGAGTTTTAGTGCCCTCGAATAATTACCGCACAGAATAGAATTTTAGTATATGATATTTAGTATTCAGTAAAATGAGAAAATTGGTCATGGGTGGGAATACTTTTTCATAACACTGTAATACTGTAGAATTACCTATTGTAGTTTTTGGCAGTTTTATCCATTAATATTTTCTCCTTTTCATACTTCTTTTTTGCGGGCATTTGCCAGTTGTGCTTCGTGTGACCTGAAAAGTTCAATTAACTAAGAAATGTGCTCCATTAACCAGATACTATAAAAAGGTAAGTTATTACTTTGTATGTAGTAAAAGTTGAAGAAACACATACAGATATCAAAGATTTGTACCCACAAGGTGGTTTCAGGGCCTCAGGCTGAAACAGTAGACCTGATGTTGCCCCCCTCAACCTCCTTGGACCACCTTACCTCAAGCTATAGTAGAGGCTTTAAGGGGGGACTGCATTACTGGTGCAGGCTAAGAAACTCATCACCTGAAGTTACCAGGAACCAGGGAGGTACAAAACTTTTTGACAACCATGTAAAACTGCCACCTGACTTAAAGAGATACTGACTCTTGAAATTAAACTCTATTTTTACATCTATTATAATATTGGCTTTGAAAGCTACTTCTAACATTGTCATAAAGTATTTGCATGATGCTTTTACATTACCTCTTTGTTGCCTCATGTTCCTGTATGAGGGGCTGCCATATTTGTGCAGCAGGAGTCCGTTAGCATCAGAAACTGTAACTAACAGGCTGAGATGGGACTGTCAGGTTGGCAAAGTCAGAGTGTCAGAGAGTCAGGCTTAGGAACTTCAACTAACAATTATATACAAAAGCAAACCTCTCAGCAAAAAATGATCAACATGACCTATAGGTAACATTTAATGTACATTCATATGTTAAAATTCATTTTTTAGTGTCAGTATCACTTTAAGGTTCTCACCCTACCTAATGGCTAAAACTGAACTCTGTATTCATGAGTGTTTCAACTTGGTAGAATGTTGGCCCCATTCCTTTGATTATATTACATTGGACAGTCCACCAAACTGCAAAGCCATACTGGCTTGCACAGATGCTGCTACAATATCCATTGCATGCTACACAGACCCTTGTTAATATCTCATCAGGATGAATGCCATATTACAATTCCAGACACTTAACACATTATTTTGCAGAAATTCCCTCATCTCCCCTCCTACCCTTCAGTGAAGATATTACATGCACAGAGGCACCTGTTACTCTAACTCTGACACTTTTGTACTACAGGCTCTTTGTAATATGGCTAACAATTTAATGGGAATAGCATTGGAGAGCAGTAGCCTGAAGAACCCCTTTCTATGAAATACAATGCACATACAATCTGTTTCTTGTCTTAATTTGCTAGTGATGCAGAAGGAAAAATATTAGCTTGTATACTGAAAAAATCCAATTTACTTTAGATCTGTTCCCTAGGTAACACATTGCTTGCTTTGCTAAAATATTCAATAGGTGAAATGTATGCATGCCATAATTAGTATTTGAATGTCACCCAAACGAATGATTCATGATGGCAAAATAAAAACAGTAGCGAGGCGGATACGTCTGTTTATTAGTGATGTGGAGGTTGTTTCATAGACGCTATTTTCTGGTTGCTAGTACAGGTATGGGACCTGTTATCCACAATGCTCAGGACCTGGGGTTTTCCAGAGAACACATCTTTCTGTAATTTGGATCTTCATACCTTAAGTCTGCTAGAAAATCATTTAAACATTAAATAAACCCAATATGTTGGTTTTTGCTTCCAATAAGGATTTGGCTCAAATACAAGGCAGTGTTTTATTATTACAGAGAAAAGGGAAATCATTTTTCAAAATTTGGATTATAATGAAGTCTATGAGAGACATCCATTCCGTTATTTGGAACTTTCTGGATAACAGGTTTCCGAATAACTCATCCGATACTGTAGTAATGCATTAAAAAGTCAATGGGTGTTTTTACTTATGGCAACATTTTTTTCCAAATGCATTTTTTTATCCAAAGTCCATGGGCCTTTTTTCTTATGGGCATTTTTTTCTGGCAAATTTTCCACAGTCAATTTTCACCACAGTTTCGTGAAAAAATTTAGCACTTGTCAAAATTCTGAATTTCGCCACGAATGCATGGCTGACGAATAAATTCGCTTATGACTATTAAAAATATATTTAGCATTGATTTGAAACATGCTGTTATACCTTTTATATACCGAGGCTCACGACATGGCACAGTAGACTAAATTCAATTCTTTACCGTATGAACAGTGCAGCAGTGTGACAAGAGTCAGCCGTATTAAAAGCACAGCAGAATATATGTCAAAAAGAACCATAAGAAATAAAAAGGCATAAAAGTGGCTTAGCTGCAGGGTCAGTCTGCTAAACACACCAAATCTTGGGTGAAGGTGTACCATTAAGCAGGACAATTATCCCAAACACAAGGCCAAATTTAAACTGGAAAGTATTCCCTGGGAACACAAGATGCAGGGCGGCCTGAATCAGTGTCCGTGGCGGAATTATAATGAAAAATGATGATGTACTTGTGTGTTATTTTCTGAATCACTCTTGAATTTGAGGATGTTCCAAAGGGTTAGAGAAATGTATATATCACAAATGATATCTTTTGTTTATTAATATAAATTGTATTCTATAGAAACTAGATTGAGTATCAGTCACATACATAGATGTTTTCTTCTTCTCAGGATGCAGAAAGCGTAAGGGCTGCATAGTCCAGACTAGAGGCCATGGATGCTGGAACCTTACAGCAGCATGATGGATCACTTACGGTCAATGAGCAGGTAGTTTGTTTATATGTGTTCTCTAAATGCCTAAACTATTTGTTGCATGAAAGAGCAAGAAAATGAATAGATTATCATTAATGTCTTTATTATTAACATGTATTTCTATAGCGCCAACTTATTTCGTAGCGCTGTCTTTGGACCGGTTTATTCTATGAGATGTGGCCAAAATGGAAGAATGAAATCACATTTAAGTATTGCTTCGGTTAGAGATATATATATATATGCAGCTTTTAGACTCCTTTATACAACCAACTTTGGATGGCGTTTCTAGTGTGGCCAGATATGTCTGACAATTACTTGGTTAAACGTTGTATAATGTTTTCTTTCCATTACCATTCTACATTTGCATTCAAATAACAAAAATGAGCAGTTATTTAATAGTAGCAAAGTAAGTTAGACTGAAAAATTACATACGTCCATCAAGTTCAATATTGAATCTGTATATAACCTGCCTAATTGCTTGTTGATCCAGAGGAAGGCAAAAAAAAAAAAAAAACATTAGAAGCCTCTCCAATCCCTCACAGGGAAAAAAATGCTTGCTGACTCAAGATGACAATAAGACCAGTCCCTGGATCAACTTGTACTATGAGCTATCTTCCATAACCCTGTATTCAATCACTTGCTAATGTCTTGACCAATAGTGAACTGGTCCCATTCCATTAGCCTGTTAGGTGATGGTAAAAGTTTCTGATACTGCTTAAATATGTAATACTGAAAAAGGGTAGACAGTCTGCCAGCAACTGCAGAACAGGATATGTAATACAAGTTTATGATATTAAGCATTAGAGGCCCTGTCTATTTGCACATCTTTATAATTGCAAATGTGTTTAATATATAGTGCATTAAGTACCCCCTCTAGTAATTTCTAAGGATATTATAATTTACCGAAGAGTTTCATGACGAGGCCCAAGGCCGAGTGCTTTTATGCAGGTCATGGAACTCTGAGGTAACTTCTAATATCCTCATATTTTACAACAGGGGGTACTTTATTTGTTATAATACCCAAGTTTTAGTGAGTCGTGACAAAAATTACATCACTACTCACTGTTTATAACTGATGACACCATACTCACTGTTTATAAGGATATAATTTACGAGATATTCATGGCTCTTGCGTATTTTATATATATATATATATATATTCTTTTTTTAAGACCTTGCTTTTTTAGCATTGTCAATACAGATTTTTATTCATAATTCCTTTTTAATTTATGCAGGTGATTGTTATGTCTGGCCATGAGACCATCAGGGTTCTTGAAGTTGGTGTTGATGCTCCAGTACAGTCTGAGGAGAGTGGGAAAGCTCCTGAAACTCCAGCCCCTGAACCTGCTGACAGAAGTGATTTGGCAAGAGACACTGTGCTGTGTCACGTAGAGAATACATGTACTGAGCAAACAGGTATGGATCCAGTACATGCAGAATACATGTGACTCACCAATGCAAAGTGCCACTGACTAGATTGAACTGAGCCATCAGTGCAGATATGAAGAGAGCCTGGGAACTCAGACTCCTCTATTGTATACATTGGAGAAAAGAACTGATTTAGCACATTTGCGTTTTCTGTATCTGTTACATCTGTACTGGTACCATTATTTAATGGAGCAACACTCTCATAGTTACATTTGTTGAAAAAAGACAAAGTCCATCAAGTTCAACCCCTCCAAATTAAAACCCAGCATACACACACACACACCCCTACACTCTTTCACACAAACCATATGCCCATAGCTATACTAAATGTAGAGTTTAGTATCAAAATAGCCTTTGATATTATGCCTGTCCAAAAAACATCCAAGCCCCTTTTGAAAGCATCAACAGAAAGAGCCATCACAACCTCTCAACCTGCATCTTTTTACTATTAATATATTTAAAAAACTTTTTAGGGTTAGTTTTCACCTCCGCTGCAATTAACTCTTCATTTCCTTTCTTTGTTGCTGATTTACAACATTTATTATAGTGTTTATATTCATTAAATGCAGCTTTTGTCCCAACAGACGTGTAGGTTTTAAATGCCTTTCTCTTCTTTCCTATTAACTTCTTTACTTTTGTATTAAGCCACATAGGATGATTCTTAGAGCTTCTACATTTACTCCTTAAAGGGGTTGTTCACCTTTGAGTTAACTTTTAGTATAATGTAGAGAGTGATATTCTGAGACAATTTTCAATTGTTTTTAATTTTTTATTGTTTGTGGTTTTTATAGTTATTTAGCTTTTTATTCAGCAGCTGTCTAGTTTGCAGTGTCAGCAATTTGGTTTCTAGGGTACAAATTACCCTAGCAACCCTGCATAGATTTGAATAAGAGACTGGAATATAAATAGGAGAGGGACTGAATAGAATGATAAGTAATAAAAAGTGGCAGTAACAATACATTTGTAGCCTTACAGAGCATTTGTTTTTAGATGGTGTCAGTGACCCCCATTGGCAAGCTGCAAAGAAATAGAAGAAAATTGCAAATCATTAAAAAACTATGAAAAATAAATAATGAAGACCAACTGAAAAGTTTCTTAGAATTGGCCCTTCTACAACTTTTAACTTGAAGGTGAAGTACCCCTTTAAAGGAGAAGGAAAGTCAAAAATCACATTAAACTATAAGTATTGCCAATAAAGAGTATGTATCTTTAACACCAAGTATTCACTCATTAGTATTATCTCAAATATTTGTGCTGCAATCGAATTTGAAATAAGTTTCAACATGTATAAAGAATCATTACCTGCCTGCAGTCAAGAAATCCCTGTAAATACGGCACACACATGCGCAATAGTTAGCAGCAGTGCCCTGCGCATGCTCAGGAGAATCCTGTGGTTGCCGTGGTTAGTGCTGACGTTGCCGTCACATGATTGATCTTTTCGTCATCCCTGACATGTATGCTCCCGCCCCGCAATTTTTCTGGTAGGCTCCTCAACAACCTGTGCCATAAAATTGTCATGTAACAAGTTTATACACTTGTTCCCATTAACTGATCTGACAGTACTGTTGCTCCAGTCAATATCTGGGTAATTAAAATCCCCCATTATCATTACGTTACCCAAACTAGCAGCCTTCTCTATTTGATCACTAGCTTAGCCTCCTCCTCTTCACTTACATTAGGGGTCGATAGCATACCCCTACAATTAATTTGCTGGACTCTTTACAATTGGTGAAGAACTCCACCCATAACACTTCTGCCCCATGATTTTCTTACATAACCTCCTCCTTTATATAAGCTTTTAAATCCTGTCTAACAGACATACCCCTCCTCCTTTTCTATTGCCTCTGTCCCTCAGAAACAAAGTATAGCCGCTGATATTAACTGCCCAGTCATGCAGCCATGTTTCGGCCACACCAATCACATCATATTTTCCCTCCAGCACCTCCAGCTCTCATATTTTACCAGTCAGACTCCTTGCATTTGCAAACAAACATTTAATACTGGGACCATATTGAACATATGATATGTGGTCCTCCCTATCCTTAACAGTACCCCAACCAAATCTCCTCCCACATTTTCCCTTCCTTTGGCCACTATCTCATCTAACCTGTCTTCCACTGAATCTTTTACTGAACCCTCCCCCCAATGCCTAGTTTAAAATCTCCTCCAAATGTCTAGCCATCTTCTCTCCCAAAACAGCTGCACCATCATCATTGAGGTGCAGCCCATCCCTAGCAAAAAGCCTGTAGCTGCCTTAGAAATCAGCCCAGTTCTCCAAAAAACACAAAACCCTCCTCCCTACACCAATCTCTTAGACACGCATTAATCTCCCTAAGCTCACGCTGTCTTCAGGGCCAGATTTGGGTCGCGGGCACTGTCTTCTTAGTGTTGCTCATGGCATAGTTAATATCTCTGAAAATTACCTTTGAAATCCTCGCCCTCAACTTTACACCTAGTTTTTTAAAATCGTTCTTGAGGAATTCACCACCTCCTCTAACTTTGTCAATTGTACCTATGTGTACCAAGACAGCTGGGTCTTCCCCAGCCCCTCCCAATAATTTGTCCACTTGTTCCACCACATGCCGAACCCTAGCACCAGGCAAGCAGCAGACTGTTCAGCATGTAGGGGCCTTACGGCAGATTACCCTATCCACCTTTCTAATAATTGAATTCCCTATAACTAGAACCTGCCTTTCCTTCCTTGCACTCCCCCCTCACCACCTGTATCAGAACCACTGCCTCTCAGGGTGCTTTCCTCCCCAGCATCTTCAGCCAAAACTGTGAATTTGTTGTTTTGGACAAACTGTGGACCAGCCCCCCTACCCTTTGCCCCCTATTTACCCTCCTGACTGTCACATACCTTCCTCCCTCATTAACCTCTACTGCCCCTTCTCCTCCCCCCCACTCCACTAGCCACTGCCAATGGTTGCACTATGCTTTTACATTACTTGTCTGATGCCACATGTTCCTGTATGAGGAGGCTGCCATATTTGTGCAGCAGGAGTCCAGGAGTCTGATATGGGACAGTCAGGTTGGTAAAACAGTCAGGTTTATACATTTTAATTAACACTTACAAAAACAAACCTCTCAGTAAAAAACAATCAACATGACCTATAGGTAGGTAACTTTTAATGTACATCCATATTTAAAAAAGTAGTTTTTAGTGTCAGTATCACTTTGCTTAACACTTAATTCACATGCAACACTTAGATAACATGCAACACTCGCTTTTCTCTTTCTCAAAGGAGCAAATAGATTTTTCTATATTTAATTTTGAAATCTGACATGGGGCTAGACATTTTGTCAATTTCCCAGCTGCCCCAAGTCATGTAACTTGTGCTCTGATAAACTTCAATCACTCTTAACTGCTGTACTGCAAGTTGGAGTGATATCACCCCCTCTCTTTTTTCCCCCCAAGCAGCCTAAAAGCAGAACAATGGGAAGGTAACCAGATAACCGCTCCCTAACACAAGATAATAGCTGCCTGATAGATCTAAGAACAACACTCAATAGTAAAAACCCATGTGATGGCTGATTCTGTTGATGCTTTTAAAAGGGGCTTGCATGATTTTTTGGACAGATATAATATCAAAGGCTTTTTTGATACTAAACTCTACAGTTAGTATAGCTATGGGCATTTATGGTTTGTGTGAAAGAGTGGGGTGTGTGGGTTCTAATTTGGAGGGGTTGAACTTGATGGGCTTTGTCTTTTTTCAACCCAATTTAACTATGTAACTATGTAAGTATGTCCCACTGCATTCTATTCAGTTACATTGAGAAGATAAAGCAACAGCCTGCTCTTTGGATTTCAGTGCAGAAGTCTTCTGGGGCAGCACTATTAACTGAGGCTTTCTGAAACAAACATGTTTTCCATGACAGTATCTCTTTAACTTTTTCTTAAAAAGTGTTCCCCTTAGAAACTATCTCAAGATAAAACACAAAAAGGAAATAAATGCATTAAATGTATCTACCAGTTTACCCCAAACAGAGAAAGAAAAAACTGTTTATCTCAGTTAGATACTTTCAGAGCACACAACAGTCATTTATTTTCACTTACTCCCTTCTGGCACCCAGCACTCCCAGCATGCACAGCAAACACCAACGCCTTAAGCTTTTTAACGCTGCTTAACACTTAATTCACATGCAACACTTGCAGCATAGCAGCTCCCACACTCGCTTGTGCAATGAGAAATTTATGGAAGTGTAAAACCTCAAAGTCCTCTGGGAGATACATTTAGTACTATGTCAATCACAAATTATAATTACGGTTTCAATTAGTATTCAGTATTTTGAACCTTTATTATTATTATCTGCTGTCCTGACCAAGGTATACCTATAGGTTAGTATTTTGAATAAAAAGGTAGTAAATATACCCAAGTTGTTTATTTTTTAGTATTGTATCCTACATGACGTATAATCTTGCTTTAATTGTTTCTTTTTCTCTTTCCTGTAAAGTGAAATCAACAGCTGGATTAGTAACTACTTCTATTCCAACTCTTTTCACCCATGCCTCAAGCCAGCCACAGCCCACTATTGCATCGTTTGCTGTGCAACCAGCCCCCCAGGTGAGTCTCAGACTGGCCAAGATCTTATAATAGTATATGTAAGATTTAACTTTATGACTCTACGGACAATGACACTTGGTAAGGTTTGTCACCCTTGGTTAAGTCTCTGGTTTAATTGTGGGAAAATGAGAAGAGGTTCAGTTTCCAATAATTAAGCTGCATCATAATCAGTAATATGTTTTACTTGTTTTACGTTTTATGTTTTACGGCAATCTTAATGTTATGCAATGGCAAGTGATTTTCAGGAGATCTGATGTCCACGGTAGCCAGCGGGTGACAAAATTTATATTAGGAAATTGGCAAACTGTATGACTGGAAAACAGTATAATATTGGCCATACCATGTGTCAGAGAATATGAATGGTGCAGTGTTAAAAGGAAAATTTTTGTACTTACCCTTAAATCCTTTTCTCTCATCCTACATTGGGGGACACAGGCTCCATGGGGATGAAGATCCTGCAGCTTGGAGAATGGACACTAAGAGTTAAAAGCTGACTCCTCCTCCAGCTCTGGGCTTCATCCCCTGCCTCCTCCTACTTTCTACCAGTTTCTGGCCGAAGAAGGAGCAACTTAACCATAACCCAAAAACCGAAAAAGGAGTCTCCCACCCTAGATAAACCAGTGAAAAACTAAATTTATAAAACTCGCTCCCAACAGGGAGAATTTTCTAAGACCCGCGGGTCAATAGTTAAACATAACAGGGAGGGAAGGCCTGTGTCCCCCAATGTAGGATGAGAGAAAATGATTTAGCGGTAAGTACAAAAATCTTCCTTTCTCTCACCTAGATTGGGGGGCACAGGCACCATGGGGATGTCCCAAAGCAACCCCTGAGGGCGGGACCTGTACCCCTTAGAGTTTTATGTGAAAACTGCTTGCAAAACCTTCCTCCCGAAGCTGGCCTCAGCTGAGGCTTGGGTGTGCAGCTTGTAGAAGCGCGTGTGTGGGGAAGACCAAGTGGCGGCCCGACAGACCTGTTCTGCTGAAGCTTGGTGACGAACGGCCCAGGATGTACTCACTGATCGAGTAGAGTGTGCCTTGACCTTGAATGGGGTAGGTTTTCCCCTTACCGCATATGCCCTGATGATCGCGGAGCGAATCCATTTTGCAATGGTCGACTTGCTGACCTTCGTTCCTCTAATTTTACCTTCCGTGTGAACAAACAAGGAATCAGACCTTCTAATATCTTTCGTAGCTCTGAGTGCTCGAACCACATCCAACTTGTTTAGGAGTCTCTCTAGTGTGTTCTTAGGTTCGGGGCAGAGCGATGGGACAATTATGTCTTGATTTAGATTAAAATCCGAAACGACCTTAGGTAAGAGTTCGGGCGTCGGTCTCAAGACCACCTTGTTACAATGGAATATCATGAACGGAGACCTGCATGATAGCGCTGCTAGCTCTGATACTCTTCGGGCTGATGTGATAGCCAATAGGAATACCACCTTCTCCGGCATTGTGATTAGTGGGATTGTGTCAAGTGGTTCAAAGGGTTCCTCTTGAAGAACTGATAGAACAAGATTTAGGTCCCATGGAGGGACCGGATATCTGTAAGGGGGTACCAGTCTAGTGGCCCCCTGTAAGAATGTCCTGATGCCAACCTGAGCTATCTTCCGTTGAAAAAGGATAGAAAGTGCTGAGACCTGAACCTTAGGACTTAGGGCTAGCCCCTTTGAGAGACCCTCTTGGAGGAAAGATAGAATTTCCCTGTCCTCTGCCCTTCTTGGATCCGTTTCCTTTGACTCACACCAGGTTTTCCAAATTCTGTGGTATATTCTTGCAGAGACCGGCTTTCGAGCGCGTAACATTGTGGGTATCGCCTCCTTTGGAGCTCCCGAAGCGTCCAGAACTAGGGCCTCAAGAGCCATGCTGTTAAAGCCCATAGCTGTAAATTCGGGTGGGCAATTGGTCCTTGTGTGAGAAGATCCTCTCTTAAGGGGAGGTGTAGTGGTGAGTCCGCTGCCATCTCTACTATCTCCACGAACCAAGGCCTTCGAGGCCAGTAAGGAGCTACCAAGATTGTTAGTCCCTTCTCTCCTGATCTTTTTGAGTATTCTTGGTATGAGAGCCAAGGGAGAGAATGCGTATTTTAGTGAAAACGTCCACTGAATTACGAGGGTGTTGGCCGCCCAAGCCTGTGGGTCGATGCTTCTGGCTACGAACCTTGGTACCTTGTGATTGTAACGAGATGCCATCAGGTCTACGTCTGGTAGACCCCACCTGTCCACTATTAACTGGAAGCTCTCTGGGTGAAGGCTCCACTCCCCTTGATCTATAGTCTCTCTGCTGAGGTAGTCTGCTTTCCAGTTGTCTATCCCTGGTAGGTAGACTGCTGATATTGCTGGAACATGTTCCTCTGCCCAGGTCAGAATGATCTTTGCTTCTGCTAAGGCGCCAGACTTCTTGTGCCTCCTTGATGATTTATGTAGGCTACCGCCGTCATGTTGTCGGACTGTACTCTCACTGCTTTTCCTCGTAACTGTGTCGTCCAGTGTTGGAGGGAATACCTTATTGCTCGGAGCTCTAGGAGATTGATGGGGAGTAGCTTCTCTGAAGGGCTCCAGAGTCCCTGTACCGTGTCCTGATCTAGGACTGCTCCCCATCCTCGTAGGCTGGCATCTGTAGTCAGAATCGTCCAACTGTGATTGGGGAAGGCCTTTCCCCTTGTTAGCCGTTGAGGATGCAGCCACCATTTCAGTGAGGATTTGATTAGCTCTGGAACAGAGATCTGCCTGTCCAGATTCTGTCGACTCTTCCTCTGGTGCCGTATTACGAGCTGTTGAAGAGGTCTGGTGTGGAGCTGAGCGTAAGGTACTGTCGGAAATGCAGCGACCATGGTGCCCAGCACCTGCATGGCTATGCGAAGTGGAACCGTGTTGGATGACATGAAGTTCCTGATCCTGTTCTGAAGCGTGTTGGCCTTTGCCCCTGGTAGAAAGGCTCTCTCTATCTTGGAATCGAGAACTACACCAAGGTATTCTATTCTCTGTGCTGGCAGTAGAGAGGACTTTTTGTAGTTGATTGTCCAGCCCAACTGAGAGAGTACCTGTATGACCTGAGCAGTGTGGCTGTTCGCAACGTTCAGTGACAGGGCCTTCACTAGGAGATTGTCCAGATATGGGATTACTCTGATACCTCGAAGCCTGAGACTCGTTAGTGCCGCTGCCATGATCTTTGTGACTTAGGGGAGGGTGTTGTAAGTAATGTATCTGTGTTTGCGGATGACACAAAACTATCCAGCCCAATTAATTCCATCCAGGATGTGGCATCCTTGCAACAGGATCTTGACAAACTGGCAATCTGGGCAGCTAAGTGGCAAATGAGATTCAATATTGATAAATGTAAAGTCATGCACCTGGGATGTAAGAATATTCAAGCCACTTATACCCTTAATGGGACTGCACTAGGCAAATCCATTATGGAAAAGGACCTTGGAGTCCTTGTAGATGATAAACTTGGCTGTAGCAAGCAATGCCAGTCAGCAGCATCAAGGGCCAATAAGGTCTTGAGCTGCATTAAAAGGGGCATAGAGTCACGGGAGGAGGGGGTCATTCTTCCACTTTATAGAGCACTTGTAAGGCCACATTTAGAATATGCCGTACAGTTTTGGTCTCCCTCACTCAAACAGGACATTATTGCATTAGAGAGGGTACAAAGAAGGGCAACTAAGCTGGTAAAAGGTATTGAAAATCTTAGCTATGAGGAAAGACTGGCCAAATTGGGGATGTTCACGCTGGAGAAGAGGCGCTTAAGGGGTGATATGATAACTATGTATAAATATATAAGGGGGTCATATAATAATCTCTCTAATGTTTTATTCACAAGTAGGTCTTTCCAGATGACACGAGGTCACCCATTCCGTTTAGAAGAAAAGAGGTTTCGCTTAAATATTCGGAAGGGGTTTTTTACAGTGAGAGCTGTGAAGATGTGGAATTCTCTCCCTGAAACTGTTGTACTGGCTGATACATTAGATAGCTTTAAGAAGGGGTTGGATGGCTTTTTAGCAAGTGAGGGAATACAGGGTTATGGAAGATAGCTCATTATACAAGTTGATCCAGGGACTAGTCCGATTGCCTTTTTGGAGTCAGGAAGGAATTTTTTCCCCCTCTGAGGCAAATTGGAGAGGCTTAGGATGGGGTTTTTGCCTTCCTCTGGATCAACTAGCAGTTAGGCAGTTAAAATTAAAATTAAAAAAAAAAAAAAAAGGTTGAACTTGATGGACGCGAGTCTTTTTTCAGCCTAACTTACTATGTTACTATGTTACTCGTGGGGCTGAAGATAGGCCGAAGAGTAGGGCTACGAATTGGCAGTGATTGCCTGCTGCATAAAATCTCAGGAATCTGTGATGGGCTAGATGAATGGATACATGGAGGTAGGCGTCCTTTATGTTGATAACCTACATGAATTCGTCTGTTTCCATGGATAGTAGGACGGATTGTATGGATTCCATTTTGAAATGGTAAGTTTTGACAAACTAGTACCGGTCTGTAGGAGCCGTCTTTTTTGGGGACCATGAATAGATTGGAATAAAAGCCCCTTCCCCTGTCCGCATGTGGAACCAGCCGGATGACCCCTGAGTCTGCTAACTCTAGTATGAGTCTTAGAAAAACTTGCCGTTTTAGACCTTTCACTGGAACCTTGGATATGAAATCTGGTCAGAGGATGCTGAGTAAAGTCTATCAAGTATCGATACTTCGATACTACCCAATGGTCTCTGACTAGATCTTTCCACACCTCCTGGAAGGCCTGTAAGCGTCCGCCTAGAAGAGTCCCTCCAGGGGTGGGCACATCTTCAGGCGGAGGAAGGCATGTCTTGGGGGGGCTTGGTGGAGCCATTGGAAGAGGACCAGGTAGACTCTCTTGTTGTGTTGGCCTTATCGGTCTGTGGTTTCGCTCTCTGTCCTTGTCAAAAAGGCCGCCTCCTGAAGGTAGTTTTCTTGGGCTTACTTTGAGGTAGGAGTGTGCTCTTGCCCCCTGTAGCCTGTGATATTATTTTGTCCAGCTCTGTACCGAATAATTGTTTTCCCTGGAAGGGGAGGTTCACTAAAGACTTCTTTGAAGTAAAGTCCGCCGACCAAGTCTTGAGCCATAGAAAACGTCGAGCCACTACTGATCTATCTGTGAAAGCAGGAGATCTGTCGTTGGATCCTCGGATCCTAATAACTGTGCCTCCTGTTCCACCCATACCTCCATTGCTTTTGCCACCCATGCGATGGCGAACATGGGTCGGAGAGCTGTTCCTGAGGTGGTGAATATTGATTTGCAAAAACCTTCTAGTCTCTTATCTATAGGGTCCTTGAAGGATGCTGCATCTGCTACTGGGATGGTGGTAGTCTTGGATAGTCTAGAAACTGGGGGGTCGACCATAGGGGGAGAGGACCATAAGTTCATACATTCCTGAGGAAAAGGGTAAGACTGTGTGAAGCGTCTTGATAATTGAGGCCTATGATCTGGAGTCTTCCATTGAGATTTGACTATCTCATCTAACTGCTCGTATGCCCGAAAGACATAGGAGGTCTACTTCTGTCTCTTGAAGATGTTTTTGCCAGCCTCGGCTGAAGCGGACTTTATATCCTCAATGTTAAGGGTCTTTAGGACAGCCTGTTTTAACCCTTCCACCTCCCCCTGTGTTCTAGGAGTGTCAGGGTCAGGTTCAATATCTTGTTCTGAATCATAGTCCGTGAGAACCTGCCCTTCCTCATCAGAGGAACTATTTGTGCCACCTCTAGGTCCCTGGGGGGAGTCTGGTTGGCGCTTTGAAGTAACTGGACGTCTGTCCTGTGTCTGCGCTGGGTTAGATAGGTGTAGTAGGACCTTGTCCAGAGTCTCTGGGATGCGGGCCAAGTTTTGAAGGCCTGCCATGACAGCGTAAGGGCACGCATAAGGTCAGCTTGGGAATCCTGAGGTGCTGCTGTGTTAGTATGTGTGGTAGGAGGAGGGTCAGGGGGGATAGCACTGCAGGTGGGAATGATGGGTCTACAAACTGCGCACACCGCCTCAGCTGAAGCAGCTAAAAATTTCTTCTTGCACCCAGCACAGGCCAAATATGACACCATGGGTGTTTTGCGTACAGGAGCTGAGTGCTTGTCAGTGACTACCTCCTCTGTGGTTTCTGACATGGTTGAGCCAAGTGGAGGAGGAAGAGGGATAGTGGGATCCCTTGGAGAACGCAGTCTGCAAAAAATAAAATATGTCTGTGTGTGATATGGAGCTTGGAATGGTAAACGCGAAAGAACCTCTACAAACGGCTAACCAACCTGATAGAATGGAGGGCTCGCGTAACCGTCGTGTGGAGAGCGCGACGGGGGGCAGAGGGGACTGCTGCTGCCCGCGTCGATGAAGGGAGCCTCAGCCGGACAGTGCCGTGTGGTGTTGGAAGAGGCTCCGCGCTGAATGGCGCTAGAGTCTCCTGCCTGGCTGTGACAGAAGGAGGAGCTGACGAGGGGCGGAGATCCGGCGCTCAAAATGGCGCCAATTTACCCGGGACGCGTGGTGTCTGCGCAGCTTTGCATTCCAGCGTGGAACGTAAGGGATGTATGGGGCTCCGTGTTGTGTGCTGAACAATATAAATGGGTGGGAAGCAGGTCAAAACTTACCTGCACAGCCAGCAAGATGTGCCATATCGAGGAATTAACCCTGACAAGGCTGGTGCAGGCCTCCGTGGAGCGGTAACAGCAGCCTCAGGGGGGAATGTGGAGCTAAGCCTGCAGGCTCCGGAGAGCGGTAAGGCTGATGGCACTCTTAAATATGTCTGGCTGAGGGGCACTGGATAGCCATATCGCTGACCCCCTGTGGCCTGACCCCCACCGTAGTTAAGTAATTTGCTCCAGCCACTGTGATGTCCGTCTTCTCTTCTGAGGACACTAAAAGAAACTGGTAGAAAGTAGGAGGAGGCAGGGGATGAAGCCCAGAGCTGGAGGAGGAGTCAGCTTTTAACTCTTAGTGTCTGTTCTCCAAGCTGTAGGATCTTCATTCCCATGGTGCCTGTGTCCCCCAATATAGGTGAGAGAGAGAGAAGCTTTTCCTGTATCAGTATAAGTAACAACTGTTAATGCCCACTAACTTTGCCTTCATTCTATTCTTTTATATTTCTTGATGTGTAAGATCTTTGTTTACTATGCCTATATAAATCTTTACCTTCGAAAAAGCAAATGACATATGTTAAAAAAGGGAAAGGGACCTCAATACCACGATCATAACCCAACAATGGGCTTAAGGTAGCCTCACTGTAAATAAAGGGAGCACTTGTGTTTCCATGAGAGAGACATCTATTAAGCTATTCCACAGGACCTATTTAGTTCCAACATGACTGCTGTGTCTAGAGGATGCACAGATCCCTGAACTGTGCTTTATATTTGGTGGAACTGCAAAATTGTTTCTGAATTTTGAGATGCAGTTGGAAACTTTCTCTCAAGGGTTTTCCATAATAAATTTCCTAAAGACACTCTAGTAATGCTGCTGGGGAAAAAAAACCCAGAAAATATATTAATGCGGCCTACAGGTTGAGCCAGCACATATTGAGGGCAGGTGCTGCAATCAGGGGAAATCTGTACCGGCCTCGGGCTATAGAAGCTAGCACCACGCAGAGATCTTACTTCCATCTTCACGCTGCTGCGCATTTCCCCAGACTGAAGCATGCACATTAGAATGAAAAAGACAATTTTAAAGTTAAAGTTCGGCTTTTTATTCTAATACACATGCGCAGCTGTGCGAAGACAGAAGTAAGATCTCTGCGTGGTGCTCGCTTCTATAACCCGGGGCCGGTGCAGATTTCCCCTGATTTGAGCACCGGCCCTAGGTTTGAGGTACCTCGCTATAATCACTTGAGGGTGCCTAACGTTTGGCACCCCCAAGTGTATCCAGCCTTTCCTTCTCCTTTAAGCAGTAATGAAATCTCCTGCCACCACATTGTTACTGTTATTTTATATTTAATGCATTTTCCCCTCTCCTTTCTTCTTTTTTTATTACCTTATACTTTTATGTATGTTATTGATGATTGCCTTTTTTGAAACCGGGTACTGCAACAAGTGGACTACCGGCACTCTTTGTAATTAAAATCAATAAAATGTTGGTTTAAAAAAAAAAAAAAACAAACTACCCCTGGTAAAATTTCTGGGTGTAAAAAATGGCAGTATTATGTCACTATAGCCTTGCGTACATATACATTTATACAGGGGGCCTAATTGAATGTTAAACCTTGATTTGGAATGTGAACCAAACAAAAATATCTGAAAAACATTGTTTGCATATGAAATGTGTATGAAACCTATGCTAGCACAATATGTGCTTGCTAGCAGTTTTGTTAAAGGGTTTTTTTATATGTAAATCCTTTGTGGTTGCCTTGTTGAATAAATCAGGATTTTCACAGAGGTATCCTAATTGACAAAAGCAAGGGATTTCTGAGGAATTGTTCATACCATTCCCATAATCTGCTACATTGTTAAAGTATAACCCATATAGACCGCAACATAGCACAGAATACATTGTTGTGAAATATAGTGACTTTAAAAATGTCCGTGCTTATCAAGACCTAGCTAACCATGACTGTTTTATTTTTACAGGTTTTGACTCAGGAAAACTTAGCTACACTTTTGACGGGAGTTATGGCTCCAGCAGGACCAGTTACTCAACCTGTTCTAATCCCAATAAGTATTGGAGGTCAAATGGCTGGTCAGCAGGGTTTGGCTCTGTGGAACTTTCCAACTGCAACAGTCGCTACATTGCCAGGATTAACAAATGCATCTCCTGCTGGTGGTGTTTTTAAACTGCCTTTAGCCAATTTGCAAGGTAAGTTATATCACTAACCCTAAAATCAATTTAAAAAATCCTTCTAAATCCATCAAAATTGAAAACATAACTTCTTAAAATATCAGATCAGTTAATTTGCAAAAAATGTGGTTTAATCCACATCGAGTCTATAAATATGCTGCTGTCGTAACTCTGTCAAACTACACAAACTGATATGTTGCAATATAACATTTCCACTTCAGTTAGGGTACAGAGGAAGTTAGAATAATCAGTGAGCTCTTACTGCTACCATCGCACCAGCGTGACTTATTATTGCCTCTCATTGTACTGTATTTAATGTATTTGGGGTGAAAGTTCCAGCTACTTCCCATTGTATTTATTGTATATTGCTTCTTATTGCATCTAATGTATTTTGTGTGCCAATTCTTCTTCCTCCAATGTTTAATGTATTTATGATCTGGAGTTATTGTTCAATTATTTACAAGTGCATACTGTGGGGCCTATTTATCGTGCTGTGTAAAACACTGGAGAAGAACATTAACAGTGATGTTGCCCATTGCAATCAATCAGCGCCATCTTCTCCTGAGCGGTCTTCTTACTGGAGTCATCGGCATCTTCTGGCGCATGTGCAGTAGGAGGCATTTGCCGGTGTGGTGCCTCCAACTGGCATGCGCCAGAAATTCACAAGCTTTGTATTATCAAGCCATTCCCTTTAATAGTATTGTACAGATGATTCCAGGAAGAAGACCGCTCGGGAGAAGATGGCACCTGTGAACTCCACTGGACAGGACCTGGAAAGAGGGGCAACGAGATAGGGGCATTTGCCCGGGAGGGGGCCTACTCAGGGGAGGGATTTTTTTGCCTAGGGGGTTGAATCACCCTTCAACCCCTGACTGTTGAAATGTAGTTGCCGATTGGTTGCTATAGGCAACATCACCAGTGATGTTTTCCTCCAGTGTTTTACACAGCACTATAAATGGGCTATATTTCTACTTTATATATCCTTTACTGTACAGGCTAATTGATACTACCTTTTGTGTACAAACTAATTGATACTGCTAATGATACTGCTGAAAATAGAGCACGCCACTCTAACAGAGGAAAATTTCACATCACTATTCAGTTGTACATAAGTTCACTCACAGTTGTAAAATCTGACAAAATTGTAGTAGGAACATTACAATTGTGTCAAGAGCATCGGCCCCTTTGCAAGCACAATGATGATGATGGAATTCTGGGAGAAAAACATGGCAGTCCCACTGGAAATTGCACTTTGCTCACTGTACACTAGTTTATAATGTTTCTGAAACGGACACTGCATTCTGATGTACATTGAACTGAAAGGTTAGTGAATTGCTTGGTGGCTTCTTCATGCAGAAAGGTTTACTTGATTTCTGCATGGTAAGAATGTTGTGGGATGTTTATTTTTAAAATATATTTGTATCTGATGTTGGGTAAGGCATGAATTGTCTGAAAATAGAGAGAAATATGATGTTTGTCAGATACTAGCTGTCTGAGGCTGGTACAGCTGCCTGATATAGTGATGACTGCAGTAATGGCAAGAAAAACATTTCAGCATAAATTTAGACAGTCCTAACAGACCAATGCTCAGACTAATACTCTTTAGCATCTCAGATTGTATACCAGCATTAAACCTGTGCCTCTCATCTTTTCCAGCAGCTTCTCTTTTGAATACTGCCTTGCAGGCTCCAGTGCAGGCTGCCCAGGCCATTCAGACGGTTTACCAGACACAACCAGCACTCCAAGCCCAGCCTTCCCTACAGACAGCTGTCCAGCCATTGACCACTCTGCAAGCTGCTGCACCTTTACAGGGGCAGACGTCTGTGCTGCCGGGCACACTACCAAAAGCAGCAGAGCCACAGTCGCAAATCACAGTACAGCCAGCAAGCTTCACCTTCAACCCAGCCATTGTAAGCAATCCTATAATGTGCAACTATTATCTCAAAACTGGAAATTAAACTGGTTATAGATGTCAAGTCCTCTTTTACCAATATCATCTAGATTTGAAAATAAAAAAGTATAGGAAGTGGTGGGGTGGGCTGAGATTGAGTCACAAAGGCATGGACATTGCCTAGTAGCATATTGCCAGCTTTAGCATATTTGAAATGACTGATCTTGACAGTATTTGTCAGATTAATGACCACTCAATTGTAGAACTTTAGTTGTGACAAATCCAGCTACACCCACCACATCAACATCTACACAAGCCCATATCAATTGCTCCGAGCCCCCAACTGTGGGACAGCTAGTTTGCAGTAAGTAAATTATCTCTCTGATAAAAAGAAGTGCTAAAGCTGCTAGTTGTGGTCTGGAAGCTTTACATCTTTAGCTCAATCCTGTTATTTGGAATCTATTGTTCTGATATAAATATGCTGTGACAAGCAGCTCTCTAGTTTGCAGTGTCAGCAATTTGGTTTCTAGGGTACAAATTACCCTAGCAACCCTGCATTGATTTGAATAAGATACTGGAATATGAATAGGAGATGGACTGAATAGAATGATAAGTAATAAAAAGTGGCAATAACAACACATTTGTAGCCTTACAGAGCATTTGTTTTTAGATGGTGTCAGTGACCCCCATTTGAAAGCTGCAAAGAAACAGAAGAAAATTGCAAATCATTAAAAAACTATGAAAAATAAATAATGAAGACCAAGTTTCTTAGAATTGGCCCTTCTACAATATACTAAAAGTTAACTTGAAGGTGAACCACCCCTTTAAAGCCATTTAAAAATGTGAAATGAAACATATGGCTAAGTTTCTTAGAATTACATTTTCTTTAATTACTTGCATATTTAAGTGTACTATACAGTACTAGGACAAGGCTTTGCATAACTTCTAGTGTAAAGCTAACCGTGATCTTTTTATTTTTTTTGCAGATCAGTGCAGCTTCTCTTGGTGGTCAAACACAACTCCTAGGCTCACTGGCAGCCACTCCAATAATAGCCAATGCCATTCCTGGAATACAAGGGATTACAAGCCAGATAATAACCAATGCCCAGGGACAGGCAAGTGAATAACGCTGTAGTAATCAAATAAAGCATTTCTCCCTAAATTGCAACATGATTGTTGTTTGGGACGCTGCCCCCCCCCCATGTATGGCTTTGGGTTGCTCTAGGGCTGGTGCTTCTTTCAGGTGAGGGGGATATAGATTTTACATGATTAGAGGCATAATGCCACTTGTGTGTATGTATATACATATATATATATATATATATTAGAGATGGGATTTTTATTCAATCACCGTTGCATCCAACGTTTCGGCCCTCCTTTGTCAAGGATATCAGTAAACAGTAAAAAATGTTGTGTAACAAGTGAGTCTGATTTATGTAAATATGCAGCTGAAATCACTGAGTAAGTTGATGATTACTTCGCTATATTTAAAGGAAAACTTTACCTCTTAGTATTTAAGAAAAAAAACAGCACATTTATTAAACGGTTTTATATAAATAACACCTTTTCATAAAAAATATGCTAATCTGATTGTACATGCCAATGGATAGTCCAATGTGAAAAAACTACCTTTTTAAGTACTAAAGTCTGCCCTTTGACGTGCATGTGGCACCGTGATCCCACACAAACCAAAGCAAACATACATGCTAGTTTACCTTAGCCAATGAATGCACAGAGCTGTGTATTTTGCTTCCACACTTCCTGTTAAAGTTAGAACCTTCATTATTTTCTGTCAGGTGATCACTGAATGATTCACAAGGCATCACAAAATGGTGGCTCCAGGTAAATATGTAAAAGGGCAATGTTTACTGAAGCACATATGCAAACTAGATAAGAATCTTTGATAGGTCAGTTATGATATAAATTTTGTGTTATTTAAGTATGTGTTCTGAAGGTATAGTTTTCCTTTAATCACAACTGTTGATCTGGTGGGGGAATCTGGGATAGTAATTGATAGAATATAACTTATTTTGCATGAAAATAGTATATTATTCATGAAAGTAGAGAAAAAAAATAGATTGTTAAATTTTGAAAAAGAGCACAAGGAATTGCTTGAGCAGTGATATTTCCAAATGTGCAATCTTGGTAATTATAACATTATCTTATATTGTTCTATAAAAAGAAAAATAGAAATGGTAATGTATGTATTATCAAGCCATTCCCTTTAATAGTATTGTGCTGCATGCTAATATACTGATAAACTACTCTTCTAAAATATAGGTTATTGGTGCGCTACCGTGGTTGCTGAACTCACCAGGGTTCGCTGCAGGTGCTGCAACAGCTGTCTCAGCTCAGAATCTGGTCCAGACTGTGACTCCTCAGTTGCTGCTAAATGCCCAAGGGCAAGTCATTGCCACACTGGCTAGCAGTCCCATACAGCAAGCTGCTGTCAGAAAACAATCCCCTCAAGATTCACCAGCTCACCCCAAGTCAGAACAACAGGTAATTGAGGAACTGAGCAAAATGTCAAGGGGAAATACACATGTATACATAAATAATTTGTATAGTGCTTCAAGCTCCAAATTGCAATTTTTTGAGGGTTTAACTTACCCAATAAATTGGGGGATCCAGGTGCTCACACCATAAGCCTTCAGCTCAGGAAGGCACTGTGACAAAATATCGATTGAAAAAGGTTGGCACAAACTGGATCACTCTCCACGATGTAGTTAAAAAATGTATTTATTTAGAACAGCAACATCCCAAATGCCTTACGCGTTTCGTGCCTTTTGGGCACTTAATCATAGGCTATGACTTTTTCAATCGATATTTTGAAATACACATGTACCCTTTAAACGTATTGAACATTATATTTTAAATAAATAGCATATGTGATACAGAAAGCTACATGTAGCAGAGACTTTCTTACAAATTCCAGAACATTAGCTTGCCACTGACTGGCAGCAGAGGTATTCAGTTGTTTCTTATTCCTGTACTGGTTTGAATGCAGAAGTTTTTTTTTTTAAATAGGCTGGCTGGATAATGTTTGGCTTTTGAGAGAGAGATTTCTTAATCCTGCATTAAATTGTATTTTAAAGGCGGTGAACCAAAAACTCCCTCTAAGATGATTTTGTTACATACTGTAGCTACTTTAAGCTGTGGTTCCCCACAGTTCTCAGACAGTATCATATCTATAGACCTAATATATATTGTTTATATTTTAGGTGATCCAGCCTACACCAGCTATTACACAACCTTCTGTGGTTGTGACAAATCCAGCTCCACCCACCACATCAACATCTACACAAGTCCACATCAATTGCTCCGAGCCCCCAACTGTGGGACAGCTAGTTTCCAGTAAGTAAATGATCCCTCAGACAAAAGAAGTGCTAAAGCTGCTAGTTGTGGTCTGGAAGCTTTACATCTTTAGTTCAATCCTGTTATTTGGAATTTATTGTTCTGATATAAATATTGCTTATTATTCATGAACTCGATGAAGCAGGGATTTGCATCTGGTTACCCTTGTGCTGGATTCAGCTCTTAAATGGTCTCCAGATAGTTCATTATAAAGCTCATTATAAAGTGACAATCTAACAATGAAATATTCCTACACTCTCCTCCAAACTTTGGGGCCCCATACAAGTTATTTATATATGGGGTCTCCCCATGAAAACAAGTGAGCAGTATCAACATTTTGGCTACCTTAAACTAGTGTTAAATATTATCAAGCAAGGTAGCTTCAAGGGTACCTGATACAGAATTCTACATGCAGTATATGCTATGAAAGGTAGATATACTTGCAAATATTTATTTTGGGGTGCAGAGACAATTATTCTTATTTTCTTTATCTATAACTAGATTCATCCAAGGAATGTTTATTCCTATTAACAGCTCAATATGAATCAATAATTAAACGTAATAACATTTTATTGCTTACATGTAGCATGCTTCTGATCTTTCCAATGGAAAAAAACATGCTTCCATTCATTTAAAGTTTTGCATATCTTATATTTTCATGATGTTGACTGAGAAGGTAGAACACAACAATGAATCTAGTTGCCATAATTTATAACCCACGTATATTGCTAAAATAATAGCAAGCCCATTTTAAAGAAATACAAAGTATCACAATAACATAGTAAGGAAAGTTGAAAAAAGATACACATCCATCAAGTTCAACCTTTTAATTCTAACCTTCCTAAATACTCCCAGTGCTGCAAGGCATTTCACCAGTTTTACTCTTCTACCCTTATTATGGTAAAATGTGGACACAGCTGGAATACATCCTGTTGTAGAATAAGCAGAGTACATGATAAGGTGATCTTGTGCATATATTTATCAGAAATACTTATAACTTTAGAAGCGCATGGTGGGAACTATGATGATGATGGAATAAACCTGGAGGAAATACGTGAATTTGCTAAGGAGTTCAAAATTCGACGTTTGTCTCTGGGTCTTACCCAGACACAGGTGGGCCAAGCCCTAACTGCCACTGAAGGACCAGCATACAGCCAGTCTGCCATATGTAGGTAAGAAAATAGGTTTCATCTCATGCTAGCGAATGATCTGCGCTTTGTCCTTATATGAGTAGTAGGTAGGGACAATATTTTAAAGCAGAATATTAGAACATTAAAATACACTATATAGTCAAAGTATGTAGACATCTGCCTATCCAACATCTCATTCCAAAAAGAAGTATTAATATGAATTTGGGATTTTCTTTGCTGATAAAACAACCTTTATTCTCTACTCTTCTAGTGAGGCTTTCCACTAGATGCTGGAACATTGTTGTTAGAATTTGCTTCTTATAGAAGTTGGGCACTTATCAGGCTGGGCTCATATTGGCATTCTAATGTATTTGAAGTTCATTTGGGTTGATATCAGGGCTCTGTGCTGTACTACCAAATTATTCCACTCCCAACTCTGCAAACCCATGCTGTACAGAGCTTGCTTTGTGCATGGAACTATAATTGTGTTGAAAGAGCCTTTCCAACATTGTTAATCAAAATTTTCAAGAATTCTGTTGCATGATGTACTAGCAGTTGTGCTGTCAATAATAGGTGTGGAAGTAATCAATTCCAGTCATTATGAGTAGTGTCAAATAGTGCACCATTTCTTATAGAATGCTGTCCTTTTAAGGAATGTTTAAGAATTATTGCCACATAATACTTTTAATTATGTATACTTATACATGTTTTATGTAAATATATCTATATATGAAATTGACACTAACTTGCCATAAAGCCCATTCTGTTCTTTTGGGGTTTTGAAGACCAATGTTTTTTGGGAACTTTATTTTACCTGTTTTATAAATTATATAAGAAGTGTGAAATATGTTGTAGTGGGCCCTTGTGTTTACACAGAGACAACAGCTGTCTTTCTTTTTCCTACAGGTTTGAGAAACTGGACATTACACCAAAAAGTGCTCAGAAGCTAAAGCCAGTATTGGAGAAATGGTTGAATGAGGCAGAAATGAGGAATCAAGAGGGACAGCAGAATCTAATGGAATTTGTAGGTGGAGAACCTTCAAAGAAGAGAAAAAGACGCACCTCTTTCACTCCACAGGCAGTAGAGGTTCTGAATGCCTACTTTGAGAAGAATTCGTTGCCTGCTGGGCAGGAAATCACAGATATTGCTAAAGAGCTTAATTATGACCGAGAAGTTGTTAGGGTGTGGTTCTGTAACCGGCGCCAAACTCTGAAGAATACCAGCAAGCTCAATGTCTTTCAGATTCCATAGAAAGGGACAGGCAGTCTTGCTGTCACCACCTTTTCTTAACCACCTCATCTTCTTACATTTAATGGTGGTGATGCCATGTGACATTCTTTTTGTGAAAGCACTTTGTGACTTGATATTGGCTTTCTGTGTTATGGCCAGCTGTGCATTGGAGCCATCCCCTTCTCCTGTGTATTATTTTGTAATAGGACAGATGCCAAGCATGGTAAGAGGTCAATAGCCATCACAGCCGGACGTCTCCGGTGGTATTATTTCAGAAGTTTTGCATACTCTGTGTCTGAAGTATCCAAACTGTGTTCCCTCTGTGGTGGGCAAATATAAGCTTCTGCAAGCAAAACAAATATTGTATGCTGCTGCTCCTTTAAACTTTTGTGACATGCTTAATTCTAAGCAGTCTATGAAATCTGATGAGCACAGAACCAGCCTGGAGACAGGCAAATTATTCAACACCCAACAAAAACATTTTTGAAGAAGAAAACCCACTTTGTTTCTATGCATATTATTCCATAATATGCTTACTTTGAAAACTCCAGCAAAACTATTGTCTCTTTTGTTTTCAGTGGTTCAGGGATGAGGAGATGAACAAGTCTTACATAACGTTTATGTAGAACTTTCCTCTTCAAATCTGGCAGCTTCAAATGCAAATTATTTTTTTTTATTTCCTTTTGGTTTGTTTTGCAGTTTTTAGGTACTGCAGTAAGGACATTAGCCTGTATGAGAAGAAGGGTTTATGTTAAAACGTAATATCATTAAATGATGTATAAAAAATACTTTTCTTCTCATACAGACTATGCCTCTTAATAAGTAAGCTTAGTATTAAGTTGAGCGGGCAAACAATCGCCAATTGTAATGGTGCTACATATTAGATGCAAGCAGTTAGAGGCAGCAGGTGAATTAATAATGTGGTTTTTTTTTTTTTTTAGTATTTTTTAAAAAGTTTTTTGCAGTGGGGTAACTGTTCTGGGACACCTCCACTACCATTATTTATTCTCTCATTTGCCCCTATATTCAATAGCTACAATGTATTACCATTTAAAGCCTAACCTTTAATTGTGCACAATTGGTATCATCAACACAAGATTTGATCACATTTTAGGCTTTGTAACTCAGGGGGAATCAGAGACCGAGCCCTGGTGGCAATATACCAGAAAGGGAAAAAGAGAGCATGATGGGAAACAGACAGCATGATGGGAACAGCACTACCCGGTAGTGGCACCACACTATACACTCTCAAATTTTACAGATCTTAAGTCATTAACAATCAAGAACTAAGGCCTCACAAACTGTTGCATTTTGTGGAAGCAAACAGTTTTGTTTTTAAAGGGAATTCTGTTTTTTTTACATTATCACTTCATGTGTTCAAGCTATGAAAAATAAGTCTCAAACAGTTGGACCAGTTTTGCATCCCCAACCTTTTTTACATGTGAGCCAAATTAAAATGGAAAAGAAGTTGGAGAGCAACATAAACATGTGGAAAGTTACTGGTAGAGTCAAATGTGGTTTGTGATTGACTATTAGTAACGTGGATATGGACTGGCAGCCTACAGGAAGCAGTGCACCTGGTTTTTATGCAAGTAAAACTTGCTTCCAAGCCACTGGAAGCAACATCCAAGGAGTTGGATGTACAGCACGGGGGTCAGAGAGCAGAGACAAGCTTTTACTCTATATGGCTCATGGCTTGCTTGTTTGCTGAATACCTGAATAGAAAGGGATAGAGATGCTTACTAGGAAGAGTATATAATACCTTTGACTAGTGATGAGCGAATTTATTCGCCAGCCATGGATTAGCCTTGAAATTCTTTATAGCCATGTGCAAATTTTTTCACTAAACTCTAGCGAAAATTAACAGTGGAAAAAATTGCACTTAAAAAAGCCCATAGATTTTAATGCATTTGGACAAAAAAGTCTCCATAAGAAAAAACGCCCATTGACTTTAATGCATTTGGACAAAAAAAGTCGTCATCAACAAAAATGCATTAAGAAAAAAGAGTCTCCATAAGAAAAAATGCCCATTGACTAATGCATTTTGAGTAAGACACTTAAAATAAGACACCCATTTCAGTTTTGCGAATTCTGAGGTGAAGTGAAATGGGACAGATTCGCTCATCACTACCTGTGACATGCTTACCCCATGCTGCACCGTGAATTCCACATACTTCTTAGACATGCTAATGTGATATTTTTGAATAAGTATCTTTACACTTATTATTTACTTTATACATATATATTGCTGCAACTTTTGCACATCAATGAAACTGGTCTCTTCTTACCTAACTTTTGTTTTTAGGGTACATAGAGATAAATTGATTTACTCAAGCTGAGGTTTAGTATCATTCTTCCTTTTAAATTTGTAACAGCAACTGAAACAGCTATGTGGCTTAGGGTAGGGCCAGACGGGCAGATTCTGGGAGTTTTAGTGGCCTGACGACTAATTGCCTCTTCTGCGGGGCGACAATCTCCCTGAACTGCCTTTCTTCTGCTTGAATTGAGAATTGCCTGTGCTACTGCACTTGTGGCGCTTCGATTTCCGAAGTTGCCTCACGAGGAAACTTCAGGCGACTTTGGAATTCGAAGCGCTGTGAGTGCATTAGCGCAGGGGATTCTTCATTCAAACAGAAGGAAGGCAGGGAGAATTTAGTTTGGGGAGATTGTCTCCTGGGAGAAGAGGCGATTAGTCGCCAGGCGACTAAATCTCCTCGAATCTGCCCCAAACCTTAGATAGCTTTGTTACTGTAAATATCAACAGCACATCTGGGCTCAAGCCAAAGCGTGTGCTATACAATTGAATTGTACATAAGCCTTATTAGTAACCAGGCCACCTCTAATTCAAATAAACAGAAACCAAAACACTATTAACGCTAGTTAATTATGGATTCGGGGGTTCTGCCGAATCCAAAATAGTGTATTCGGTGCATCCCTAGTTGTTCATTAAACTACACCCAAGCCACTGGGAACCACTGTTTGCCACTAGATGCAAGGAGTCTTTTCAAACTATGCAGACATTTGTAAAATGCAGATTAGGTCCTACATTGCAAGACTTGACTGGTTTTTAAAGGAGAAGGAAAGGTAATTTTTTAAACCTATCTTTAAATGTTGCTTGGGTGCTCCCCTCCTGAACCGCATTACTTTTGCTGACCAATTCATTCTCCTCCACTCGCACTGTCCTGTTTAATCTTTTGCCGTTTCTAAACGTTGCGGCCGCCATGTTAGCAGAGTCCCTGTCTAAACTGTGCATGCGCTAAATTATTCTGTACACGCAGAAAAAAAAAGAATACAGACCTGATAGCTGCCTGACTTTTTTTTAACTTCCCCTCCTCAGCTCCTGCACTCGCTGACAGACTGTTAATTAAAACGAGAGTGAGCGCAGGAGCTTGAAAGCTTCCCTTTGATCCTAGCAACAGGGAAACAGGATCAGCTATTGGAGCTTGAATTGATGAGGTGGGGGCAGAGAGGTCAGCGATGATGGAACAGCTGCATCATGTGACTGCATCTACATCGCAGCACAGGGAAGCCACAAGACTCTCCTGCGCATGCACAGGGCACAGCTGGTACCTATTGTGCATGCGTGTACCCTATCAGACGGATTTTTTCTCAGCAGCCAGGGTATGCTTTTACATACATGTCTAAACTTTTTAAAAAATTGATTGCAGCACAAAGATTATGGGAAAAATTGATAAGGGAATGCTTAATGGTACACATATATAATCTTCATTGGCAACACTTAGAGCTTTAGTTGTTTTCTGACTTTCCTTCTCCTTTAAGGGTGTGGTTCAACTTTAATATAACTTTAAACTAACTTTCAATAGCTATCTGGCCTCTAGAGAACAATTTAACAGGTGATTAAGGGCAGAGACAGACAAGAAGACTTGGAAAGATTTAGCCGCCCGATGACAAATCGCCTCTTGTTCAGGCTACCTCTCTGCCGGCTACAATCTAAATCACAGACTGGAGTGCTTTGTTCTCTGAAGTCACCCGAAGTTGCTTCACGAGGAAACTTCAGGCAACTTGGGAAAACAAAGTGCTCCGAGTGCTAGCCGGCCAGTGAGGCAGTCCGGGGCGATTAGTTGCCCGAAAAAGAGGCAACTAAATCTTCCGAATCGTCTTGTCTGTCTCTGCTGTAAGGAATGGATGATGAATAGGAGAGGCCTGAACATAAGGATGAGGAATACAAAAGAGCAATAGCATTGTAGTACCGCAGAGCAATAGTTTTTTTGGCAGCTGGGTCAGTGCCCACCACTGGGCAAGTAAATAAAAAATGAAGGAATATTAAAATGTTGCTTAGGATAGGCCATTCTAAACTACTAATGTTTACTTCAAAGTAACAGACCATTTAACGTTTCTTTTCTATTGTGCAATTGAGAATTAGAAAAAAAAATCCAGTTGTCCCTTCTCCAGACACTACAGCCCTGGAATGAATTATAGTATTTGTTGAATATAATAGAATGCACATTGTGACCCCAAACTATCTTTATCTAAATAAAAGCACTTTAATATGTTTCTACTAACTTATCTTAATGTTCTCGTAGGGATGCACTTGGTCTTTTTAGACAGCCATCAACCACCAATGTATGGCATGAGCCCATAAAACATAAGAAACTTTATTATGCACTTAGTTCAACATGGAGGTAGAGTAATACATAATAGAAATAACCCTCTTTTATACCCACTAGATAGGTGTAACTGCTAAAAAAATCCCTAATAGAATTTTCAGTGCAAAATATAATAAGATTAAGGGGCAAATTTACTAAAATTCCCCAAAAATCCTACGAATTCCCTCGATATTCGATAAGCATTCGACTATCAAATGCTTATCGAATAGTTTTAGGCTATCATTTTGCTCGATATTCGATTTCTCGATGAAATCGTATGATCGGATACCGATCGTTCGATTTCACGAAAAAATTTTACTTTTTCCTTTGAGCCTCCGAAAAATTTGTACGATTCGAACGATCGAAGCGTTTGATCCTATGAATGGTATTCGCGCAGGACTTAGCAAAAGAAGCCTATGGGGGGGGGTTCCCATAGGCTTCTATTGGTATTCGGTAGGTTCAGTCTGGCTGAAGTGGGCATATGAAGGATTTTAAAATTTTAAATCCTTCGATCATCGAATTATCGAATATCCGATCATTCGATAGTTTTAATTTTAGGCCAAATCTGCATATTCGAATATACGAAAAAATCGTACAATTGGTATTCAAGCTCATTCGATCGAACTTCGAATCCTTCACGTGAATTTTGTAAATTTACCCCTAAATATAAAAAGACTAAGGCATAACACATGGTTGGCACTAACCCCCTCCCCATGCTCAAGTTCCATACCTCTCAAATGTCCCGTTTTTCGCGGGACAGTCCTGATTTTGAAAGCCCAACCGTCAAATTTGTACTAAAATGTCCTGACTTTCTCTTTGATCTCCTGCACTGAACAGCCAGAAAAAGATTCAAAGTTTCTATCTCAATCGGCTTTTGGTAGAGAGCCCAGAAAAGATTGTAAGATACTTTTGTATCAGTTTTAAAATAAGCAGGTCTCTTGGGAGAACTGAGACTTGCAGCTTAAAGGGCAATTCACCTTCATTAGCAAAACTGTAATAGCATAAAAACCACAGAAATGTGTTCAAACTTTTATAACCTGCCAAATTTTGTAAATGGTTTGCATCAATACACTTGGCAAATCTTTTTGTTCCTCTTTCTATTTCAAAAATACTGGGTAGTATGAAATAGGCTAATTTGGAATAGGTGTGCACATCCCTTTAATAGAAAATATGCCAGCCACATCACATTTTATATTTAAACTTGGTGCTACTC
Source organism: Xenopus borealis (assembly GCA_024363595.1). Lineage (NCBI taxonomy): Eukaryota > Metazoa > Chordata > Amphibia > Anura > Pipidae > Xenopus > Xenopus borealis. The sequence continues at coordinate 147,072,106 of CM044433.1, read as the reverse complement.
AAACATGGCGCAGAAACTAGTGACAGAATAAGGGATTGTATTTACAGAGCCGCTGGTCAAAAGCTCTTGGCAATCCTACAGATACAAAGGGATATTTTAATAGCATTTTGCTATTCCAATGCTCTGAGAGGGAGACAAAAAAAGCATTGGATATTGTAGTCCCATTTAAGTTTTTTTATGGGATTATTTAACAAAGGTTGAATTTATGTGATTTTTTTTAAATTGAATAAATTCGAATATACTTACTCTAATGGGAGGTTATTTAAGAAAAAATTTGAATGTCTAATTTTCGATAAAATAGTCCCAACCCGAAAATACGAATTGAACTTTAATCAAATTCAAAACGAATTTTCCCTCCCAAAAAACTTGAATGTGAGGAAGGCAATTAACATATTCAAATGGTTCAATGGACCTCTGCCATTGGCTTGTAAATGAACTCGGCAGGTTTTAGGTGACAAGAATTTGAATCAGAATGGTTTCCGTGGTCGAGGTGTGATAAATCACACATTCAAATGTGTGGATTTTGACACCAAAATTTTTTTCACTATTCGGTCTTTAATAAATCTGACCCTAAGGGGCAGATTTACTTAGGGTTGAATTCGAGGGTTAAAAAACCCTCGAATTCGACCATCAAATTTTTATCGAATTGTAAGGGATTTAATGATATTTGATTAATCGAACGATCGAATAAAAAAAATTTGATCGCTTGATAAAATCGTTCGAATCGAATGATTTTAACCATTCGACAAAATTTTTTTTATTCTATCTAAAAAAGCAGGAAAAACACTATGGGAGCTTTTCATAGGGACAATGTGGTAGGTTTAATCTGGCGAAGTAGGCCATCGAATAAAAATTTAAAGGGCAAGTAATTCGTCCATCGAATGGTCGAGGAATCTAATAGATTTTTATTTGATCTAATCGAATCATTCGATGGTCGAAGAGGCCAAAAAAACGATCGAATTTCGAATCATTCACACGAATTAAGTAAATCTGCCCCTTAATGTATGGTATATACTAGCAAACTGTTACATAAAGAGTTGTTTTTCTTTCCTATAATGTAAAAGTACCCTGGTACAAGAATGCTTTCTTACAGTTCCAGTTAATTGTGCCGCTCCATTCTGCACTGAGGGTGTTTAAGGGAAAGGGACGGACACCAACATTTTGCTGATAAATGGAACAACGATAGGATCACGCCGCAAGCCGTGAGTATTAAAACTAATTATGGGTGCAGTTTTATTTTTTTAGCCATATTTTCCCCAGATACGTAAGATCCACAAACACGTATTTAGTATGAAGTTTTGGCAAGCCTGTTGTGTATTAGATATAGAGCAGCTGAAAGTATTTCCTTTCTTAAATGAAATGAGATCTATCATTAGCATCGGTTTCTTTGGGGTAAATTTATCAAAGAGTGAAGTTCTGCCACTAGAGGGAAATTCCGCAGCTCTCAATTCATTTCTATGGGATTTTTAAAGGCTTATTTACCAATGGGTGAAAGCGAAATTTCACCCTTTGATAAATACGCCTTCAAAAATCCCATAGAAATTAATTGAGAGCTGTGGAATTTCCCTCGGAACTTCACTCTTTGATAAATATACCCCTTTATCTGCAGTGATGAGTCTATTGAGCCTTTTTATGCACTTTGTAATCTCCTATTAACCCCTTTCATGCTGATGGCGTTTATGCTTCAGGCACAGTGATAGCCTGCCGACAATACAGCATATAAGTTTCAGGGTTCAAGCGCTACAGGAACCTTAACTGGCCCAAAATTGTTAGCAGGGAACGGGTTGCAGGAGGATCATTAAAATCAAAAAATGAAATTGATTTGTATGAATTTCAAGCACTGATGAAAACTGTGGACATGATTTATCAGCTATCAAATTGGGGAATCCCAATTCATAAAATTTTCCTAAGGGCTCTTACTCACGAGCGGTTAAAGTTGCAGGTTGAGACGCAACATGCTGCATTTTTCCTGTGTTCGGCTCTTACATGCGCTTGTGTGAGTACAGCCCCATTGAAAAGAATTGCTTGTGTCTATTCCTGCGCTCCCCTGCGGCTGAACGCTATGGAACACAGGGGAGCGCAGCTTTAACCGCTCGTAAGAGCCCTAACTGTCAGAAAGTGTTCAATGAATTGTAGGGATGCACCGAATCTGCTATTTTGGATTCGGCTGAACCCCCGAATCCTTCCCGAAAGATTTGGCCAAATACCGAACCGAATCCGAACCCTAATTTGCATATGCAAATTATGGGTGGGAAGGGGAAAACATTTTTTACTTCCTTGTTTTGTGCCAAAAAGTCACGTGATTTAGCTCCCTGGCCCTAATTTGCATATGCAAATTAGGATTCGGATTCGGTTTGGCCAGGCAGAAGGATTCATCCGAATCCTGCTGATAAAGGCCGAATCCTGGCCAAATCCCGAACCGAATCCTGGATTCGGTGCATCCCTAATGAATTAACACATTTTTCAAACCTGAAACCAGTTCATCAAAATGTTTTCCCCTGCTTTGAGCAAATACTATTTTGATCTACTGGGTAGTGGTGCTCAGTGCTGCTGTGAGCATTCTCCTACCCAGATACATTCTCCCAGGTCCAAAGGATTCTTTTTCAAGCTGAAAGGAGATGCTTCAGCATGAAAAATAAATGGTAAAAATTCTGAAGTATCTGAAATGTTTAAAGTTTTCACTGTATGACTCATTAATGGTCTCTTACATACAGCAGAGCAGTCTTACAATGATGCATTTCTAGTTTTGTTTTAGATATAAACAAAATCATGTATGGCATCAACCAATGAATTTTATCCCACCTGTTACTCCAAATAAATATATTTTTATCTTTGCTTGTGCAAAATGACTAAATCGTATCATGTGATTTTTATCTGCATACTTCCAATCCAATCTGTAAAATTCTTCCTTGAAACCTCGGGTCCAGAGCAAGGAGTTTGTATGTTCTCTCTGTCTGCATGGGTTTCCAGTTTTCTCCCACACTACAACAAACATACAGACGGGTTAGTTGGGGCTTGGTAAAGTTATCCCTACTGGTTGTGATTGTGACTTGGAAGCTCAGCAGGGGTGGAGACTGATTCAAATGGAGTATATTTTGGTTCTATATAAATACCAGGAAATAAATAAATATATCATTTAAATAGACATTGCATATATATATATATATATATATATATATGCTAAAGAATTTTAGCCATTATTATACTGTATGTAAAACACCTCTTAAATTAATATATTATATATGTGAGATATTTTAAACTGTATTAAAGGGGTTATTCACTTTCCAAACATTTTTTTCAGTTCAGCTGTTTTTAGATTGTTCCCCAGAAACAAATGCTTATTTTAATTACTTTACATATATTTATTTTTTTACTATTTTTCCAAAATCTAAGTTTAAAGTTGAACATTGGTGTCTCTGGTGTTTGAGTCTGGCAGCTCAGTAATTCAGGCGCAGACTCTAAACTGTTATAATTTTGCAATATTGAATTGATACATTTCTCAACAGCATCTCTGGAGTATCAGCAACTATTGTAACAGCTGCCTATAACGAAATGCAGTGATTCTGCTCAACCAAGACAAAGTTAAGAAATGTATCCATTAAGACTACTAGAAAAGCATGTAAACATTAAATAAACCCAATAGGCTGGGTTTGCTTCCAATAAGGATTAATTATATGTTAGTTGGGATCAAGTGCAAGCTACTGTTTTATTATTAAAGCATTTGGATAAAATGAGAGACGGCCTTTCCGTTATTCAGAGCTTCGTGCTTCTCACCTTGACAAGGAGATAACTCATCAAATATTTTTTCTCATATTTGTGTTCTTTCAACACAAATATAGTTGATTTAGTTAGTGTGTTGTGCAGTTACTGCATCTATCTATTGAATTTCAGCTGTTCTTAAAGGGGTGGTTCACCTTCAAGTTAACTTTTAGTATGTTATAGAATGGCCAATTCTAAGCAATTTTTCAGTTGGTCTAGATTATTTATTTTTTATTGTTTAATTATTTGCCTCCTTCTTTTAAATGGGGGTCAGGTGGCTGCTGATACAAAGTAACAGTAGTCAGCCAGCTCAGCAAAGTAGTCAGACACATCAGCGGCTTAGAGAACTGTTCCAAACCATGCAAATTTTTTATAATCAATGTATATTGCAATTTAAACTGATTACTGTATTATGTTTACTTTTCAAAAAGCTTAAGTTATGTTTATGTGGAGTTCCCCTTTAGAAATGCACTTTTTGTTAGCTTAAATCAGACCCCACTGCACAGATGATCTTAGACTTCAAATCAGTTGTGAAGTTATGATTCTACGATTACAACTAATTTTTACCTAGATGGTAAAAACCTACTAGTTCCAATAGACATTTACCCATTGGAACTATTGCAAGCTGAAAGTATAATTATTTTCCATTAACGTTACCACTATTCAAGCATCTGTGAATGTACAGTATTAGCAGCACAACAAACTTTATATACAGATCCAACAGGGGTTCTACTGTGTTCCTAATGTCAGCTAGAGAACATATAGACTTCTGGAAAGCATGGGATGGAAACCAGCAACAAAAGGGTCAAATGGTGGTTTCTTGTAAGGGTTTCTTGTCTGTTTATTAGAAAATCTGAATGTTGATTAGTAATGTTAGGACAACTGGATATCACATGGGTAATATCTGGAGGTATAAATAGGATTGTCACCTATTTCACCGACCTAGTCTGTAAAAAAACAGCAAAGACCAGGGCCAGTATTACAAATTCACCAGAAATGTACCCACCCACTTAAGGAAACAGTAACACCGAAAACTGAATGTTTATTAAAGTAATTAAAATATACTGAACTGTTGCTTTGCACTGGTAAAACTGTAGTGTTTGCTTCAGAAAGAATACTATAGTTTATATAAACAAGCTTCTGTGTAGCCACAGGGGCAGCCATTCAAGATTCAAAAGGAGAAAAAACACAGGTTACATAGCAGATAACAGATAAAACATAAATGTAGTGGACATGGTTTATCAGTTATGTGCTGTTATGTTACTGTTTCTCCTTTTTTCCATCTTGAATGGCTGCCCCATGGCTACACAACAGCTTGTTATATCTTTTAGAAGCAAACACATTTTCCCAGTGCAAAGCAACAGTAAATTATATGCTAATTACTTTAAAACACTTTTTTTGTGGTACTGTTCCTTTAAGCCCTGATCTTTATTGTTTGTCATCTGGATGGTTGAAGAGGTAGCTGACAGCATTCACCCATGCTCCGCTAAAAAAATAAATATTTTATTACAGCTTTATGAGGATGTTATGGTAATTATTAAAGGGAAACTGTCATGGGAAAACATGTTTTTTTTAAACGCATCAGTTAATAGTGCTGCTCCAGTAGACTTATGCACTGAAATCCATTTCTCAAAAGAGCAAACAGATTTTTTTATATTCAGTTTTGAAATCTGACATGGGGCTAGCCATTTTGTCATTTCCCAGCTGCCCCTGGTCATGTGACTTGTGCCAGCACTGTAGGAGGGAACTGCTTTCTGGCAGGTTGTTGTTTTTCCTTCTCAATGTGACTGAATAGTACGCAGTGGGACATGGGTTTTACTATTGAGTGTTGTTCTTAGATCTATCAGGCAGCTGTTATCTTGTGTTAGGGAGCTGTTATCTGGTAACCTTCTCATTGTTCTTTTGTTAGGCTGCTGGTGGGGAAAAGGGGTGGGGGTGATATCACTCCAACTTGCAGTATAGCAGTAAAGAATGATTGAAGTTTATCAAAGCACAAGTCACATGACTTGGGGCAGCTGGGAAATTGACAAAATGTCTAGCCCCATGTCAGATTTCAAAAGGAAATATAAAAAAATCTGTTTGCTCTTTTGAAAAATGGATTTCAGTGCAGAATTCTTCTGGGACAGCACTATTAACTGATGCATTTTGAAAAAAAAATATTTTTCCATGACAGGATCCCTTTAATGATTGATGTGATTAATCGTGTTTTATTAGAGGTGACTTGGCAACAGTTATAACATCCAGTTGAGCCAGGCTGGTTAACTATTTGTTTTGGGTTATATTGTTATAGAAAATCAACAATGTATTACAAGATTTTTCTCCTCCAGTGCTAATGTGTGTGTATGTGTTACAATATCAGCCTATCTCATTCCATTACAAGGATCATTTAGGTACTTGACAAGCTGACCAGAGCCAAATCGTTGTAACCTGTAATGAAAGAAAATAACACACTTAGTGCTCCCCTGTACTAAGCATGATTCTGCTAGATAAAGGGAGGCCAAAAGGTAGATCATCATGTACCACTAGACTGTAAGCTGTTGACCAGAAGATGGCAGCAGCCCATTCACCTTGCTGTGTACCTCCTATCTGAGTTTTGTTTCACTGAACACTAAAGTGAGTTTTCCCTGTCAGTTTCAGCATTTAAAGGCTCTTGGCTCATTGTTCTTACTACAATTGGAGGTTATAAGAGAGAACTGGAAATTACCATCATAAGTAAGCAGTGGAGTAACTAGACAGAGCTGGGGCCCCCCTGCAAAACATCTTCAGAGTAGCCTGGAGTTCTCCAATCCCCATCCTCCTGCACACTTCTTGTCCCGCCTCAGCACACGTCCCACCTCTGCCCTGCCCACTCCCACCCAGACTCTGCCCACTCCCACCCAGACTCTGCCCACTCCCGCCTGACTTGCCCCCCCTTCCTTGCTGTTGGTGAGAGTGTGGCTGTGGGTTTTAGCTATAGAGGAAGCAGACCCCACAGTCCAGGCCCCCATCTATCCTCTATAGTTACTGAACTGTAAGTAAGGACAAGTTAAGTTCTTACTGTTTAATGTATCTTTGTTGCTTTTGCCTTGGGGACTCCTATGAATCCAGAAGATCCCAGCTAGGCTAGGAAATGGACCTTAGGGCAATGGTCCACAAGCAGGTTGCATCAGACTTCTGAAGTCACCTGAAGTTTCATCTTGAGGCAGTTTCAGGCGACTTTGGATGATCAAAGCAAACACAGGAGTTTTACCACCAGTGATTCACTTTATCGTCCTAAATGCTTTCCCATAGGAAATAATGAGAATCACCAATGGCATACTTATCACTACGGTTTTACGATGTTACCTCACAAGGAAACTTCAGATGACTTCGGAAAAATCGAAACGGCACATATGCCGTCCCACCAGCAATTCGCATTATTGCATGCTGGAAGGCATTTTGGGGAGATTAGTCAACTGCAGTAGTGAACATTTGCTGCTAAATGACTAATCTCCCCATCTGCCACCACCCTTATGGCACCTGGCAGATTACAGTTAAAGGGGAATTCAACCCCCAGAATTAAATAAAATCATTTTAATGAGGAAAGAATAATTTTTATACCTTAGGATAAGAATCTACCTAAATATTAAAGGAGAATTCAATCCCTTAGGCGCAAAAATCCCTCCCCCTCCCCTGAGTAGGCCCCCTCCCTCTTCCTCCTGCCTGCCTCCCCCTCCGGACAAATGTCTCTAACTTGTTACTTACCCCTTCTTCTAGGTCCTCTCCAGCTGAGTTCACGCAGCCATCTTCTCCCGAGCACTCTTCTTCCTGTAGTCATTGGGGTTTGGGGTGCCTGAACTCCGCTGGAGAGGACCTAGAAGGAGGGGTAAGTAACAAGTTAGGGGCATTTGCCCGGGGGGGGGGGCTACTCAGGGGAGGGATTTTTGCACATAGGGGGGTTGAATTCTCCTTTAAAATAGGTGTGCAAAGTGAAAAACTTAAAGCATCAATGCACTGCATACAGTCAGGTTTCTTATATCATCAATGGGTTGTTCACCTTTGAGATAAATTTTAGTATGATGTAGAGAGTGATATTCTGAGACAATTTGCAATTGGATAAACATTCTTATGTTTTTTGAGTTGTTTAGCTTTTTATTCAGAAGTTCTACAGTTTACAATTTCAGCAATCTGGTAGCTAGGGTCGAAATTATCATAGCAATCATGCACTGGTTTAAATAAGAGACTGGAATATGAAAAGGAGGGGTCCTGAATAAAATGATGCGTAATAGAAAGTAGCAATAACAACACATTTGTAGCCTTACAGAGCATTTGTTTTTTTAGATGGTCATTGACCCCTATTTGAAAGCTGGAAAGAATCAGAAGAAAATAAATACATAACTAAAAAAAACTATAAAAAATTAAATAATGAAAACCAACCAAGGTGCTTAGAATTGGCCATTCTATAACCCACTAAAAGTTAACTGAAAGGTGAACCACCCCTTTAAAGGACATGTAAAGCCTATATAAGTTGGGTATATCTTTCCCACCCAAGCCACATCATTTGTACTCTATATACCCCTTCATTTGTCAGTGCCATCACATTTTCCTAAAACATATAGCAGCTTTTGCCTGCAGCCATTTTCCTTCTGACATCATCAGTAACTGTGACATGTGCAAACAAGACATGTATGTTGTAAAGTTCATGCAAAGCAGAATGCGTGTTTACACATGCACAACATACTTTGATATACTTTGGTTTACGTGTCCTTTAAGTAAAGGATTATTATGAGTCTAAAACTTGCGAAGAAACTTCAGACGATTTTGGAAAACAAAGTGCTGTGTATGTTTTTTCACCAGTGATTTATTTTACTGCCAGTGGAAAGGCATTTTTGGTAGATTTGTTGCTCGCGGTAGAGCAGATTTAACCGCGGGCGATAAATATCCCCATTTTAGCCCTTCAGACACAGCTTCATCACAGCAAGCTGAAAAGCTTCCTAGTTGTGTTTTGCAATGCAAATCTGTTAAAAATAAACAATAAAAAAAAACCCTCATATGTGAACACAGCAAGTGCAGATAAAGCATATGCTCTTTCAAAAGGAGACAATGCTTTCAAGTTTGTTATTAAAACAGACAACTATTCTTGTTTATGCAACATCTGACACGCCCAGTGTTTGGGAATTAGAATTTAGGACTGACACACTTTTATACAGTAATTTACAGTAATTTATACAGTACCACATCTACCCAGAAATGCAATTTAATAAGAGAAAATTCAGACTCGGCACATTATATTTTCATGAAAATCTCCAACACTGCCCTTTACAAGTGTCTTTTGCATTTATTACAGTTAATAGAATGAGACAATTAGCTTTAAATTAATTAGTATGGGACATAGAAACTCCTGCCTTCCTTGTACTTGGGAACTTCTGGGCAAACTGCAACCAACTGTCTCTTGCCTGACTGGGATAGACTGACAAAACCATTTTGCTTTGGGATCTCTTTATATTGCAGTAGAAATTGTCTCTGAAGGATGTTAAATAGTTTCATACAGATTCTACCCAAAGACTTTTCATCCAATCATTGATTGTAGCAGCTGGTTATTGTCCCAAAGGAGCACATTTGGATGAAACTCACAAAAGCATTGTTGAAAAAGAAAAAATGTGTAAAAATGACATAATTGCTCTGACAAATTAAAGGATAAAACCCTTCATTAACCCCCCCCCCGTAGACCTGCTCCCCCCAGCGTAGCTCTTACCCTGGGCAAATGCCCCTAACTTTTAACTCACCTCTCACAGCAGTTTCAGGCATCAGAGTTCAAGGCAGCCATCTTCTTCTTTTTTGGTAATCTTTCGTCTATTGAACGTCGTTTTGGCGCATGCCCAGTTGGAGCAATCTCTCATGCCCTGAAACTCACGGAATTTGCTGAAGACCCGGAATAAAACACAAAAATTACTGAAGAAGAAGAAGATGGCTGCCTTGATCTCCTTGTTTTGTGAATTGTGAAAGTCAAATTGAGAAGCTTCCCAGCTCACTCATTAAGGCAGAAAAACGTGGAGATTCGGGACAGGGCCAGAACTAGGGGTAGGCAGAGTAGGCACATGCCTAGGGCCCAAAGCTGGGGGGGGGGGCGCCAGGAACACACCTTCTCTGCATCTCCTACCCCTAGTGCGGTCCCTGATCTGACTTGCGTGTGCCCCTTTCGTGGCACATCTTTGTTTGCGCCTGCGTTTCTTTCGTGCATGTGCACTAGCGTTTTTTTCGTGCATGTGTGCACGACCGCTGGGAAGTACTGCCGGCCAGGCTACCTAGTGCATCTGGCCGAGCTTGCCCGGCGCTGATTTATGGAGATTAGTTTCCCGGCAACAAATCGCCTCTTCTTCAGGTGACTAATCTCCCTGAACTGCCTTCCAGCCGGCTTTAGATTCTTTAGATAGAACCTAAAGGCGGCCGTCTAGATGGCACTCGGAGCACTTTGTTTTCCGAAGATGCCCGAAGTTTCCTTTTGAGTCAACTTTGGAAACAAAGCAATCCAAGTGCCATCCAGCCGGTGATTTAGATTCTAGCCAATAGTCTCCCCGAATCTCCATGTGTGTCTCTGCCCTTAAACACAGGTGTGTGATGTCACACATGTATAATGAGTGAGCTGGGAGATGTTACCTCTTTATGCACAGGAAACATAGCTTCTTCCTAGTGTGGGCCGAATACATATATATATAAAATATAGAAGATGAAAGCACTCAAGGCAGAAATGATAATTGTGGCATAAAATGCTTTATTGCATTATAAAAAAAACTTATACAACGATGCGTTTCGGCCCACCTAGAACCGTTATCAGTTCTAGCCGGACTGAAACGAGTCGATGTACAAGTTTGTTATAATGTTTGTTATAATGCAGTAAAGGATTTTTTTTTACCAAAATGTTGGTTGTACATATCATGTTGTAATACAAAAATCTTTTTCACTTTAAAGGGCAAGGAAAGTGTAAAATAGAATAAGGCTAGAAATGCTGTATTTTGTATACTAAACATAAACTTACTGCACTACAAGCCTCATCAAACAAATGATTTATGCTTTCAAAGTTGGCACAGAGGGCTGTCATCTTGTAACTTTGTTATACATCTTTGCAAGACTAGACTACATACACATGCTCAGTGTGGCCTGGGTTTCTTAAGGATCATCATAAATGATCAAAAAACAAAGCTGCGTGAGTTCTGCATGGCTGGTAAGTAAGGCAGGGGCTCCCCCTGCTGTTCATAAGTATGATTGTTTCCCTGCCAGAAGTTAGGGACCATCTGCAAATTCCTATCCACAGCACTAAATGAAGGGAGAATTTCACTGCATACAGTCAGGTTTCTTATAAAAACGGTACACATGCACAAGTATGAATAAATACTAACACTTTTTTCAACTGATTTTGGTGTGCGGGTCCTCGTTAAAACTTATTTACAATTTTTTGACCCTGCACCCACATTTATTTAAGACTGGATTAGAGTGCAAGCGCTTCGTTCAACTATATATATATATAATTTTGATCACTTTTTAGAGACTTGGTATAAGAATAACCTAAAATTATACTTCTTTATTACTATCTTTTCTTTTCACTTTGTCTGTACTTATTTTACACCCACTACTTTGTTGTTCTGGTACACAGCACTTTTAGTCCATAGACGGTCTTGTAATATCAACACTAGACCGCTCATATTTGAATCAGTTGAAAGCACACCTGTTAATGACTACAGCCCGACACTGCAATACAGAGCCTGAGTTTGTATAGGAGAGAATGCGAGCATGCTACCAGATACTTTGTGTAGATAAAAAATAAGATATAAACATTTCCACTTGTCACAATTTTAATGCTGTTTAAGATACATTATACATTCCGTTCCTTTGATTGGTATATTATGAGGCTTGACTTTATGACTAAAGAGTTTCCTGTATTGTTGCCTAACATAATTACCATCAGTTACATCTGTTCCAATTGTGAATAGTTACTTTGTCAGCTCACGTGCTACAAAGTATTAGAAGTAGATCAGTCTTATAAATTTTGAGATTCACTTCAGTATAGCTACATAGACTGATGACTATATAATATGACCCGACCAGTATTTTTAATCCCCTTTTACTCTCCTTTCTGTTCTTTCTCTGTTGAAAGCTTTATGGAGATTTACGAGACACACATTAGTACGGTTAATTAACCCTATGTATATTGAAATGTAATTTGTAAAAATTTCTGCAGCATTTAACACTCATTTTACATTCTCTTTTGTTTTAACATTTTGATATATGATTTTGTGTATCTTTTGTTCACGATCATCTATTATTTTTTCACAAGTAGTGTTTGTGTTCACTGACGTCACTTCCGCTCTTCCCCGCCACTAGAGGTTAAAAGGTAAATTTTTATTGTTTTTATCACTTTGAGAAAGGTCAGATTGCTGACCGAAACGTCAGGTCTCCCATTTGTTGGAATAAAACACCCTTTGAACTTACTTAAGTCCTGAGCATGCAGACCCTCTTCTTTTGCTACATTCTTCACTGTCGGCTGCTGCACCCAGGCAACATTTACCTTTGGATTCGTGAGTGCTGATACTTTTCTGGATAATATATATATATATATATATATATATATATATAAATACACAAGAGCCATGAATATCCTGTAAATAATATCTTTTTTAACAGTGCTAAGTGATGACACGTGTATTATAATAAATGAAGTACCCCCTGTTGCAAAATATGAGGATATTAAAAGCCGCCTCAAAGTTCTGTTCCTTGACCTATAAAAATGCTCAGCTTCATGTTTTTATATAGTCACGGAAATCCTTGGTAACTTATCATATCCTTATATTTTACAAGAGGGGTAGTTTATTCACTATATATATATATAAATATATATATCCTATAATGTACTTGAACAAAAGGTTGACTTAAAGGGGTGATTCCTGTTTAAGTTAACCTTTAATATGTTATAGAATGGCCAATTCTAAGCAACTTTTCAACTGGTCTTCGTTATTTATATTGTATAGTTTTTTAATTATTTTCAGCTTTCGAATGGGGGTCACTGACCCCATCTAAAAATCAAAGTGCTCTGTAAAGCTACACATTTATTTTACTGCTAGTTTTGATTATTCAACTGCAAACAGGAGTGCTTCTGAATAAAAAGCTAGATAACTCCACAAACCACAAATAACACATGAAAACCAATTTCAAATTGTCTCAGAACATCAGTCTTTACATCATGCTTAGAGTTAACTAAAAGGTTAACACATTGCCTGATTTTAGGTTTTCTACTACGTTTTCCCTGAAAAATGTAAAATGTTCTACTGTAAAAGAGATGTCTTGCGGTGTTATTTCTTCCCAAACTGTGGAACAGCTGTTCATATGTTGTTTTTGTACAATGTTTATTTTTCTGAAGAGAAAATAAAACCAAACCATGTAAACAATTTTCTTGGAAATGTACACAAAATAATGGTGTAACGGTCGGCACCCTAAACTCAGTGTTAAGCACCCTGGTCTCGGCTCGTGCTTCTGCCTATAGCAACCACCTTTCACTTCGGGAGTAGACCTCGGCTAATGGCAGATGCCGCCAGGTCTTAAAAGGAGAGGTGCAAAACGAGAGGTTCTGAGCAGGCAAAGGGGCACAACAATAAGCAAAGTCTTTTGGGCAGAAGGTCGTGGTACAGTGGCGTGAGACGAAATCGTAGTCAAAGACAGGCTGGGTTCGAGGCAGGCAGATAGTAAGTGTAGTCAGTCAGGCAAAGGATCAAAACCGGGAATCAATAGGAGGGGATACGGATACAGAAGAGTAGATTAACAGGCCGGGTCAGGATTTATGAACTCATAGTCGTCACAAGCAGGCAGAGGTCACAACGAAGATCAGAAAACAGGATACAAGGCTCAAACAAAGGCACCAGGAACTCACAAGGACATAAACCTATAACGGGCAATTAGCAGAAGGCCGAACCGTCCTTTTAAACCTTTGAATTTTGCGCCTGCGCCTTTAAGAGAACCCGGAAGTGCGCGCATAGGAACCTGAACCGGCAGCAGTGGAGCTGCACAGCGATCGACGCGGGCGTCCCTGCTTTGGGGGCAGCAGGCATCCCTGCTGTCCCCCCACTAGACCACCAGGTAAAGTTTCTTTTTTCCTCACAAATGGTTTAGGTGGCAGGTACTTTAAGGGGGTTATCAAAGGTCGAATCTTAGAGCTTTGGGAGGTTTTTTTATACCTCAAATTAACTCACAACTTGAATATTAAATTCGAATCAGTGAATTCTGAGCGAACAACCCAATAACTAGAATTAAACAAGGAAAAAAACTTGAATCGCGCAAATTGAGTTTTCAAATAAAACCCAACGAAAAAAACAATATGAAGGCTATTAACATCTTCAAATGGTTCAAGGGACCTCTGTCGTTGACTTCTACGTGACCTTGACAGGTTTTAGCTGCAGTATTTTTGGATTCTAGCTATTTTCAGCTTTGGGGCATAATTCAAGTTTTCTTTTACAAAAACCAGAAAAATTTAAATATTCAAGTTTTTTTTGCTGAAAACTACCCTCGAAAAACTTGAATTTTTCAGAAAGACACAACTCGACCTTTGATAAATCTGTCCCTAAGGCTGATATTCTTGTTTGAGCTAAAGCTGTAGGTCAGGTCTAACAGGACATGCTGTGATGAAGCATAACTGGTGGTATAGTCAGTAATGCCTCCACTAGTATTTCAGGTAGAACGTTGCAGTTTTTTTTAACATGATGCTATATCTGCTTGGTTAAATAGCATCATGTTAAAGTGTCAATTTTCTTCTTTTTTTCCCCCAAGAAAAATTGATTAGAATTGCAACTTATTTGAATGAATTAACTGGAACTATTGCACTACACTTTTGATATACAGTATATTTCAGTTTTAAGCCTTGGTAGATTATTTACCACTGAGGTGGGGTAATTAGTGTTGTTGCACAGTTAATAACTAATTAATTTCCAAACTTTTACAGTTGTTTCTTAGGGAAAAAATTTGTAAGCATCCACTTGTATTTGATAACTTGTTTCTTTCATCAAAAATCTTTTTCGTCCCTACCACTGTTATACATTTCACATAGCAGTACAGAAAACAATACTAATAACTTGGGATGGGAAACCTCTACGGACATGTCAGGAATACAAGAAATAACATTTACGACATATAGGTAAGTGAAATCCTAATATTCTTCTGTGTCCCTCCATGTCAGTAGTAATTGCCAAACAATGCCCCAAACCCATACGGAAGACAAATAAGCCATAATTACAAGAATGCCCTCTACACGGTAAGAGCCCGACAACAAAAGTGACAATTCTAACTGTAACTACTGAATATGACACACGAAAAGAATTAAGCATCACAGAGCAGAAAATGCCTATTGAGTAGGGCCAGGCCAGACCAGACCAGCCAGGCAAGGTTGGCAGCTCGAAGCGATGCTGGGAAAAAACCCGGTGGGCCCCAGATCCCCTCTCCCGAAATTTATGAAAAAAAGTTGCAGCGCGAATCCCTTTGCGCATGCTCACGGCGCAGCTCCATTTGCGCATGCATGCAGCATCACATTGGGAAGTCCAAAGGGATGCCCTGGACAGGAGTCAAGGTGGGTCCCGAGCCCCCAAGTCCGACACTGGGCCCAGGTATGAGCCTGTGCGCTAATCGGCAGCATCACTCCCCCTTTCCATGTAAAGGTTTGCAAACAAGTGCTACTAGCCGGATTCAGCAGAACAGACTGGGGTAGGCAGCAGTGAAAGGTAAGTGCCTGGCGCCCCCTATGTTTTGCTCCCTAGGCACGTGTCTACTCGACCTACCCCTTGTTCTGGCCCTGCCATTGGGACTCTTGCAATATTGTTGCCAACACCTAAAAATCCCAAATTGGAGGATACTGTGCCAAAAACAAAAAAACAGACAAGCCACATAGCCCCATAAGCGGCCACAACCATGTCAGTAGCCTCATAAGAGTTATGTACCCAAGATTAGGTTCTAACTAGTCTCTAGCCCCACAAATCACTGGTAGAAGCACACACCGAAGTTGACAGTAGTCAACTCTTAGCATCAACCAGAGATCAGCAAGCCTGCTATGGCCTTTGCAAAGCTACAACCAAACTACTGACCTCAAAAGGCTTCCAAACTAGCACAAAACAAAAACACATTAGTGTGGGCGAAGTCAGGTGGTCTTATAGGTCATGTTTAATTTTGATTGGCTATGGTATAGGTCCCACCTCCTTGTCTAGGTGGGGTCATACTACCCATCTGTAATGACATGGAGGGATGCAGAGAGGTATTGTTTGGCCTTTAGCTTGTATTTAAGTTTCTCTGGCACCACCAAACCAAATATATCTGTTCTTTCAAGAAAACAACATAACTGCCATGACTGATATTAACCGTTAGGCAAGGCCTGAGTTTCTAACTTAGTGCATTTGGTGGCTGTTCTGGGTTCTCTGCCAAAAGCCAATTAAGATACTTTTGTAACAATTTTGAGATAAGCAAATAAGTAATTGTAAAAAGTTACCATAAACAGGTCTCTTGGGAGAAGTTTAAAGGAGAAACAAATGTTAAAATTAAAAAAAAACTAACCGCCTACCCTACATAGACCCCCCCCAGCCTAATGGGCAGATTAATGAAGGGTAGAATTTTGAATTGCAAAACTTTGAATTCAGTTGGAGCAATCTTTCACTTTGAAAGTATGGTTGCTCCCAATGTTATTAATAGGAAAAAACTAAAATATGGCATTTTTTTCTAGAAAAGGTGGCAACCCTAGAAACACTGAGGGAGGGGGGGGGGTCTATGTAGGGTAGGATTTTTTTTAACGTTAGGGTCTGTTTCTCCTTTAAAGGGCAATTCAACTTCATTAGTAAAGCTGTAATAACTGGGGGTGAAAACACAGAAATGTGTTCAAACTTTCACAACCAGCCAAATTGTGTAAAATGGACATAGTAATTAGTGGGTGTGTCCACAAAATGGACGTGGTAAAAAATGTTGTCCCTCTCTTTTATTTCCATAACATTTTGTTGGGAAGTAAGACAACATAAAAGGGCAATTGAATGTTTTCTTCTAGAACGTCTGCAATCGCGCATTTGAAAAACCAATAGCAAATTATTCGGGCCTTTCCAATAAGGGACTAAAGGAGAATTGCAGACAGCAACATAACACTATCAAATGAAGTTCGAGGCAACCACTGCAAATCCCTCGCTTTACCTCACAAACGATACCCACGCCCCTCAACCAAACCAACCAATCTCTTCCTCTTTCTTTTTAACAAACTTACGGCCCTCGCTGATAACTCTGCAAATCCTTGTCCCAAGAGTATGGCGTCCTTCCTCTCTAATTGGTTGGCTACTGTATCTGGGGCGTGGTTACGTCGCGTCAAACTATGCGTCGTGTCGAGCGCTGCTTGCCGCCTCCATGTTTCCTGGCTGAGCTTCTTGTCACTTGCTCAGGGCTGCGGTGAGGGAGGTCGGCCGGCATTAGTTCGCCCGCCCGAAGCTTCCGCATTACAGTTACAGCTGTTTGTAGCCCCTCCCCGTGCAGAACTTCCGAATGAGCGAATAGAACCGGAAATTAGCCTCCTGCTTGTGCCTCTCTCTCCCACAGCAGCACCAACCATGAACCCCCTAAGAAGCCTTTGAGCGGGTACTTTGTATAAGTGATGCCCAGTTAGTGTGCTGTGACGGCTCCGCTGCTAAATGAGTAGGAAAGTGAACACGCTGAGTCCGAGGATGATGTGAATCTCTGTTGCCATCAGTTGGAACAGTGTATCTGAGCGAGCTATGCATTAGCGGGCAGGGTAGCAGCGCCTTGTGATATTCCTGCTGGGCACTGCCAGGCTTTGGCCCACAGCTGTGACACGTTTGCTGAGGATAAGGGGCTCTGTGCAATCATGGCCTGGGCACTGAAGTTACCGCTGGCAGATGAAGTGATCGAGTCTGGTTTGGTGCAAGACTTTGATGCCAGTTTATCAGGGATCGGGCAAGAACTTGGCGCTGGTGCTTACAGCATGAGGTAAGCAGTGATATAGTAAATACATCACCTACAGCATGAGGTAAGCAGT
>CM044433.1:147029921-147046864 GCA_024363595.1 Xenopus borealis | reverse complement strand
TAAAAAAATCTGTTTGCTCTTTTGAGAAATGTATTTCAGTGCAGAAGTCTACTGGAGTAGTGCTATTTAATGATGCATTTTAAAAAAAAACATGTTTTCCCATGACAGTGTCCCTTTAAAGTAATAATATTGGTCATTTTGCCTGGTCATGTGCTTTCACAAGAGACAGCAGTTTAGGATGAAATTGGCTTCTGGTAGGCTGTTGTTTCTCCTACTCAATGTAACTGAATGTGTCTCTTTGGGACTTGGCTTTTACTATTGAGTGCTGTACTTAGATCTACCAGGCAGCTGTTATCTTGTGTTAGCGAGCTGTTATCTGGTTACCTTGCCATTGTTCTGTTGTTAGGCTGCTGGGTGGGGGAAAGGGAGGGGGTGATATCACTTTACAGCAGTAAAGAGTGACTGAAGTTTATTAGTGCACATGTCACATGACTTGGGACAGCTGGGAAACTGACTATGTCTAGCCCCATGTCAGATTTCAAGATTAAATATGAAAAAAAACTTCGATCTTTTCAGAAATGGTTTTCTGTGCAGAATGCTGCTGAAGCAGCACTATTAAAACAGTTTTCTTTCCCATGACAGTATCCCTTT
The DNA here is from genome assembly GCA_024363595.1 of Xenopus borealis. Taxonomy (NCBI): domain Eukaryota; kingdom Metazoa; phylum Chordata; class Amphibia; order Anura; family Pipidae; genus Xenopus; species Xenopus borealis. The sequence continues at coordinate 147,046,273 of CM044433.1, read as the reverse complement.
AAAGTAAAATAAGAGGCAGCATTATTGGGCTTGTTGGGGCACAAGGGCTATTTTAATTATTTTGACTACTACTTTTTTTAATAAAGTACCTACCATAACAATTAACAAAAACTCACTAGTGCATATTCATACTGCAACTATAGGTCAAGGGTCTTACCGTTAGGGACAATTGACAAATGGGAAATGCCCGTGTGCTAGATCTCTGTCTTCTTTTAGCAATGAGCCATGTATTGGAGTTTCTATTCTAAGCAAGATGAGCCGATAACATTTTTTGTTTTGTACTTTGAAATAGCTGAATGTTTACAGTACAGATGTGTCTTCAAACATCAAAGTTGCAGAACAAGTTGTTAATCAGATTTTGAAGCTTATATCTTTGTGTAGGTAGCCCCTTGTCTTTGGTAACTGCAGTCTTGGTAATACAGGTAGGGGACCTGTTATAAAGAATGCTCTGGACTAGGGTTTTTTTGGATAAGGGATCTTTCCATAATTTGGATAAATATTCTTTTAAGCCTACAAAAAGTAATTTAAAGGGATACTGTCATGTCTATTTTTCAAAACACATCAGTTAATAGTGCTGCTCCTGCAGAATTCTGCACTGAATCCATTTCTCAAAAGAGCAAACAGATTTTTTTATACTCCGTTTTGAAATCTGACATGGGGCTAGACATTCTGTCAATTTCCCAGCTGCCTCTGGTCATTTGACTTCTGCCAGCACTTTTTGATGGAACTACTTGCAGGCTGTTGTTTTTCCTACTCAATGTAACTGAAGGAGTCTCAGTGGGACGTGGATTTTTACTATTGAGTGTTGTTCTTAGATCTACCAGGCAGCTGTTATCTTGTGTTAGAGAGCTGGTATCTGGTTACCTTCCCATTTTTCTGTTGTTAGGCTGCTGGAGGGGAAAGGGTGATATCACTGGGAAATTGACAATATGTCTAGCCCCATGTCAGATTTCAAAATGAAATATAAAAAAATCTGTTTGCTCTTTTCAGAAATGGATTTTAGTGCAGAATTCTGGAGCAGCACTATAAACTGATGCATTTTGGAAAAAAATTGCATGACCGTATCCCTTTAAACATTAAGGGGGCTATTTATCAAAGTTTGTGAGTTTTTTTTATACCTTGAATAAACTCATAACTTGAATGTTTTTCTTATTTATGGAAAAAGCTCCGATGTAAAAAAAATAAACCTCAAATCCGTGCATTCTGGAGAAAAAAAACCTGTGTAATAGAAGTTTTTGTCAAAAAAACTAAAATTTCTTGCATTTTTCAAGTTTTCGAGCTCAAACCACTGAAAAAACCTGAACATCATGAAGGCTACATACATCTTCATATGGTTGAAGCGACCTCTGCCATTGACAGGTTTTAGCTGGTGTATTTTCTGATTCGTGCTATTTCTAGCTTCAGGACATAATAATTCTCTAAGAATTCATGTTTTTTTTAACCTGAAAAAGTTGTTTTTACTGAAACTACCCCCAAAAACTTGATTTTTTTTTCAGGGAAAAACACAACTTTGATTAAAAAAACAAAAACAAAAAAAACACCCTAAATAAAGCCAATAGGATTGTTTTGCTTACAATAAGGATATATTTTATTTTAGTCGGATTCATGATACGGTTTTATTATTACAAAGGAAAATAGATATTATTTTTAAAAATGTGAACAACTTGATTAAAATGGTGTCTAGAGGATATGGACTTTCCAAACTCTGGATAAAGGGTTATCAGATAATGGACCCTGTTTGACAAATGTTCTCATTGTTGTGTTTCTCAAATATTGTTTGACCAGTTATTTATACTTTGCAATACGTAATAAAAAGTGCAGGTTTCCATTCCGTTTTGGCACATATAAAAAACATAAAAAAACAAAGTAAAAATCACAAAGCCTTAATTAAGAAATAACTTACTGAAATTCTGCTTGCACTTCTCTTCAGAACAGGGTGACTATCATGCAGCGCTCGGTTTCTCCTCCCTGTCTATCTCCTATAAGGAAGGCAAGCAGGAGAAATCAAGCGCCGAAGGAGGGATCACCTTTTAGAGATCACCACAACCCAACAAGGAGCAATACAGTTTTGTGGCCCTTTTAAGTGCTCTGTATATCATTCGTCAAACAAATCTTTCATTCCATACTCAGAAGCAGCACCAGGCCAACCTGGCCAGGCGCCCTATGCAGCTTGGCCGGTCGGAACGCCCAACAGGCACACGTGCATGCGCTGAAAAACTTGCACGCGACTGCACAGAAAACCGTGCGTGTTCATGTGCAAGAAACTGCGCGTGCATCAACAAAAAGCCCTGCAGGGGGTAGGAAGGCATAGAAGGTGCGTGCCTGGCGCCCCAATGCTTTGCACCTGCCTACTCTGCCTACCCCTATTTCTGGCCCTGCTCACACATTTCTGTGCCGAAATCTGCTCCATGTGTCTGCACCCAGGCCAATATAGTGCCTTTCAGGCACGTCAGTGGGCAGAAGGCAACAGATCGGCTGATTTTCATGTTTATACCAGTTTATGCCCAGAGCCTGCTCTGGCAGTAGTAGATGCTATGTAGAGAGGCCTTAAACAGCAGCAGGGCAACCAGTGGCAGATCCTTCACTGATCACAGGCAATTCATAGTCCTGTGGTGCAATTCATAGTCCTGTGGTGCAATTCATAGTCCTGTGGTGCAATTCATAGTCCTGTGGTGCATTTAGTTTGATGAGCTCACCTTAAATGTATCTACGTATGTGAAATAAAACCATAAAATATTCATTTTTGCAGTGTTTCTTAAGCCTGGAGCATAGACTGTTGAGCCAAGATGTGATCTGTGATACTGGATTGCCTACTAGTAAACTTTAGCTGCTGACCTCATTGGCCTAACTCTTACTATACAACTAGTGATCGGATTTCTTTACCATGCACAGTGCAACTATTCTGTTTATACGTTACTAATAGAACAGTGCACATCAGGACCAAATTAAATTATAATTACATTTTCTTCCATAAACAATGTCTATCTACAGTTCAGTATCTGGAAGCACGAGACATATCGAACAATGTTTTCATTGTAACTTGCTAGATTATCGACATCTTGTGGGTACATTTTCAGCTTTCTATGGTTTTCCTCTCATTTAAAATTTCCGTCCACGGTAATACATTATACATTTTGCAGTCATGGCTCCATCTTCTGCCTATAACGGACACCTTTCATTTCAGGAAAAGCCCTCTGCTACATGGTGCCAGCAGGTCTTGGCGTTAGAGGAGAAGCTCCATAAAGCTTGATAAAAGGCCATATTAAAACACGAAACGTTGCTGACCAAATCCTGCCATGAAAAAGTGAATAAAGGCATTTTTAAACTGTGAAACAAATGCATCTTTAGGTGTCTCGGCAGAAATTGTATATCGCTTACCTTCATTATGTATTTCATTATCTAGGTGAGCATTTCCTATAACAAAAATTGCACCATGACGAATGTACTTTCTTTATGACTTTAGGCATAATTTTAAGCAAAAGCATTTTCGCTTTTAATTTTCAGATAAAGCTAAGCTAGTAACTGGAAAAAAAAGTCATATACTATAAAAATGGCTGTAGGCAGTAGTGGATTGTAGCACAGAGGAAAGTTGCTTTCCTGCTTGTGCAATGAAACAACTGTCACAGAACAGTCTCAGAAATGTGCCATGCTAAGCAAGATCCATATCCCAAGGCTGAAAGCATGCAAACCGTCAATTCAAGTTTGGAGGGAAATGAAGTCAGAGATGTCGAGTTTCAGTAGAAGTCAGAGACAGGATAGGAGTGGGACGGTGCCGGTGAAGCAGCAGAGTCAGGAACAAGATGGCTAAAGCTCCCCATAGACGCAACGATTTTTTCCTGCTGAACGACCGATCTTAGGGAAATCCGACCAATCTGTCAAATTATCGTGTGGTTAGTGGGATACAAACGATTGTACATCTTACGATTTTTCGTCCGGCATCAGTCTGAAGATTGATCGGCCAGGTTAGAAAATCTTTATCGGTCCCCATGCAATCTACCTATGTTTGCAGGGCCAAGCAGGCTGCGATCCTTCAGTTTTGCTGGCAATGTCGCCTGAAATGGTCTTTTAATTTGATGGACACATCAGGCATTTAAACGATCGTTTTGAGACAATAGTGGTCTCACGATAACCATTGGATCTTTCAAAAATCTTTACGTCTATGAGCAGCTTTACCACGTCTGGATTGGGGATGAGCTGGAGGACAGGACCAGGGCAGACAGGAACCAGAAGAGTGGAGAATGGATAGAAATTAGTTGAGACAAGGTAAGAGAATACAAGGCAAGGAGCAAAAGCAGAAAACGAGCTAGGGACAATGCCTCAGTGCTCTACTTAGGCCAATACTCGGGTACTGGCAGTGAGGAGGGCTGGTCTTATATTGGGCAGGGTCAGCCCCAATAATGCTGCTGCTGGGAATAGGATGGAAAGTCCAGGTGATTGCTAATGATCAAGCCTGCTAGCTGCTCACCAGGTCCAAAGGTTAAAACATGGGGCCAGAAATCCAGTGGTCCCTGGCTTGAATCCCAGCAGTGCCTTACATAAAATTAGTTGGGTAAGTTTTTTTCTAATCTTTATCACCATCATAGAAACAAGATGTTGCACATGTATTTGCATGCTCCTTTGCCCCCAGCACAACCGTTTTAGACATCATCTTGCATGGTAAATTGTCCTTATAGCGGGAAATGTTATAAATATCTGTTCTGCTTTACTCTAATCCCTTCAAAGTGCTGGCTGTAGATAATTCCAGAATATAAGCTTCAGGGGAGATGAGCAAATACCTGCGATATATATATATATATATATATATATATATATATATATATATATAGGTACCAATTTATAAAAAGAAAAAGTCTGTAAGAGTAATAACACATTTGTAAAGCTGCTTAATAAGGCAATTGTTACAAGGCATTGCTTTTACCCTTTGTTACAGTAATGGCAGATGGATGTTCTGTTGCCTGTGCTTCATTTTCTCAAGTGCAGGCAAAAAACCTGAAGTTAATTCTCTTGCGGGATTATTGTAAATTGCTGCTGGCAAACATAACTCACAATTTCCATTAATTCAGATAGGAATGTAACTTTGGACTTCCACATCCAGTTGGAGCGACAAAACGTCCTGTCTGCCATTACATTAGGTGAACTGGGCACACATTAATAATGCTGGTGTTGATCCTCAGTGGTCTTTGGAGAATGCATCCATTGCAACATAACATAACAACCATCTTGTGCGGCATGAAATACAGGCCTGTCCAAAGGTGGCCACCAATTTTGTTTAATCCCCCATCTGCCTGTGAGCTCCAGATGTCATTCTAATCCTTTTGTGTCAAGTTGTGTTGTGCATGTTATCAGGCCAAATCACCAGGGTATGTAAACTTTTGATCAGGGTCATTTGGGTAGTTTGTGTAGTGATTATGATTTAAAAAGAGTAAACGCAGTTGTTTGACAATAAATGGATTCAGCCAACAGCTAACCGTGAGTGGGGGAAAAAAAGCTTTTGTGTTATCATTCATATTCTCTGAAAAATGGCTAAGAAATCATAAATTCTGCTTGGGTATGTAAACTTGTGAGCACAACTGTATGTTTTGTCAGTGGGAGAAATGATAAACTGCTAGTTATACTTGTAGCAAGATTCACCTTGATTTGTCCAACTTCCGTAGGATTTAAAGGGGTTGTTCACCTTTGAGTTTACTTTTAGTATAATGTAGAGCAGGGGTGTCCAACCTTTTGGCTTCCCTGGGCCAACTGGATATTAAATAGACTTATTATTATTATTACTGCTAACTGGGCAATGGGCAGAGTCCCCCCTACTGCCTATTCCTATATCCTTTGCAACATGATGTTTCCTCGGGAACCAAGGGTTTCAATCTGGGCAGTATTCATATCCATCCTGGGCCGCATGCGGCCTTCAGGCCACAGGTTGAGTGATATTCTGAGACAGTTTGCAGTTGGTTTTATTATTTGTGGTTTTTGAGTTTAGCTTTTTATTCAGCAGCTCTTTAGTTTGTAATTTCAGCAATTAGGTTGCTATGGTTCAAATGACCCTAGCAGCCATGCAGTGATATGAATAAGAGACTGGCAAATGAGTAGGAGAGGTCTGAATAGAAAGATTATTAATAAAGAAGGCCAATTTAAAAAGCCCTTTAAGCATCGGTTTTGCTTAAAGGAACAGTAACACCATTTTATTTATTTATTTATTTATTTATTTTAAAGCTTAGTCCCCCTTCCCCCCAAACAGCTATAACAATAATAATGGATAAGTCTTACTTCCACTGTTGGATTTTTTTCAAATCTTCAGCTTTAATTTGACTTTCATAGTGCCCTGTAGGAGATAGGAGACTGCATCTTGTATTCCTTTGTGTGATGAACCGGAAGTCGGCTGGATTCGTACCGATAACCTAAAGCACCTAAGCTTTTTTTTTTCAGCTTCTGCAACTAAAATATATGCTCACATCATTGCTGTAAAAAGGAATAGAAACATAAATATAAGCTGCAGACACTGAAAAAAAGCTTAGGCGCTTTAGGTTATTGGTATGAAGCTGACATCCAGTTCAGCACACAGAAGAATTCAAGCTGCCATCACATTTTCATCTTTCTCCTATGGGGCCCTTTGCATATCAAATTCAAGCTGAAGATTTCAAAAATCAAAGGGGAAGTAAGCCTTGACTTTAATTATAGCTATTTTGGGGGGAAATGAGTATTTAAAAATGTAGTGTAACTGATCCTTTAACAGGTTAAGCATTTTAACTTTTAGAGGTCTCTCTCATCCTCTCTTCACCTTCTGCATGTTAAAAGAACTTTGTATTGTATAACTTTATTTGTAAAGCGCTTTTAAGGAGCCGCAGCGCTGTACAGTGCATACAGAATTCCTCAGAATTGAGCAATAACCATTGAAGATTTTTCAATAGAATTAAAAATACAAATGGATATAACGTTTAAAGAGGTTTTGTTTTTTTTACCCCTAGTCCAGGGATCTGCAACCTTGGCTCTCCAGCTGTTAATTAAATCCAAGCAACTTCAATAGCCTTTACATTTTAATGTTCCTGTCCCTGGTGTTTTTCAAGCTGTTAGTTTAGTAATCCAGCTACAGAACTGTAAAGGTGGCCATACACGTAGAGATCCACTCATTTGGCGATGTCTCCAAACGAGCGGCTCTCTCCCCGATATGTCCACCTCAAGTCGATCGTGGGTCCTAGGGCCCAACGATCGGATCAGAACGGCGCAGATACTTTCGGCCAGATATTGATCGGAAAAGCCCGTCGGAGGGCCCCCCACACGGGCTGATAAGCTGCCGACTCAGTCTGTCTGCATCTTTTATCAGCCCGTGTGTGGCCACCATCATACTTTGCTGCATTAGTTGATACACTTTTCAGCAGCATCTGGCAGATGTTGGCAACTATTGTAGCAATGAAAACAGCTGCTTTAAATGGAACTCCAGGATTCTGTTCAGCAGATATCATCTTTTGCTGTACCCAGATTCCTGCCTGATACCTTCCAAATCCACTTTATTCATGCTATTTCAGGCTGCCCATTTGGATTATCGATTCTGCCTTTTTTTTTTTTCACTTTGTGTTTGTTATTTGTTGTCTGGTTGTAATATTTATTTGCTACTGTGTTTTATAGCCAACCCATCTGGGGCTGTGCCTTTTTGACATTAGGAGATGGGAGGATAGGTTCTTGGTGCTAAGCGGATGAAATCATGAGCAGATTATATGGAAACAAAGAAGACAAGAAGGGTTTGGTGCACAGTGTAATACTACCAAAAAGCATGTCTTGCATAAAGCCGTGCTCTTATCTCTGCCCTATCTTTCCCACAAACCATGTCGTTGGCAGTTTTTAGTTAGTTTCTATAGTGATGTAGCTGCTGAAAGTTATTTAGGACTATGGTAATTCAACCCAATCACATATTAACTCCTCACAGACATTGCATGAGAACACCTAGGCACATAGTTGTGTGTGTATGCTTGTATGTATGTGTGTGTGCTTGTATGTATGTGTGTGTGCATGCTTGTATGTGTGTTTTTGTGTGTGTGTGGCATTATCCAGAAAGCTCTGAATTACAGAAATCCCATTTCCCATAGACTACATTTTATCCAAATTTTTAAAAAGGATTTATTTTTTTCTCTGCAATAATAAAACAGTAGCTTGTACTTGATCCAAACTAAGATATAATTAATCCTTATTGGAAGTAAAACCAGCCTATTGGGTTTATTTAATGTTTACATGATGATTTTTCTAATGCACTTAAGGTATACCGCTCCAGATTAAGGACACCGTTCTTACAGACTGCAACTAATATCTTGCCAAAAACCAGCCAGATGTCAATTGGGCAGGTTTAAAAAGCCCAATCGCCTGTATCTCCTCCATTGTGATGTGATTGTTGGGCTCTAGGACCCGACGAGCGGATTGGTGCGATATAGCTTGCCTCAGGGTGAACTTATGAGGGAAAGATCCAGTCAATTTGCAACCTTGCCAGACAAGAGGCTCTTCAAGTGTATGGGCCGGCTTAATGCAAAATCAGTTTAAACAAACTATCGAAAGTGACCCAGACCCATATATATATAGACCAGCAATACCGAAATATCTTGTGCATCAGTTCGTATTCAGTTCGATTTTTACATTTGTAACCTATTCCTTAATTGACATTTTTAACACTTCGGACACAGAAATATTGCATATGTATAGATGAACATGTTTGTTACACTATGATGACATCTAACACGCCAACAGCGCTGGTCACTTTTAAGCACAAGCAGCCACTTTATGGTAATGATGTCACTTCCTGTTGATGGGCATATATGTGGGTTTTAGGTATGATCATGGCTGCCTCGAGGAAGGTCCCTATGTGGACCGAAATGTCACGTTGGCTGTTCATGCAGATTTGAATACACTTTTAACTTTGATGCACGAGACATCTTGGTGTTGCTGGTCTTTTTTTGTGAAATATCTGAACCATTTACCATGCACTCGAGGCAAGCTACACAAGCAGGGTGCTGCCCTTAAGAATAATATATATTAAAAAAATATTTTTCATTTAATAGGTTTATAAATGAGGTGCATTGGATATGGAATGTATATTGTATTCATGTCTGTTCTATTGTCTGTCTGTTAAGCAGCTCAAACAAGTACTAGATCCCTTAATACTGAATGTGTTTTTTTTTTTTTTCCAGTGATGTTCTTGCCTTGCCCATATTCAAACAAGAAGAATCCAGCCTGCCATCGGAGAATGAAAACAAAATTCTGCCTTTCCAGTATGTGCTCTGCACTGCTACCTCTCCAGCTGTGAAACTTCATGAAGAAACTCTGACGTATCTCAATCAAGGTGAAATGTCTGCGTTAGCTACTTCCAATTAAGTGTTCTTCACTGTCCACTGTAGTCAAGCAGTCTGTCAGAGCCAAAAGACCTGATGGACTTTTCACCAGTCACACTGCATTGAGAGGATCAGCAGGAATTCTGCACATATTGGCTACTTCTGGGCAGGCCTGGACTTGGATTCTATCTAGGTCCTGGCATTTCAACTAAACAAAGCCTTCCTCCAGCCCAATAAATAGTGACCGTCTATGGCATCTTACGCCGGTCCCTCTAGTATTTGCCAGAACCCACAGATTGCTAGTCCAGGCCTGGTCCTAAGTCTAGAGACTGGTGGCTTCTGAATTTTAGTCTCCCTTTTAGGAACCTGTTAGTTTATATAAAAGATAATGTACCCCCAACTGTATATTTGCCAGGGAGATGTCCACGATGACTGGCTTCACCACCGACCATCACATTTGGCATATTTGATGTCCAACAATGGCCATAAGCTAACATCAGGACTCAGACTTTCTGGGCAACTAGTGAAACACATGAAAATAGTGTTTGCATTCTCCAGCAAGCTCACACGCTGCTACCTAGAGTAAACCTTTCTTATAAATGCCTTGGGCCCAACAATGATAGAATAGTTGAGAATCCTGTGGCCTCAACCTCAAACCCCCTTTTCTTGCATTTCTCTTTGATTCTCAGCTGCAGTGTAGCATGTGGGTCTCTCCCCTCTGTGTCACTCTATTCAGATCTATTCAGACTTCTGTGTTTCCCTGTTATCGGGAGTTGCACTGTATTATTAAATTATAATTTATCATCCACCCATATGCATGCCCTAAGCCCGGAATCCACAGCAGCAGGCTAGTATTGCACGTTGTTTCATTATTGTTACTCTCTGTCCTCTCATTGGCCAATAACTAATAACAATGACTCCACTTGAGCTCCTTATTAAGTAAACAGATCATATTCTTGGGAAACAACATTTTTGTGAACATAATAAACAAGCTATGCATGTTGTGCCTATTCAGGTAGATTAATGGTTGGTGCTTGGCCCTAATGGCACCAGCTTTTTTTTTTACACATGGGCTCTAAAGAGTGTTTGGTTCAATGATGAGTACATGATCCATGATATGTTTTTATTGTCACCACTTTGTTTCATGTCTGAAAAAACAGAATCACAGAAGTAATTAAATATAAAGTGCATCTATAATTTTCAAGTAATTATAAATAAATGAGCAGCTTGAGTTTTTCCACATTGTAGGTGATTTTATTATATACTTTGACTGATACAGCAAAATACTGGCACTGGTAAATGGTCTGGAACAAAAAAACAAATATTACAGATTAGGAATGCTTACTGCCCCAGCCAAGGAAAGCCAATTCTTAGTACCTGAAACACATTACAATTCTCCCTGGTTAATTACATGTTAAATTTACAAATCAGTCTTTCAGTGTCTTGTACTCTCCATTAAATGCATACGCTTGTCACGCATATTTAAAAGGGTTGTTCACCTTAGAGTTAACTTTTAGTATAATGTAGAGAGTGATATTCTGAGACAATTTGCAATTGGTTTTCATTTTTTATTGTTTGTGGTTTTTGAGTTATTTAGCTTTTTATTCAGCAGCTCTCTAGTTTGCAGTGTCAGTAATTTGGTTTCTAGGGTACAAATTACCCTAGCAACCCTGCATTGATTTGAATAAGAGACTGGAATATGAATAGGAGAGGGACTGAATAGAATAAGTAATAAAACGTAGCAATAACAATACATTTGTAGCCTTACAGAGCATTTGTTTTTAGATGGTGTCAGTGACCCTGATTTGCAAGCTGCAAAGAAACAAGAAAATTGCAAATCATTAAAAAACTATGAAAAATAAATAATGAAGTCCAATTGAAAAGTTTCTTAGAATTCTACAATATACTAAAAGTTTACTTGAAGGTGAACCACCCCTTTAAGTAAACTTAAAGTGATACTGACTAAAAAATTAATTTTAACATATGAATGTGCATTAAATGTTACTTATAGGTCATGTTGATCATTTTTTGCTGAGAGGTTTGCTTTTGTATATAATTGTTAGTTGAAGTTCCTAAGCCTGACTCTCTGACTCTCTGACTTTGCCAACCTGACTGTCCCATCTCAGCCTGTTAGTTACAGTTTCTAATGCTAACGGACTCCTGCTGCACAAATATGGCAGCCCCCTCATACAGGAACATGGGGGATCAGACAGGTAATGTAAAAGCATCATGCAAATACCTTATGGCAAAGTTAGAAGTAGCTTTCAAAGCCAGTATTATAATAGATGTAAAAAAAGAGTTTAATTTCAGGTGTCAGTACCTTAAGGCGCGAAGATACAAATTACAGAAAACCCCAGGTCCCAAGCATTCTGGATAACCGGCCCCATGTCTGTATTGTAATAATATTGCTAACTATTTTTCTTGGATACTGTGTGAACTGTAGCAGGGTGTATGTTATCAAGTTTTTCATGTTTCACATCCATTTTTGTGACCTAAAATGGTACATGGTAATATACTGGACCACAAAAAATCTATATACTGGACCACAAAAAATCTATTTACTGGACTTGCAAAAGTGTGAAAAGCAGTTACATGAACTCAGGTGCAAACGGTGTAACAAAATTTCCCAAAACCTGTACTATTATTCTTTGCATATCCTCTGATATTTATCTTACAGTTTAGATCAGGATGGTCTAACTCACATACATGTGCAGTCTCATCAGGTGTCATTTTGAAATTTAGATTTCAGGTTAAAAAAAAACTTTTTTTTTTGTTGTTGTTGGGAAAATGTACAATTTAGGGCAGCAGAGAATAGTTTGTACAGTGTAATAGTGTGTACAGGTTATTTGCTGTAAAATCTGGAAGTGGTTTGCAGGCTCCCAGCTGTGTTACAAATGCTTTCAATGAATTCCGATCCTCTGATGTTAATTCTGCACTCGTACATTGGTTACATAGATGATGTCCCATAATATATTGCCTTCCTAGGGCTGCATTCTGTCAGACATGCTGGGGAATGTAGTTAAAGTCTCTGAGGCCTGTCCTTAACCACAATTTCCTTTTGTGTTTTGATAGTTCTGTTGGTATAATGCTTTCTGTAGTGGGGCCTTTTTTTAATAGAAAAACCCGGAGAGCCAACATTTTATACATTCTCAGTGTATAATTTAAATGGGCAATATTTTATATAAACAACCCTTTCTTATAATAATAATTATTATTATTATTATTATTATTATGAACTTGTATTTATAGAGCAACAACATATTTCATAACGCTGTAAAGTAAATGTGTTTACACAGCTAAATCACATGAATTACATATGCAGAACATATGAAGTTACATACATCACAACCAATACAGGTACAAAAGGTGAGGAAGGCTCTGTGCAAAAGGCTTTACACTTTAAAGGGAAGGGAATAAGGCACAAGGTATTGGAGTGGGCAAGATCAGAATTAAGTAGGTGAGATATGTGGTACTGTATGTTGTATTGCATTTTGGTAGAATTCCAGAGGGGGGTGCAGCCCTTGCAAAGTCTTGAATGAACTCCAAGAGTTGAGTTGCAGGTCATTCACCAGTGCAGGGATTGGCAGAATGGCATGGCAAAGGCAGAGCGGTTGCTGAGGTTTTTAAGCCTGGAGGCAGTGTTAATTATGGACTGGAGAGGTGACATCTCTGGCGGGAAAGGCCAATTAATAGAGCGTTAATATTGACAATATATAATATAAACCTCCATTTAATTTGACACTGTTTAACCTCAGAAAAAAAATATATAGCTAATCAGAACTCATAGCGCAAACACTGACACAAAAACCTGAACCTCTGCTTCAAGGAAAATTTTACATACCCTGGATAAGTTAAATAATTAATTTGGTTGGAAATGCCAATTATTAATCCTATAAACTGCCAAATGGGCCATTGTCTATAGAAACCTTCTAGTTTGTATTCACAAATAACCAGTCCTTGCATGGCTTTGTCGCAGAGTGTTTGTCCAGATAAACCCCACACTGATAACCAGCTGCTTAAATAAGGGACTGCATTCTCTTCAATTGATTATTAGTTCATGCTGTTTGCATGCACTCTTGAAAAGACTTGTGGATCATATTTGTAATTTTTTAGAAGATGTTTATTACAGTATATGTGGTTAAGAGTTGCAATTGAATAGCTTTGTAATTTGGTGCCTTGGCAATATGAGGTAGTAACTTGATAGCTTGAAGGGGGTGCATCACCTGTAAATTAACTTTTAGTATAGTATGTCCTATGCTTAGCAACTTTGCAATTAGTCTTCATTATTTATTTTTTATAGTTTAATTATTTATACTTCTCTTTTGCCTTCTTCCAGCTAGCTCATAAATGATTACTCTAAGAGGCTACAATTTTAGTATTCGGGTTCCTTTTTATTATCAATCCAGTGTTTCATTCAAACCTCTACTTGCTAGGGTGAATAAGATCCTAGAAACAAGATAGCTGCGGAAGGAGGGAAATATTCACTTCATTCAGGGAATGTTAATTGATGTTTTTATTTTATGTATAGGTCAGTCTTATGAAATCCGGATGTTGGATAACAGAAAAATGGGAGAATTGCCAGAATTAAATGGGAAGTTGGTTAAGGTGAGTTTCCATATATGTTCATTTCTTACTTCCATTATGAAGTTCCTTTTTTGAAGTAAGCTAATTAATTGGTTTCCTTGAATACAATGTAAATGACCCACGTGTGGCATTACACAGTTTAGTTAGTTTCAGTTGAATAGACTTGAGTCTGGACAAACAATTGGTGCTGAATTGGGTTAGACAGAAAAATAATATTGGCTTGAAATCATGGGAAGTTAACGGCTACCCAGAAGTAGTTGATGCACAAGCCCACTTATGTGAGAGAAAGCTTTGTAAAATATTCTATTACCTAAAGATTGGAGTAAAAGACTCCTAAAGACACCTTAAAAAGTCTAAAATTGTGCCTTTATGTTACACCACCTCAGATCTAGTATAACTCCTTTATACAGTATTGAAATTCTAGTGCTAAACAATATTTTTATCAACTCCTTTTAATTCTTTATCCATCTTTCAATTCTTTATAAATACAGTTAATACTTACATTATTTAATACAGCAAGTCTGCAACACACCCACCCAGGTTATTGCATGGCTAGCATGATCATCGTGTGTAAGCAATCCACTACAACACAAAAATATATACAGTCTGGCCTTACATTAGAGCCACCTCTTCTTTATTACTTTTTGGTTCAGGTAAGGTGTTTAAAGTTGGAGTCATTTCATGTGGGCTGGATGTGCTCCATCAGGGTATTTATGGCCAACCCAATGGATCTATAGAACTAATACAACACAATACTTTAGATTTGCTTTACAGCAAATGAAGACATTTACTGTCCTGCTTTATTTAGAGTATTTTCCGAGTGGTGTTTCATGACCGTCGCCTACAGTACACTGAACACCAGCAGCTAGAAGGATGGAGGTGGAATAGACCTGGAGACAGAATACTTGACATTGGTATGTAGTCATGTGCATAGGATGATTACGGAGTCTAAGAAAAAGACACAATGTTTGTCTCAATGGTAGATACATTTCTCTTTGCATGTAATTTAAGAATTTTTAACCCTACAACATTTTTGGTAGTAAATGGCACTTTTTAGTTTATCTTGAGCAGTGTTGCCTGATAGCTGAGATTTGGGGTGTACATTTATTCGCTGCCTAAGTTATACGTATATCCTGGTAGGAGAATGTAGTCTTGACTAGCAGTTGGACAGGAAAGGGGGCTTGAAAAAAAAATAAAATAAAGTGTGACCTCCACTGTTTTAATGGTAATGTCTCATGCAGCTTTATTACATTCATAGATTGGACAGATCATTGCTGCCCATCAACTGGAATTGTTGTAGTTATCTTATCACTGTGACATGGGTTTGGCATGTCCTTCAACTCTATTAGGTCGTAGTTGATTTGTCAAAATTGGTCTGCTGATACACCTTCGTGGCAGGTGCATTCTACTTTTTAGCTGTAGGATCATCAGTAGGATGCTAATTGACTGCAAGCTGATGTTTGTTTGATATCTGTGTAAAAAATTAAATGGCTTTATAATAATGAAAAAAAATAATGTATAGTACTGTATTTTAATTTAAAAATTTCAGAACAGTTAGCATCTATTTTTTCTCAGCAGGCAGTAAGTCTACTGTGAAATGAAATGTCTCTTCATCAGATCTCTTTCCTTGAATTATGGAACATCCATTTTTTTTTCTTTTACAGCAACATAGAATATTAATAAACACGTTCTTTGTATTTAATTTCATCTATTGCAGATATTCCTATGTCTGTTGGAATTATTGACCCCAGAGCTAATCCGACCCAGCTGAATACCATTGAGTTCCTTTGGGATCCTGCAAAGAGGACATCCGTGTTTATTCAAGTAAGCTAGTGGTTTCTGCTTGGTGCACTCTGTATTTATTGCTTGTGCTTAAAAAGTATATGATTTTATGTTGCCTTGCATGAATTTTCTCTTTAACGAAACAAAACTCTCACATTTTATACTGGACTGCCGATATCATTTAAAAAAAACTGTTGACTGCAGACTTTGCCTCTAGAGCTGCTTTAAGGCTATAGAGCATGCAGCATTTTAATCACGGCTACTTGCCCCAATTACTTGCCAGTCACTTGAATGGGAAGCATTGTGGGTCAGCTGAAACTTGTGTTTGGAGCTGAAAGGGTCAGTTCAGTGTAAAAAAATAGGTAAATAGATAGGCTGTGCAAAATAAAAAATGTTTCTTATGTAGTTAGGCAAAAATGTAATGTATAAAGGCTGGAGTGAGCGGATGTTTAATATAACAGAACACTTCCTGATATGCAGCTCGCTAACTCTTGAGTTAGTCAGCAACTTTAAGATGGGCAACATGGGACATAAATGTTCAGTGAGTTTGCAATTGATCCTTACACATCTTAGATTCAAAAGCAACAGTTATGACCCACGTGGCCCCTCAAGTAACTGATTGGCTATTGCCTGGTAACCAATCTGTGAAAACCAAGAGAACTGAAAAGCAGGAGGTAGTGT
>CM044433.1:147008716-147027323 GCA_024363595.1 Xenopus borealis | reverse complement strand
CTAAAAGTTATCTCAAAGGTGAACAACCCCAGTTGTCTTAGCTGAGTTTTAATATGATTTTGTTGTATGACTGTAACATGACCCTTGTTTTCAAATCCAAATCTAGGTTCACTGCATAAGTACTGAATTCACCATGAGGAAACATGGAGGGGAGAAAGGTGTACCCTTCCGAGTACAAATCGACACATTTAAAGAGAATGAGAATGGAGAGTATACAGAGCACTTGCACTCCGCCAGCTGTCAGATTAAAGTGTTCAAGGTATAGTTGGCTTCTATGCATAGTGGAAGGCATGCTTGATTCAAATGCTTGACATTGCAGAGAGAATAATAGCAGCCATTGCACTGATCAATTATTAATTGCATAGGAAGATGGCTTGCTAGGAAACACTCATTACCTGCTAAATTTCTAGTCTAGTTTCGTATGTCTAATAGACTCCTTTTTTTTTCATGTTAAAGGAACAGTAACACCAAAAAATGGAAGTTGTTTAATGTAATGCAAATAGAATGCACTGTTGTGCTGCACTGGTAAAACTGGCGTGTTTGCTTCAGAAACTCTACAATAGTTTATATAAACAAGTTGCTGTGTAGTCATGGGGCAGCCATTCAAAGCTGAAAAGGCAACAGATAAGCTCTGTAGCATACAATGGCATTCTTCAGTACATGTCCGTTATCTACGGTGTATCCTGTGCTTGAATGGCTACACGGTAACTTGTTTATATAAATTATAGTTGTGTATCAGATGCAAATACACCAGTTTTACCAGTATTGTTATACTGTTTTTTAGCAAGCAATTCACACTCACTCCTACTTACTTTGTTTGGTATCTCAGAGGGACTTTGGAGGATTTGTTGTATTCATGCAGAGCTCCTCATGCTGCAGTTATCCAAGAACAAAAGAAAAAAAATGTTGGGCACACTTCCTCAAATTAGGATAAAACCCACTGTTTATGAATCCATTAATGGATCCTTCCATTCCACAGCAGGCTCCTGTGTTTTTTAATGGATAAAACAGTGTTTAATCTGTTTGCGCATGTGTAAAAACATGCATAGTTATTTGTTTTGTTCAGGGATCTTGAATCCAATAATTTGCCAAACTATAACTTGAATTTACTTAAGCCAGATCTTGAATTACAACCATAGATGTTGGCATTGCTCAAAATATTCCTGGCCTGTAATGTTAATCATATTAATGTATTGGGCCTCTACATTTTATTTTATTATTTCCCCTTTGTAATTATCTTTATATAGAGGTGAATGTAAAGTTGTTTTACATTTTCCTTTTCTTCAATAGCATTTAGGAGGTTGTTACTTATTCAGCTTTCAACTTGCTTGCCTAAGCAGTTGTCATCAGTCAGGTTGTCTGACTGAAAACTTTATTACTTCCCTTAGCAGTACAGTACAGCTTAATTCAAGTTACATGACTGGGGATAGCTGGGAAATTGACAATAAGTCTTGCTCCATGTCAGATTTCAAAATTAAATTAAAAAAAAAAAATCTGTTTGCTCTTTTGAGAAACAATTTTCAGTGCAGAATTCTGCTGGAGCAGCACTATTAACTGATTTTCCCATGACAGTACCCCTTTAAGGAAAATATGTATGTTCTAGATGACTAGAATTTTGAAACAGTTTTTTTTTTTTACTGTTGAGAACTTTATGGAACAGCGTAGCAATAATGTGAACTTTAGATTCTTTCGCCCAACAGTAAACATTTGGAAATCACTAGAGCGATGTATCAAATTCAGCCTTCTGCTGTCTGCCAAGCTGTGCAGATCCAAGTAACTGAAGTGACAGAGTGAATTTGGCATCTTTCTTAGTCTGTTTAAAAATGAAACTGTAATGTTCTGTAAGTTTGCAGTGAATGGCAAAGGAGAACTAATGCTTAAAAAAGAAGTAGGGGAGAAAGGCTGTACATTGTTTTGAGGTTCTCTACCTAGGGTTTGGAGTCAGAAGCACTTTTGGGTATCTGCAGTTGGAAAAAATGTACCAACTCTGACTCCTAGAAACTTCAAATACAAGCTCTGAAAAATAATCAAGTCAGATTCTATAAAGGAGGATATGGCAAAAGCAATTCTGTTACTAAGAAAACTACTTTAGTTAATGTCGGATTGTATTTAACAGCTATTCTACAGCTATATGCGAGCATCAATTAATATAGAAGTTGTTTTACGTTTATCTAGTTTAACTGATTTTGCTTGATCCTTACCAAAAGATGTGCTTTATATTGTTGAACTTGGATCTGATAAAATGTCTTGAATGTTGTGTACTTAACTTTTTTTTAGCCAACATGGAAAATACATTTGTATATTAAAGGAACAGTAACATCAAAAAATTAGTGTTTTAAAGTAATTACCATATAATATACTGTTAGCATGTACTGTTGTTCAGAAACACTACTATAGTTTATATAAACAAGCTGCTGTGTAGCCATGGGGGCAGCCATTCAAGCTGGAGAAAAGGCACGTTACATATCAGATAAGCCCTGTCCAATACAATGGTGTTTTGTCCGTTCTGTGCTGTAACCTGTGCCTTTTTTCCAGCTTGAATGGTTGCTCCCTTGGCTGCACAACAGCCCATCTGTATAAACAATAACAGTGTTTCTGAATCAAACACCCCAGTTTTACCAGTGCAGACAACAGTACATTATATTTTAATTAATTTGATACAATTTGAGTTGTTAGTGTTATTAGTCATTTAAATACTAAAGCGTTGGAGGAATAATAAACTGAGGAATCAAAGGATTTATGTACCGACTCCACAGCCCTGTCTCTACCAGAAGGAAAGATCTTTTAACCCAGGGGTGCCAAAAGTTAGGCATCCCAGGCTGGTGCTCCTATCTAAAGACAACTGCACCGGCCGGGGATTTTTCCAGAGAGCACCACAGAGCAATCATCTTCTGGTTTCTTTTTTTTCTTGTGGCTGTGCATGCGCAGTAGCACGAAAAGCTGAACTTTAAAGAGAAAGTCGTCTGTTTTGTGCTATTGCGCATGTGTCTCCCCCTTGAAAATTTGAAAGAAAAAGCAGGAAAATGATCGCTCCATGGTGCTTATTGGAAGAATCCGGGGCTGTGCAGTTTTCTTCTGATAGAAGCACTGGCCAAGGTTTCAGGTAAGTACATGCAAACTCTAGGGGGGTGCCTAACTTTTGGTATCCTCAAGTTAAAGGATCTTTCCTTCTCCTTTAAGATCTGTTCCTCAGAATATGCTCCTGTATCTACCATATTCTTTTCTGCTGGTTCACTGCACATGCTCTGTGCTGCTGTCACTTATTAAGCTTGGGGACCATCGTACAATACACTGTGTATATATGGAGTGTTAAAAGTCACAACCCAAGACTGATAACTACATCAGATCCACATTACATAGCAGTTCAGTGCATTTGGCATCAGCATTTTATAATGAGCCCTGTAGCATCCGCTTATATGACCGCTAAATCTCATTTACTGATGATGATTTTCGACGAGCCCTAAGCTTAGTAGCTTATCAGCTGCTCAGAGCACACTGAGCATGTGCAGTGTCCGACACTACTAACAGAATCCAAGATGGGGATTTCCTGTACACACATTTGAAGGCCTCTGGATAATTTCTGTTTTACAGGTGTTGAACCTTTTGGCTGGCGCAGTTAAGTTCAGTATAATAAAAATTAATTTTTAAGCCATGTTTTTTTCGAGGATTTAGTTCTTTAAGGTGGTCATGCAAGGGCTGATTGAATCTACCGGTTTAGCCCCTCCAGACAGAGTTGCCTGCTTACTGGGCCTTCCAGACTTGTATCTAGCTGAAAACTGTCCAACTTTAGTCAACCAATACACCTGTATTGTTTTTTTCTTGTTCAGTCTTTTTACTAGCCAACATAAATTAAACTCTTTTAGATCTACTCGGTTTCATACCCACAACTGGTTTAGCGGCTTTTCTGCATTAGGCAGTTTTTTTTTCTCACCAGACTTGAAAATTTGGCCTCAGGAACTTTCCTTTCATTTGAATATAAATTGTATTTCTCTGTTTCTGAGCTGAACTAAATTGGCTCCTAGCCCTTGGCTGTGAAAGAACCGTACTGGCCGTAAGCACAGTTTTCCATGTAGCTCTATTTATATGTTTCATTAAGTGCAAGTAAGTTTATAACCCCCTTTCCCATAATGGGTGGAGCCAAGAGGGATTTAACGAGGTTACGTAACAATGACATTGCGTGCAAACCACAGAGGGAACCTGGGAGCAGTGCCAGAATGTCTGAGCCGTCTCTTTATGGCCTCAGCTTTTCATTCACATCTTGCCTTTTGATTTGTGAATTCCATGTCTAATGAGAGAGCTCGGCCAGATTCACTATCTGTGTTGCACAATTAGCTGCCTTTCCTCCTGACTGTAAATTACTGAGAAACTTGAAGCTTCACAAAGATTTTATGTCTTTGTCGATGTCGCCAAACGAGCAGATCTCTCCCCGTTATGCCCAACGATCGGATCATAACAGATGCCGTTGCGATCCGACAGGATTTTTAGTCCCTCCTGATCGACATCTGGCCAACTTTTGGTCAGCTATCGATCGGGAAAGCCCGTCGGAGGGCCGCATACACGGGCCGATAAGCAGCCGACTTGGCCCCCCCCAGATTCAACCATTTTCGACAGGACCTTGTGTCTGGCCAAACCAAATCCTAATTTACATATGTAAATTAGGGGTGGAGAGGGAAATCACATGACTTTTCATCTGAAAACAAAGTGAAAAAATGTTTACACCTTTTACTTTCCTGCCCCTAATTTGCATATGGAAATTCAGATTTGTTTCGGTATTCGGTTGAATCTTCCACAAATGGTGAATTCGGTGCATCCCTACATGAAGGTCTGCCTGTTGTGACTGCTTACATTGTGTAAGCTTTAAAAGGCATCAGTACTGCCTTCCCTATATTCAAATAGGGGTCACTGACAGCATCCAAAAAACAAATGCTCTTTAAGGCTGCAAATGTATACTTATTGCTAGTACTATTCTTTCTATTCAGGCTCTCTCCTGTTCATACTCCAATCTCTCATTCAAATCAATGCATGGTTGCTAGGGTAATTTAGCAACCAGATTGCTGAAACTGCAAACTGGTGAGCTGTTGAATAAAAAGCTAAATAACTCAAAAACCACAAATAATAAGATTAAAGGGCAAGGAAAGGCAAAGAAATAAAATCCCATTTTTACTTTCTTTAATGAAAAAGAAATCTATCTCCAATATACTTTAATTTTAAAATGTGTACTGTATGCAGTAAAATTCTCCCTTCATTTAGTGCTTCTGGCAGGGAAACAATCACTTATGAACAGCAGGGGGAGCCCCTACCTTACTTACCAGCCATGCAGAACTCAAGCAGACCACACTGAGCATGTGCAGTGCCAGTGTCAGACAAAGATGTATAACAAAGTTACAAGATGACAGCCCCCTCTGGCCAACTTTGAAAGCATAAATTATTTGTTTGATTAGGCTTGTGGTGCAGTAAGTTCATGTTTATGTTTAGTATACAAAATACAGCATTTCTACCCTTATTCTATTTTACACTTTCCTTGTCCTTTAAACTAAGATTTAATGAATCCTTATTTGAAGTAAAATCAGCCTATTGGGTTTATTTAATGTTTACATGATTTTCCAGTAGCCTTCAGGTATGAGAATCCAAATCACAGAAAGATCTTTTTTATTACTCATCTTTCTATTCAGGCCCTCTACTATTAATATTCCAGTCTCTTATTTAAAGCAATGCATCATCTCTAGGGTAATTTGGACCCCAGCAATCAGATTGCTGAAATTGCAAACTGTAGAGCTGCTGAATACAAAGCTAAAGGACTCAAAAACCACAGATAATAAAAAAAATGAAAACCAATTGCAAATAGCCTCAGAACATCACTCTCTACAGCATACTAAAGGTTAATTTAAAGGTGAATTACACCTTTAAGGCTGCTTTCTTTACATCCATCTTTGTGTGCTGTGATCCTGTATATAACTGAAGTTGAAGGCACAAGCAGTAATGTGGTCTTCACAATGAGAAACATAGCAGTCAGAATGTCCTTTCTTTCTTGCAGCTGCTTTCTATTGTTCTGCTGTCCCTTGGTACCTTACACAGACATTTAATGGGTGTTGCTCAGAAAGGTTGGCCCTGACATTCAGGTATCTCACTCTGGTTCTCCCTGAGGGGCCTAGTTATAATGCTGTGTAAGAGAAGATTCAGGGAGATTTAGCCACCCATCGACAAATTGCCTCTTCTTCACTAATCTCCATGAACCGCCTCCCCTAGAATCTAAATCGCCGGCGGGATGGCACTCAGAGCACTTCATTTTCCTAAGTCACCCAAAGGAAACTTCAGATGACTTTGGAAAACAAAGTGCTCCGAGTGCCATCCTGCCGGCGTTTTAGATTGCAGAGGAGGCAGTTCAGGGAGATTATTTGGGTGAAGAAGAGGTGATTTGTTTGCAGTGACTAAATCTCCCTGAATTTTCTCATCTGTCTCTGCCCTAAATGTTCTGCATGCAGTTTTACGAAGACTTTTGTTGTCTGCTTTACAAGAAATCTAATCATGTTCTGTAAACTCTGTGTATCTGTTATGGGACCCTATAGCCAAAAGGAGCCGATAGAAAGCAGAAAACAGACCGAGAAAAGATGGAGAAGCGGACACCTCAGGAAAAGGAGAAATACCAGCCTTCTTATGAAACAACCATCCTCACAGAGGCAAGTGCATCTGAGATGGGTTTTGGAAGTTGGTAGCCAAAGCAGTTAACTAGAGGCTCATCTAATATTACCTTTCAATTGCCTGGAGATGATCAAACTAACAAACTGCTGCCAGGAACCGTCATGTGTCTTGTTATTCCACTCGCCTAAAAGGAGGATAGTCACATGTGCAGAATAAAAACTGACCACTGACACAAATGTTCTTATGGTTTGTTTTTTTTTTACACTACTACAGGTAATGGGATCCATTATCTGGAAACCTGTTATCCAGGAAGCTCCACATTATGCAAAGGCCATCTCCCGTAGAGTCAATTTTATGCAAATAATCCAAATTTTTGAAAATTTTGTTTTTCTCTGTAATAATAAAACAATACCTTGTACTTGATCCCAAGTAAGATAAGTAATCCTTATTGGAAGCAAAACCAGCCTATTGAGTTTAATTAAATTGACATGGTTTTCTAATGGATCCAAATTATGGAAAGTTACTTTATCCAGAAAATCCAACACATTCTGCATAACAGGTCCCATACCTGTTCTTCATCTTGGTGATATTGCCACCAACCTCCCAAAAATCTTATTGAATAATTATTCTACAGTGTTTTCACAACAATAAGCAATTGTTAAAGGATAAGGAAAGCTACCAAAGCAGTTTATTGGCAATAGATTAGCCACAATACTATAGTATTAATAACACTATATTTTTCTGCAGAATGTGAGTAAACATATCTAAAAGCTCGTTTGTTTTGGATAGCTTCTGCCATATTAGCTTTTTGTGACATCACTTCCTGCCTGAGTGTCTCCCTGCTTGCTGTGGGCTTAGATTAAAGCAGGGATAGGAGGAGGGAAAAGGGAGGGAGAGAGGAGCAAACTGAGCATGCTCAAGCCCTAGCTCTGGAGGGTTATCCTTAAAAGAGGAAGTCTGATACAGAAGCCCATGTGTACACAATAGATGGAAAGAAATGCAGTTTCTTTTGATGGAAGACTCGGAGCAGCATTAATTTAAAAGTTTACTGGTGTATTTATATTGACCTTTCTGATAACTTAACTCTGATCTTGCCCACTCCCACACCTTGGGGCAAATTTACTAAAATTCACCTAAAATTAAATAAGCATTCGTCTATCGAATGCTTATCGAAAAGTTTTAGGCTTTTTGCTTGATATTCAATTTCTCGATGAAATCTTACGATCGAACACTGATCGTTCGATTTCACAAAAAAATCGTACTTTTTCCTTGGCACCTCCGAAAAATTCGAACAATCAAAGGGTTCAATTGTACAAATGGTATTCAAGCAGGATTTAGCAAAAGAAGCCTATGGGGGGTTTCCCATAGGCTTTTATTGGTATTCGGTAAGTTCAATCTGACGAAGTGGGCATTCGAAGGATTTTAAAATTTTAAATCCTTCGATCATCGAATTATCGAATATCTGATCATTCGATCTATTCGATAATTCGGTATTTGTTGATCGAAGAGGCCAAATTTGCATATTTGAATATCCGAAAAAATCGTACGATTGGTATTCAATCGAACTTCGAATCCTTTATGTGAATTTTGTAAATTTGCCCCTTTGTGTATCATTCCCTTACCTTTTAGATTGTAAGCTCTTTCTGCACAGAGCCTTCCTCACCTTCTGTACCGGTATTGTGATGTATGTAACTCCATATGTTCTATGTATGTAATTCATGTGATTTAGTTGTATAATCACATTCACTTTACAGCGCTACTAAATATTTTTGCACTATAGAAATACATGTTAATAATAATGATAAAGCTTACTTAATTTTAGACTTTCTTTCTCCTTTAACCCCAATGTTACAATCATATATACGGGTATGTTGCTGAACTCATAAAAATCCAGTCTCATTGTGTGTTTTATTTTCTGTTTTCAGTGCTCACCTTGGCCAGAAATCACTTATGTGTCAAATGCTCCTTCTCCAGGATTTAATAGTAGTCACAACAGTTTTCCAATTGTGGAAGGGTAAGTGTTAATTTGTCTTTTACACACACACACACACACACGCACCCAATATCCTTTTCAGTCGGCACCTATATTCTTAGGAAGGTTTACTAATGCACTTAGAGGGTGATAGGATGGGATTCTCGCTCCATAATGGAGTGAGTTGAAAAATTGCTTGTATATTTCCTTGCAAGTAGATCCTGCAATTTGCCAGGATTTGTAGTTTACACCTGGGTATCCCCAAACAAGATGATTTTGTCAAGTGAACCGTAAAGAGTCCAGACAGTTGCACAGTTGTCTGAGCCATTGCTTGAGATAAAATGTTGGGTCAGATTTAATTCAAGCTGGGTTTGCAATTAACCATCTGTACAAGGTTACAGATGCTTCATTTGAGCTCATGTCTCTATATATACCCAAGTTCAGCATGAGCCAGATGAATAGGGCTTGTGTTGAAAATGTGTGCCAAGGAAGAAAGAAATAAGGTGAAGAGGGATTTGTTGCCTTGGATCTTTTATTTGCAATGTTCTGATAAGTCCAGAGCATTTCTGTCCACAATTACTAACCTATAAAGAAAGGCACTAAACAATGTGAAATATATTGTCAGGGGGTTTCCATTCTTGTTGTATCACCCGTGCAGCACTGCTGAGGTCCAACTAATAGGTGCCTTATGTTGTGTACACAGGGCTGGCTATTTCTTTTCGAGCTTTCTTGTCCGTGGCATAACTAGACTAGCTTTATTGGGGCAATTTAAAGGACCAGTAACATCAAAAAATTAAATTGCTTTAGGCTGGGTGCAAACATGGAGATTCTATCGCCTGGCGATTAATCGAGCCAACAATCTCCCCCAAATTGCCTTTTCCCTGTCCGCCGCCTGTTTAAATTAAAAAGCGACAATGCACACGCGGCGATTTCCGCAATCGCATGAAGTTGCTTTGTGAAGAAACTTCGGGCAATTCCGGAAATCGCCGTGTGTGTATTGGCGCTGACGCTTTTTGATTTAAACAGGCGGCGGACAGGGAGAAGGCAGTTCGGGGAGATTGTCGCCAGAGATTAATCACCAGGCGACAGAATCTCCCCGATTCTCCCTGTCTGCACCAGCCCTTAAAGTAATGAAAATATAATGCAGTGTTGCCCTGCACTGGTAAAACTGCAGTGTTTGCTTCAGAAGCACTAATATTGTTTGTATAAATAAGCTGCTGTGTAGCCATGGGGGCAGCCATTCAAATGAGAAATGGCTCAAGTTACACAGCAGATAAGCTCTGTAGAACACAATGTTCTCTGTTATCCATTACTTATCCTGTGCCATATAGCCATTTTTCAATTTCCGCCATTGCTACTTAGCAGCTTGTTTATATGAACTATAGTAGTGTTTCTGAAGCAAACACATCAGTTTTAACAGCGCAGAGTAACACTACATGATATAGTCTTTACTTTAAAACACTTTCATTATTTGACATTACTGTCCCTTTAAGTAGATATTTATTGAAACAATTTTCCATTGGGTAATTTACCCTGGGAGTAAACTGCAAGTTGCGTCCTTTTATTCTACCCAAGCTTTGCTAACAGTTGTATTAAATTGTTCCTCCATGAAGGTCATAATTAATCACATGTAGTGCATGGGGACCAGAGACTGTTACTTGAATAAGCTCTATGTAGAAAACACACAAGCAGTGATTGTGTATGTGTCCTAAGGGAAACCCTGGAACTTCACCAGTTTTGCAGGCATGCGTTGCTGTTCAAGGAGCACTGGTTTACATGAATATTGATCACTTCATATAATTTTGCATACATTGTGTTGCAAATTAGAAATGCATGCACAGTTTTTACCTGTCTCATTCGGAGTAGCCTTTCTCCATACTGCTGTATATTGCAACAAACAGCCCTCCTATGCTGCACAACAGCTGAAATCATATATAGTCGCAGGTTTCTGGGTCTTTTCCCTAGCAACTATAAACTGATTAATGCTATGAGCACTGCATTTATAAAGGGGCATATAACGTATTTGTTTTGTAAAAGTTATTAGAAATTTTTGTTTAGGTTGACTAGAAATTGATTCCCCTATAACTATAGAATTGCATTGTTTTTTTTGCCTGATTTTGCATCCATTGTCTTTTAGGAATGGCTCTCCGAATCACCAGCCTGAGCCTCCTGCTCCCATTGTAGATGTAAGTGCAGGATTGACACCGATTCAGGTACATGAATTCACTTTATATTGTATTGACCGTCATGTTGAGATGCCAGGAGAGAATAAAATACTGGCACAGCCATTCCCTCAGACACTTAACTGATTCTAAGAGTGTAGCTTAAATTAGCTGATGCCATAATGCAGGGGTCCCCAACCTTTTTTGCTCGTGAGCCACATTTAAATTTAAAAAAGAGTTGGAGAGCAACACAAGCAGGAAAAAGTCCATGTGGATGTCAAATAAGAGCTCTGATTGGCTTTTTGGTAGCCCCTATATAGACTGGCAGTCTACAGGAGAGAATGTTTGGCAGGACATCTGTTTTTTATGCAACCACAACTTGCCTCTAAGTCAGTAATTCAAAAATCAGCACCTGCTTTGAGGCCACTGGGAGCAACATCCAAGGGGTTGGAGAGCAACATGTTGCTCGCGAGCTACTGGTTGGGGATCACTGCCATAATATATAAAAGTGCATTCATCCATATACTGATCCTGGCCCTATTTGCAATTGCATCACATTCCATTTTTATTTAAGATTGTAAGAAATATATACACTCTGTAAATAGGTGAATTTCATTTAGAAATATTTTTCTCAGTACCTCTGTATTTATTCATAGGCGGAAGCTGCCAGCAGATCAGGCATTTTTCATGTATTGCTTTAGAACAGATTGTTGCTGATGAAATGCTTTATTTAGCAGATGTTCAAGAGAGGCAACAGTACACTTTTCCCCACTCAGTATCTAAGGGAGTCATTTATTAAAGTCCGAATGCCAAAAATCCAACAAATTCGTGTTTTTACTATAAGATCCGAATTTTTTGTAAAAAAAAACTTCTTTTTCTGGATTCAATGGGGTCCGTTTACTAAAGTGCGAAAAATTTGAATTTAAGTTTCCGCATGTTATCGCTGAGAATATTTTTACGCCAGAATATTCGCAGCGACTAAGTTTACTAAAGAGCGATGCTCTCCGAAGTCATTGCGATCACTTGCGGTAACTACGTTAGCGAACGAGCTAATGTTAGCGGTAATTTTAGCGAGGTGCGAATTTTCTGGCGACAAATTATGTTTGCAAATATTTATTCTAGAAAATAGTCTTGTTTTATGGCGCTAATAATGGCGTTAATAATGGCAATTTTTACTGTGACATTTATGGCCAGAAATGCATCTTCAAAACTCATAAACTTTACTGACTGATGATTATACCATCCAACAACATTACCAGAATTACACCAATCAAACATGTATACATCATATTAACCCATACTTCATCCATCCACTCACACACCCTTCTGCCAATAGAATCATATGAAATCATACCAGCTATCTCTTTGTATCATTTAAATGCACAGTTTATTGAAAATTAAACTCCCATTGAGAATTTTCTGGCCAAAAAATAAGTTAACGCCACTATATAGATGGCGGTAAAATGTTGCGAATATTCTGGCGTTAATTTTGTCTTTCACACATTTTTCTGTTCAGTAAACCAGGCGTTAATGTGTACGTAGCGTTATTTTCAGGGAATGTGATAACTGGCGAAAAATATTCTTGCGCAAGAATATTCGCAAATTTATATTTACTGCATGTTAATAAACTCGCGAAAACATATTCTGCGTTAAATGTGTCTATATTTTGTGTATAAAAAATAAGGGGGAAAAAAAGCCATGCGGATTTGATGGGAGTAGTTTTCAGAAAACAAGGAGATAAATTCGGACTTTGATAAAAGGACTTTCCCATATAAGTTTGCAGATATAGCCGCTATGTACACCAGCTCATGTTTGATCAATATTGTGCGTTTATCTAATATAGCTAAAGTTGAATGC
Source organism: Xenopus borealis (assembly GCA_024363595.1). Taxonomy (NCBI): domain Eukaryota; kingdom Metazoa; phylum Chordata; class Amphibia; order Anura; family Pipidae; genus Xenopus; species Xenopus borealis. The sequence goes on along the minus strand of CM044433.1, from coordinate 147,014,693 downwards.
ACAGACCTTATCAATGGGAAGCATACAGTTTTGATAAAGGGTGATAAATAGTTGCATATCTACCACCTTACGTGTGCACCATGATAAACACATATATTGGCAACAATTGGGCAGCAAGTCCTCAAATTATACACTGTTCTCAGGTGGTACAACAATCTGTTTTCAGATTCACTGGAAGAATGCATTTAACTGCCTGTGTGTTTTTTTATGCTCTAATGAGGCCAAGTTGAGGTTGGATAGCCCACGTTACTGCCTCATGCAGGCTGAGCATGTTGTCTTCTAGAGAAGGAAATGCCTTGGGACACTGATTTGCTGCCTAATGTTCAAACTGGAGTTTTGTGGAGCTATCTCTATGCATTTCTCTTGTAGAACCTCTTGCCAACATCAACCCCTCAGGAGGCACAACAGTGGCTACATAGAAATAGATTTGCTGCATTCTCGCGGCTATTCACAAATTTCTCAGGTAACTGACTGGGAGGAAACCCCTACATCTTCACATTCCCCTCAACCCTTCATACAACTTGCACTTCTTTTCCTTTAAGTGCACACAGAATGTACCTTTCTGAGTGCCGCCGACCTGATCAGCTACTACAGCAGGCTGCTTCTCTCCAGATGTTGAACTGAACTTCCAGCAATCCACAGACCAATTAAGGCTGAGCTCATGCCTCCATTTGCACTACTGTACTTCTTGAGTTACATCGGGCAAAATTATAGCATTTTAAAGGGGCAGTTCACCTTTAAATTGAGTTTTGTTATAAGTATGTTATAGAATGGCCATTTCTAAGCAACTTTTCAATTGGTCTTCATTATATAATTTTTATAGTTTAATTATTTTCTTTCTTCTGACTCTTTCCAGTTTTCAAATGGGGTAAATTAGATTCTCTATAAGGGAACACATTAATTGCTTTTGCTACTTTTTATTACTCCTCTTTCTATTTAGTCATATTCCAGTCTCTTATTCAAATCGGTGCATAGTTGCTAGGGTAATTAGCACCGTAGCAAAATGATTGCTGAGATTGCAGACTGGAGATCCGCCAATAAAAAGCTAACTAACTCAAAAACCTCAAATAAGGTAAAATGAAAACCAATTGCATCATACTAAAAGTTAATTTAAAGGCAAACAACCCCTTTAGTCCTTTGTTAGATTTATTCCTCATGTTGATTGGTGGTGGGGGATGCTGGGAGTTACAGTTAAATGTTCTGGAATTATGACAATGGGGCTCATTTATCAACACTGGGCAAATTTGCCCATGGGCAGTTACCTATAGCAACCAATCGGTGATTAGCTTTTTAAAGCCAGCTGCAAGTAGAACAATGAATGCAGCAATCTGATTGGTTGCCATGAGTTACTGCCCATGGGCAAATTTGCCCAGTGTTGATAAATTACCCCCAGTAATGCCAGGCTGCCATTTTATCTTCTAATGCAGAATTAAATTCTGTGACAGGTAAAATCTTGGTAACACGGACAGTCTAAGAAAAAAGTGCAATATGGGTTAGTGTAGGAGATGTGGTTCTTTAGTTTTTAGCCCAATACTCATTTTAAACAAATGTACATAGCGTTTTTCAAAGCCAAATGTTTGGGAATCTTAGATGTAATTATCATGTTGTATAAAAAAAATTCTATAAAATTCTGTTTGAGCAAGTTAGAATTCAGTGAGGGCAGACTTAGGTGGGTAGATCTTCTTCCTGAGCAAGAAATGTATTAATCTATTCAGATTAGGGTGGCACACACCCTGTGGAAAAAAATTACATTAATAAGGGATTAACTATCCTTTCTTTAATCAAATGCGTGGCTTTAGCCAAATTCATTAAATACCAAACTCCGTCATACCAGACTTATTAAAGCTTGCAGATTACAAATGATTCTTTCCACCAATAACTTCAATTTATATGATCTATATATATTTATATCATTCTAAACAGAGGGTGTATGACATATATCTATATATCATATATGATGTATATCATATATATCCTATACATATCAAATATATACATAGATCTGCTAAAATGGAAAACAAGTAAGTAATAACTATAAATAAGAAGTGCACTTTATTATAGACCTGTACAGTTGAATTCAGTCAGATGGAAGCGGGTTTTCTTGAATGAGTATAAGATCCAGCCTGCCAAATCCATTAGTGATTTAAAATATATATATATAAATATATTTGCTTTAATGTCTCTTTAATATTAATGATGAGACACACAGCCACACACATTTCTCTGCATCACAAAACTGGGGCAGTAGTAGTAGCATTCCAAGTGTGATCGTTGTTTGAGCTTCTAGGTTTATCTTCTTTTCTGCTTTTTCTTCATAAGGCCACAGAACTATGAGCATACTAACCTTTTTCAGGTGCAGATTTATTAAAGTTAACTAGGGATGATGTTATCCAGATCTGTGGTCCTGCTGATGGCATTCGGCTCTTTAATGCCCTGAAGGGCAGGTAAGTTATATCTTTTTATTTTTCGGGTCTTGGTTGTTTGCTTCTATTTCAAAAGCTGTTGGAAGTGATAAAATAGTTACCTAACAGTGCACATCATATTCTGTGTATTCTCCAGTGGTTGCTGCTAATAAGACTATTGCAGCTTAACTGTAATGATTGGTGTCTATTAGGCGCAGCCTCACTCTTGTTTTTAAAGCTATATGGACACCCCTGCACAAAAATTCCATATGATCTGTACATACATTTTCAGGACCCCATGTCCTCAGGATGGTACTTTGGTTTACTAAAGCAGCCCTACTCTTCACTTAGCAGTGGATGCCATGCTGCTCCCTTAGAAAATTATGAATTCTGTAAAGTGTTGGTTCTGTTTTCTGCTCTAGATCCCAAAATACAGAGCCGCTCTGAGACATCTGGTCTGAAGGGTGGCAACTCTGCGTAAATTTTAACCGGAGCGTCAATATCCAATTAATGTCATCTTCTGTATATTTCCAACTAAACCGAATGTAAATCAAAAGGATATAGCGTACAATCTTTACAAGGAAGATTCCTTTGCATTATATGTGTAGTTTAATGACATGCAGTGAATTGTGTTTTTGTTTCAATTTCGTGTAGGATGGTACGGCCAAGGCTCACCATTTATGTCTGTCAGGAGTCCCAGCAGTTGAGGGAGCAGCAGCAACACAAACATGAGAATGGGGAGCCAGGAAACGGTGCTTTCTATGGTAAGTGTTCTGCTACACTGGAGATCCTGCACGTTTTTATATTTTGTTGATATTCAGCAATTTGTCCATTAAAGGAACAGTTCAGGGTAAAAATAAAAACTGGGTAAATAGATAGGCTGTGCAAAATAAAAAATGTTTCTAATATAGTTAGGTAGCCAAAAATGTAACTGGATGTCTCACATAACAGAATACAACACAACTTCCTGCTTTTCAGCTCTCTAAATCTGAGTTTGTGAGCGACTTGAAGGGAAGCCACATGGGACATAACTGTTCAGTGAGTTTGCAATTGATCCTCAGCATTCAGCTCAGATTCAAAAGCAACACTTATGACCAATGTGGCCCTCCCTCAAGTCACTGATTGGATACTGTCTGGTAACCAGGGTATCCAGTCAGTGTAAACAAAAGAGATCTGAAAAGCAAGAAGTAGTGTTCTTTTCTGTTATGTTAGACCTAGTCACTCCAGCCTTTATACATTACATTTTTGCCTAACTAACTATTGAAAACATTTTATTTTTTACCCACTTTGTACTGAACAATTCCTTTAATACACAAATTGTTTAGAGGCTGAGTAGAAATCAGCTGTTACGTAAAGTTGGCTATACACTTAAAGATCCAGTTATTTGTCTCTGTTCCCTGATATGCCCAGCTTAAAGGGATACTGTCATGGGAAAACATGTTTCTTTCAGCACACATCAGTTAATAGTGCTGCTCCAGCAGATTTCTGCATGAAATCAGTTCCTCAAAAGAGCAAACAGATTTTTTTTAATTTAATTTTGAAATCTGAAATGGGGCTAAACATATTGTCAGTTTCCCAGCTGCCCCCAGTCATGTGACTTGTGCTCTGATAAACTTAATTCACTCTTTACTGTTGTACTGCAAGTTGGATTGATCAACAAGAAGAGTTGGAAGGTAAGATGATAACCGCTCCCTAACACAAGATAACCACTCCCTGGTAGATCTAAGAACAGCTCTCCATAGTAAAGTCCAAGTCCCACTGCGTCATATTTAACATTTAGTTATATTGTGTAGGAGAACCAACAGCCTGTCCGATAGAAATTCCATCCTAAAGTGCTGGCAAAATGCCTACACACCAATTTTACAAATAAAAAAAACACTTATTGGTTCAGGAATTAAATTTTATATTGTAAAGTGAATTATTTGCAGTGTTAACAGTGTAATTAAGAAATAAAAAAGACACCATAAATCATGACGGAATCCCTTTAAGGTCAAAACAGTTGAATCACAATGTCTGTAAATGCAGGCCCCAGGGGCAAGTGCAACATCAATGAGCCAATATATGGTCCTTGCCTGTCCGGTATATGGATGATTTTTGCCCAAATATTGCTCTGGCTGGCCTGCTTGACCACCTTAACAGTGAATGGTCTCTGAATGGGAATGAGTCCTACCTGCATTTAACAGTTTTGTTTTTTGTGGCTTCTCATAATTTTAATAGTTTATCATGCCATTTACTTGGAGGACATGACGACCATTGAATTAACGGAGAAGATTGCCCAGCTCTTCAGTATTTCTCCCCATCAAATCAACCAGATCTACAAACAAGGGCCCACTGGAATCCATGTTATTATCAGTGATGAGGTAACTTGATAAGAGTAAAAGTATTAATTTGTTTATTCACCCATTGTATTATTTTCATAGGTAATATAACAAGTATGTTGCTCTTTTATGAATGTTTCTGATGCTGGTTGCAGTCTCTATTATGCTTTAACTGCTTTTATTTTCAGACTCCCTGATCACAAGTTTTGAATTGAAGTAGCCTAGTTTTAGTACAAAAGTAATAGTAGTGTATTTATAATGAAATGCAGGATGTTTTTTAGCTGAAAAGTAAAGAATTTTCACACGCTTACAATGTTCTCTGCAACAAAATTTACTCTTGGACAAGATGAAAAAGTAGCCAGGTAGGAGGTAAAATGGGCAGTGCATCTTAGTCTGCTCAGCCTCGCACACCTTAGTAGAAGACATTTTTACAGGCTTCAGTAGAACCTTACTGCAGATAAATCATTCAGGAAATGCACGTACAGGCACTTTAATAAGTTTTCTATTACTGTATACTGCAACAGGGTTCTAGGAGCATTTAAAAAAAATGCTAAATGGAGTGATTGGCAAATATGACCTGGGGAGAACACTGGCATAGCGTTTTTGTATTCTTGTAGCCTGTATAGAAAGTTGGTACACATGCATGTACTTTATATATTGTTTATATATTGTTTTATTCCTTACAACTAACCCTCAGTTTGGCACTGGCATCACTTAACTAGTTGTATCTGTCTGGGCTGATGCCTCTTAGGCTAATTGCACAGTGGAAGAGTTCCAGCCCCTCTGCTTGTATTAGTCCTTTCATGTGTCTGCTTCTGTAACCACTGTATTCGGACAGTTACCAGGTGCATATTTCAGTGCCAGTCAAGAATCAGCCCCATGTAGGCTAAAAGTCCCCATATAAGCTGCTGACAGATTGTCATCAGCTTAGTGGGCAGTGTATGGGGCCCCAAAAGTTGACGAGCAGGTTAAAAATCCTGTCCGATCGAGGACTGCATTGGTTTGTTGATTTGGTCTTTGATCTAACCACCCATATTCTCCTCTTTGTAATCCAATCATTAGGCCCTAGGGCCCTCAATCTGATCAGATATTGCCCGAGGTGGGCGCACCCAGGGGGGCACAGGGAATACAAGTTTACCAGGCCCAGGCCTGAAGCTCTTTTCAAAATAGCCAGGCCCCCCTTGACAGCACCAAAGCCGTGCTGCCTTTCTGAAGTCCCTAACAGCAGAATGTGCTGAAGTGCAGAATAGTCCCGAA
>CM044433.1:146870997-146891732 GCA_024363595.1 Xenopus borealis | reverse complement strand
CAGATTTCAAAACTGAATATAAAAAAATATGTTTGCTCTTTTGACAAATGGATTTCAGTGCAGAAGGCTGCTGGAGTAGAACTATTTATTAACTGATGTTTTCCCATAACAGTATCCCTTTAAATAGGGATCTTCGCCCTAGCATCTATGTGCGCTATCCCCAGTCACATGTGTCAAGCTCCTTGCCTGAATGTAACATGGGCACCTGATTGAGTTGGCCCAGGCACTGAAGGAAATAGTATGCCAATATATAATAATTATTATATAGTAAAATCAGAAAATTGAACAAGTAGTAGAAGTCTAAGAAGTCACATGGGAGCCTAGGGAAATATAAGTAAGATAGAGGGGCATAGTAGGAATAGATACCCACTCAGATAAGTAGAGGAAAAAAAGATATCAATATTTTAGACCCACCCATTTATTATTATTTCCCTGTTCTTTAAAATTTGCTTTTAATGGAACAATTAGCCCTAGCCCTAACAATGGAAAAAAGTCACAAGGGGTTATTACCCTTCCACTAAACATTACTTCTGGCGCTATGCATTAAGCCAAGCAGAGATCTACTGGCATGTGTCAAACCTAGACATTTGTATTATCAAATGGTGATATGCCATTACTCACTGCATGGGATGCCATCCCACTGCTCCAGAGTCCAATAACTGAGTTTTACCCCTCTAGTTCAGTCATAACCTTGCATTGCACATGGGGATTTTTTTATGGGGATATCACCCAAAGTTACTTTGGAACACAGCAACTAAGGACATCTAATTTTATATGAAGTGCCTGGATACTCTTGGAATATTAGTGTTAGTACTGGAAAACTTGCAGTAACAGGTCTGTGTAACTACGAAGTGTGAAAAGGCATTGTAACTTGGTGTAGAAGGGCAGTCAATACCAAGAGAAGGAAAGTAAATGTATTACCTCCTCAACATTTTGGAAACAGAAGTGCTGCAACAATTTTTGACCACGCTCATTTTTGGACCCCCTACTTACCATGTCCATTTAACAAAATTTCCCAGGTTATGAAAGTTTGAACACATTTCTGTGGTTTTTCTGTGTTATTACAGTTTTAGTTACTGAAGGTGAAGGGTGAGTGACACACGTGCAGATTCTGGGGAGATTAATAACCCAGCGACTCATCTTCCCAAATGCCTTCCCGCTGTCGAGAATTCGAATTGCAGACGCAATGTCATACATAGCTTTTCATCTCCTGAAGTTGCCTCACGAGGAAACTTTGGGCGACTTTGGAAAACTGAAGTGATCCGTATGCCTTGCCACCCCGCCAGAGATTTGAATTCTTGCCTGTGGGAAGGCATTTTGGGGGATTAGTCGCCTGAAGAAGAGATTTGTTGCTGGGCAACTAATCTCCCTGGATATATTGTCGATGTTGGACAAGAGATATTGCGGTGAAATCTCCCGACCTGTCACTAATTATTCAGATCAAATAAAGTAGTAAAAGAACAGATCAGATGATGTTCTGCCACTGACAGCAATTAGCCAAAAGTTTTGTCCGACAAAAGCTGGTGACAGTCTCCCACTGATATTGTCAGATCAACAATACACGCAGAAATATTATCAGCAGCCGTCGAAATTTTCAAACCTTTGTGATCAACCGAGCGTCCAATCGCCATCTCATGAATAATGTCGGGACACTCCACACACAGGCTGAAAATCGTATGAAAAGGAGATTCGTAAGATCAAATCTTTGTGTCTATGGCCAGCTTTAGTTCTCCCAAGAGACCTCCTTATCGTACCTATTTTGGGCTCTAAGCCTATTAAGTTTTTTTCTGGCATTTCAGAGCAGGTGATCAAAGAAAGAGATAGTCATTACAAATCTGGGACTGTGGGTTGAGCTGTCAAAAGTGAGACTGTCGCGCTCAAAAAACAGGACAGTTGGGAGGTATTTCATATCACAGGTGTCTATGCAGACAGATCTCAATATTACAGCAAAGGAAACATATAATTATAACAGCACAGTGCTTCTTTTGGTACAGGATGCCTTTGAATTTTGGGAAAGAATATTACCACACGGACATCAATAACAGTTTAAGTGTGCCGGAGAATGGCTGGTGCCCCAGTTAGGGTTGCCACCTGGCTGGTTTTTTCACTGGTTGATCCCAATGTTATTAATAGGAAAAAAGATAAATATCTAGGAAGGTCGGTATTTTTTTCAAGAAAAGGTGGCAACCCTAGAAGAAATGAATGATCCAGTTGCTGCTGCCTTTACAAGTAAGCTTGACACATCTATACACAGAGACAAACATTTGCACAACTGGTTATAACTTCAGGGTAATGACAAAAACTGCAGCAAGTTTGTGACAATATGTGCCTGGCAAGGAAGAAAAAAAAGTGTCGTATCATCGTTCTATCTCGTGACCAGCGTGGAACTAAACATTCTGCTGACTCAACCCTGATAAAAGATTTTAAAAAAAAAGATAAAAAAACAAAGGGCGGAGTCTAGCGTGGAACGCACAACCACCTTGCAGATGCATGTGAGGAGACATTGAGTTCCGGCTGGCCGCTGTTGCTGGTCTGTGAGAGGAGTGATCCGTGTGAATTTCACATATGACCTGTGCTAGAGAAGGAGCCGTCTCGTGAGAGGTACCGAGGGGGGAGGGGGCTAGTAAATAAGCAGGGATTAGGCTTTATTAAATAGGTGACAGGACAAATGACTTATTTTAAAATCTTTTCACGTATATATTTTTTGTATTATATTACTCACTGCAGTGTAGTAGGAAATACACTATTTTCTGGCATATTTTTCAACATATGTTACTTTTAGAATCTTCATAAAAATATCTATCTATCTATATATATATATATGTGTTTTTGAATATATATATATATATATATATATATTTGTGTGTATAAACTCAGACAGTCGCGTTGGTACAATTGGCCTGTGTGCCGTCTCTTGAGGGTGAACAACTGTCCCGGTGTTACAGACACCTGTTTTCCTTAAAGGGGGAACTATCGTCAAAATGAAAATTTAATATAAATCTTCATCATACTGAAATAAGAAGTTTTCTAAATATAACCAATTAAATATTCTGCATCACTTCTGAAATAATCAAGTTTTCCTTGAAAATCTTCACTGTCCCTCTCTCTCAGCATCTGTTTCTCTTCATTCTGTCTTCATGCAGCAGTTGGGTGTCAGACGTTTATTTTAAGGTGGCCATAGACGCGCATCGAATGGGATTTTTTTAACCTGCCCAATTGAGATCTGGCAGACTTTCAGCCAGATATCGATCGGGGAAGCCCTTTGGATGGCCCCAAACACGGGCCAATAGCTGCTTTTATCGGCCTGTGTATGGGGGCCTTTAGATCCAATATATCTTACAGGGGGGTTCATTTTGCATTAGAGCTCACTAGAAATCATGTCTCTCTACATGCAGAATTTGCAAATGGCATTTTGCTAGATTTTGTTTGTACTGGAATAAGTTATTTGAGCAAGCTCTAATACATCTGCTAAGAAAGAAAGCCCCCCCCGGTAAGATATATTGGAAATAAAGCCAGCCACACACTATAATATCTGCTTTGTCTCCAGGCGACTAATCTCCCTGAATCTGACTGTGTGTCTCTGCCCTAACAAGGAAAGGTGGTTAGTGGTTTGCACTGTTCCCTTCCAGTACTTGGGTCATGATCTAGATTCTGACCTGGCACTATGTGCTAAGAATTCGTTTGTTTTTCAGTGTCAGTATAGTCTCCTAGTACTCCAGTTACCCAGTGGCGTAACTAGTCCCTGGTGGGCCCCGGCACAGGATGGGCACCTGGGCCCCCCTGTCAGGCCCTTACCTCTATAAATCACTTGCTTGGAGTGTTGATGGCAAGTGTGCTATAAAATCTCCCTCTAGATAACTGCCTGCCATAACCATTTCTGTGGCTCCGATGGGCCCCAAGGGGGTGGGGGCCCTGGTGAATTGCACCGCCTGCACCCCTGGTAGTTACGCCACTACAGTTACCACCCATACTCCAAAAACTTACCAGCTGGTTGAAAGAGAACTAAATACCTTGATGTGCGATTTTAACTGATGATCCAGCCGCAGATAAATATCCGCTGGCCTCCGTAACTGCAGAGGTGCTCAACAGGATTGTTGGCTGTGAACTTTGGCCTCATCACAGCCAGTTTCTAGTTCCCTGTCCGTAATCACCTATCAGAAATGTGTAATGAAAGCAGATTCTGGTCCTGGCTTCCAATTCTCCTTTAAATTGACCATAGTGTGTGTTAATGTAATATGGACTCCTGTGAATGATGAAATGTTTCTGAAGTACAGTGTCAGCATGATTTAAATAAATATTATGTTATAAATACATGATAATATTTAGAGCTGTACTTCTTTACACAAAAGACAACTGCAGAGGAAGGCTTTCTATTTATAAAGCTTATGTTGTCCAAAATTAATATATATATTTATATATATGTGTTAGTTATATTATTTATATAGTGCTGACCGCTTTATGCTGTGGAGGAGGAGTATAAACTCCACACTAATATGTTGTCTCCTGATCATCTGAGACAGTACTTCTTCTAAAACATACCCATGTTGTTTCCATTGGTTAAAGGGGTTGTTCACCTTTAAGGTAACTTTTATGTTATACAACGGCCAATTCTAAGCAACTTTTCAATTGGTTTTCATTATTTATTATTTATAGTTTTATAGTTATTTGTCTTTTTCTTCTAGTTCTTTACAGCTTTCAAGTGGGCGTCGCTGTCCCCTTCTAAAAAAACAAATGCTCTTTAAGGCTACAAATGTATTGTTATTGCTACTTTTTATTGCTGATCCTTCTATTCAGACTCTCTCCTATTCATATTCCAGTCTCTTATTCAAATCAATGCAGGGTTGCTAGGGTAATTTGGGCCCTAGTTACCAGAATGCTTTAAAATTCAAATTGAAGAGCTGCTGAATAAAAAGCTAAATAACTCAAAAACCAAGAATAATAAAAAATGAAAACCAATTGCAAATTGTCTCAGAATATCACTCATCATACTAAAAGTTATCTCAAAGGTGAACTACCCCTTATTGGCTCGTGTGTGGGGCCATCCGACAGGATTCCCTGATCAATGGCCGAAAGTTGGCCAGATCTTGATCGGGCAGGTTTAAAAATCCCGTTGGATTGTGGCTGGCTAATTAAAAAATAAGCACCTGCTTTGTGGTCACTGGGAGCAACATCCAAGGGGTCAGAGAGCAAAATGTTGCTCACGAGCCACTGGTTGGGGATCACTGATATAGAGTACGCATCTAAATAGAGCTCAATTCTCAGCTTTTGGTTACAATTTTGGCTTTCCTGTCACTTTTGCACATGGTCACACATTTGCAATACAGTTCTACATACTGCATTTCCTTCTCATTTATGTAAGGCTGCTGTTGCACATTTTTGGTCTTGTAAGTATCCAAGCTCTCTGTTTCTTTGCTCAAGCTGTCTCCTATTTCTTCACAAGCTGATACTTCATCTTGTTCTTTGTCTGTGTACAGAATGCATTGCTTATAACAAATCCCTGCTGCTCTTTTTCAATATGTGTCCCCAGTTAAAAGGGGGATCTGGTCAGTGGGCTTTCCATTTTGGATTTACCCTCCCATTGTTTCATACATTTACTTTGCTTCCATTTCATGTTTAGCAACTGGTCCCCTATCCATTTGTACTTTTTTCTTAAAGGGGTTGTTCACTTTTGAGTTAACTTTAAGTATAATGTAGAGAATGATATTCTGAGACAATTTGCAATTGGTTTTAATTTTTTTATTATTTGTGGTTTTGTAGTTATTTAGCTTTTTATTCAGCAGCTCTCTAGTTTGCAGTGTCAGCAATTTGGTTTCTAGGGAACAGATTACCCTAGCAACCCTGCATTGATTTGAATAAGAGACTGGAATATGAATAGGAGAGGGACTGAATAGAATGATAAGTAATAAAAAGTGGCAATAACAATACATTTGTAGCCTTACAGAGCATTAGTTTTTAGATGGTGTCAGTGACCCCCATTTGAAAGCTGCAAAGAAACAGAAGAAAATTGCAAATCATTAAAAAACTATGAAAAATAAATAATGAAGACCAATTGAAAAGTTTCTTAGAATTGGCACTTCTACAATATACTAAAAGTTAACTTGAAGGTGAACCACCCCTTTAAAGGACCAGTAACATACATTTTTGTTAAAAGAAAAATGGTTAGTATACCATTGAAATCGCAAAGCCTTTATTAAGAAATAAGTTACCGAAATGCCACTTCGGCAGGGTGACGTTCCATCGTGCTGCGCTCAATTTCTCCTCCCTGGTTATCTCCTATAAGGCAGGGAGGAGAAATCTTACATGGGGATAGACATAGTGTCAGTTTTCCAGCTGCCCCAGTCATGTGACTTGTGCTCTGATAAACCTCAGTCACTTTACTGCTGTACGGCAGGTTGGCGTGATATCACCTTCCCCCCCCCCCAGCAGCCTAACAACAGAACAATGGGAAGGTAACCAGATAACAGCTCCCTAACACAAGATAACAGCTGCCTGGTAGATCTAAGAACAACACTCAATAGTAAAAATCCATGTCCCACAGTGACACATTCAGTTACATTGAGAAGGAAAAACAACAGCCTGCCAGAAAGCAGTTCTATAGTGTAGCTCTTTCTGAAAGCACATGACCTGGCAAAATGACCTGAGATGGTGCCAATATTACAACTACAAAAATACACTTGTTGGATTAGGAATTAAATTTTATATTGTAGAGTGAATTATTTGTAGTGTAATTTATAAATAAAAATTATATCATGACCGAATCCCTTTTAAGTTTTGAGCACCTACCAAAATGTCAAATGGGAATGTTGGGGGCCAAATAAGATGACCGATTTCTGCATTAGTAGGTTAAAAAAATATAAAAAATTTAAATCATGCATGCCAGAATTTTAATTTGCTGGATTGGTACATGGCACCATGGATAAGGATGCATCAAATCCACTATTTTGTGATTCAGCCAAATCCTTTGTGAAAGATTTGGTAGAATACCAGACTGAATCCAAACCCTAATTTGCACATGTAAATTAAGTAAAAGAAAAGACGTAAACATTCTTCTTTGTATGCCAAAAAGTCACATGATTTTTTAAATTCAGATTCGGTTTAGCCAGGAACTTCAAATTGGCCAAATCCTGTTGAACAAGGCAGAATCTGGAATCGGTGCATCGGATTATCCACCCCTAGGACACGTGGAAGGACAGGTAATTAATGACTAAAAGAACAAGTACTTCCACTTCAATATCTCATTGTTCTTTATACAGTTCCTGAGTCATATGCATCTGATCGGGTCCTAATTTTTTTTTTTCCGATTGCCATGTTCCATTCCAAGAAAAGAAAATTCCGACAAGTATGATTAAGTTTCCATTTCTCTGATCTGTATACGTCACAGTGGGCACCCATGAGACATAGAATGGCAGGGAAACCCAATATTTCTTGTAGGGGCCGTGTATTTACACTGGTTAAAGGGGTTGTTCAACTTGAATGAACTTGTAGTATGATGTAGAGAGTGATATTCTGAAACAATTTGCAGTTGGTTTTCATTTTTTATTATTGAAGTTTCAGCAATCTGGTAGCCAGGGTTAAATGATCTTCACAACCATGCATTGATTTGAAATATAGGAGAGGCCTGATAAGAAAGATGAGTAATAAAAAGTAGCAATAACAATATAATAGCTTAATAATAGCTTGTTTTTAGATGGGGTCAGTGACCCCAATTTTAAAGCTGGAAAGTGTCAGAAGAAAAAGGCAAATCATGTAATAACTATGAAAGATACATAATGAAGACAAATTGAAAAGTTGCTTAGAATGGGCCATTCTAAAACATATTAATAGTTAACTTAAAGGTGAACTACCTGTGACCACAAGTAAATTCTATTGCAACAACAGTGTGTCTGGGTTTCTCATAGAACAAGATGAGGCGACCTTAGGTAGGACCTTCCCAGCATAAGTAAGGCTAGGGTCAGACGCTATAGATTCTTCCCATCTCTTTCTGTAGTCAGGGTGGATTCCAGCGCAAAATTTTGTGTTTGTTGCTGGGATCTTCCAGTACTTTTGCTTTGTTGGTGCATTTACAGGCACACAGATTACGTGCACTGAAAAGAGCCACATATTCCATGAGAATGAGTCTGGTGACGCTTGTTGCTGAGGAATCAGGATATTTGTCCTTACATATATTGTAGTTTACACGAGTGCACAGAGAAAAAAACTATATTCTCCTTGGACCTTTTGCCATTGTTTGTTTTTATCACAAGGCTGTGAGATCTTTTTATTGGGTAAATGCAAACCACATTCCTGACATGAAGCTGAAAATATTTCTAATTAATATATTTTCTACTTTTATGGTCATGGCACACCATGTGCTTTCTCTGCAGGCAGTCAAAAAGCCACGGTGAGTCTCAGGCCTTAGGCTGTACTTTTAAATTTATAATTACAGCTCCGCTATGGTTTTTTTTGGCTCTGGCAGCTTTATTACACTGAGTTATTAATTTCTGCTTTCTCAGCTAGAATGACAACTATACATGTATGGGAATTAGGTTTTTAAAATGTTTTGGTAGTCTTAAAGGAAAACTATTCCCCCCCCCTCCAAACAATGTAGGTCTCTATAAAAAGATATTGCATAAAACAACTCATATGTAAAACCCTGCTTCATGTAAATAAACCATTTTCATCATATATGTTTTTAGTAATATATGTTGTTGGGTAATCCTAAATAGAAAATTGCCATTTTAAAAAATAAGGGCCTGCCCCTGGGATCACAGGATTCATGGTGCACACAAACAAACCATACTTGTTAGGTCAATGATCCAATTAAAAGACCGAGTTCTGTCTTTTGCTTCCGCACTTCTTTCTGTTACAGTTAAGGTGGCCATATACGGGCCAATAAAAGCTGCTGACAGACCAAGTCGGCAGCTTACTGACCACCGTGTATGGGGCCCTCCGAAAGTCGGCCAGATGTCGATCGGGTGGGATTAAAAATCCCGTTGGATCACGGCTGCATCTGTTCGTTGATGTGGTCCCTCGATCCGACCCATATGGCCTCCATTATGATCCGATCGTTGGTCCCTAGGGCCCACGATTGGATCAGCCCGATATCGCCAAGCTCATTGTGGGCTTATCAGCGAGAGATCCGCTCGTTTGGCAACATCCCATTAATGTGTGGTGTGGCACATTATCCTCTTTTTTCTTGAACACCCCACATACTTGTAGCTTCCAATTCATTAAAGGTTGAATTTTCGCTAGCGACCACTTCGCCAGGCACAAATTCGTTACTACTACACAAATTCACTAAAATGTGGAGTTGCGTCCCAGCAGGTGAATGCTGATTAATTTTTGCTAGCGATAAGCTGGCCATAGACGTAAAGATTTTTAAAAGATCCAATGGTTATCGATTGTCTCAAAACAATTGTTTAAATGTCCATCCACTAAAAAGCCCATTTCAGGCGATATTGCCAGCAAAACTGAAGGATCGCAGCCTGCTTGGCCCTGCAAACATAGGTAGATTGCATGGGGACCAATAAAGATTTTCTAACCTGGCCGATCAATCATCAGACCGATGTCGGACAAAAATCGTAAGATGTACGATCGTTTGTATCCCACTAACCACACGATAATTTGACAGATTGGTCGGACTTCCCTAAGATCGGTCGTTCGGCAGGGAAAGATCTTTGCGTTTATGGGGAGCTTTACTTCGGCAGTGTGAGCATTTCATAGAGAATTTTCGCTAGCGTTTATTTATACTCTTAGGTTAATTTGAATAGGGCGGGTACCTAAACGTCATATAAATGCCTTTATTAGTGTTGGTGCAAATGCTTGAAGGGGTCACTTATTATTACAAATGTCCAATGAGCCATAATAAAGACAAAAGAGATCCTAAACATAAGCCTACTCTAAAACAAATGTGGCATGCCCCTCAAATGTTTGGAAAAAAAATTGTTCACTCATAAATTTTTTAAATTTCGGACTTTTGCAGACAATCCCTCTTTAAAGTTGCCAGCATTTTTATTCATTTTTCAGCATACAGTATATCATGTCACTGTCATAAGGTTGAGGAAGATGTAGCTTCGTTTTATCAGTTTGCCTGGTCTGAGGTGGCGATGTAGTGACATTCAGTAAAATTCGCATCTTAGTGAATTTGCAGAGTAACAACTGTTTGCCAGACTGAAAAGTTGCCTGTTGATAGGGTTCGAACGTACACTAGTGACGGTGTCGTTGCTAGCGAATTGTCCTCTACGCCGGTTAATAAATTGCCGATGTCCCTGCGGATCAGATTTCTGGCGAATTGTCTCTAGCTTCGGCCACTTCGCCTTTTAGTGAATCTGCCCTCATATGTGTCTGTTCTAAGTGAATGGAAGATAATATATGCAGCCTTTAGGGTAGGGGCAGATTTGGGGAGATTTAGTCGCCTAGCAATTAATCGCCTCTTCTCCCCGAACTACCTTCTTCCTGCATTCAGTCTGCTATAATGAATAATCAGCTGCGCCAATGCACTCGCGGCGTTTCAATTTCCGAAGTTTCCTCGCGAGGCGACTTCGGAAATGGAAGCGCTGCAAGTCCATTAGCACAGGCAATTCTTCATTTCAGCATACAGAAGGCAGTTCGTGGAGATTGTCACCCGGCAGAAGAGCCCATTAGTTGCCAGGCAACTAAATCTCCCCAAATCTGCCCATCCGTCTGCCCCTACCCTTAAGCTGGCCATAGACACAACGATCCGATCGTACGAATCCTCGATTCGTACGATTTTCGGATCGTGTGTGGAGTGTTCCGACATTTGTCGTGCCATGCCGATCGGTCGTTTGGTCGATCGGCCAGGTTAGAAAATTTCTGTCGGCTGGCGATAATATCTTTGCGTCTATTGCAGATCGTACGATTTTCAGTGGGAGACCGTCACTAGGTTTTTAATCGTACAACTTTCGTACGATCCTTGTCAGGGGCAGAACGTCAGCTGTCTGTCCTTTTACTACTTATAGTTGATCTGAAGGTTAGTGACAGGTCGGGAGATGCAAAGATCCGATCGTTGGAATCATCTTACGATCGGATCTTTGCGTCTATGGCCAGCTTTAGACAGTTATGTTTGTTTCTCGAACAGCTTCACCCTTTGACCATGTTCAAGTCATTTTTAAGTTTATCTTTCTTAGTATGTGATGTTGTTAATCTAACAGAAAAATGTACAGCTTTTCTGACGAATGTTGTATGTATGTGAAAGATAAAATGCTATTTATCAGTAGGTGTAACCATTGTGCCGTTAACTGGTATTGCCTTGCTGCAGGAATTAGTTTATGCAACAGTTAACACACGCATTTCTTTCCAGTATGGGTCTAAATGAAAATGGGGGGCTCTTGTCTTATGGTGTAGCCAAGAAAAGGTGACTGCTAATGGAGGAGGCAGACCGATGCGTGACTGTATTGGAGTCTTGCTTGCACAAGGACTGTGAGAATGGATGACTGCACTAATTACAGTATCTAGTAAAGCAGTTTCTTAAAGGGGGTGTTCACCTTCCAAACACTTTTTTCAGTTCAGTTATTTTCAGATTGTTCCCCAGAAATAAATACAATTACATTGCATTATTTATTTTTTGTTGTTTTTCCAAAATTGAATGTTGGTGTCTCTGGTGTTTGAGTCTGGCAGCTCAGTAATTCAGGTGCAGACTCTAAACTGATACAATTTTGCAACGTTTAGTTGATACGTTTCTCAGCAACATCTCTGGAGTATTAGCAACTATTGTATCAATTCTAACAGCTGCCTGTAATGAAACCTAGAGATTCTGCTCAGCAGGGACAAAGATAAGAAGTGTATCACCTAAATGTATCAATTTAGAACAGTTTACAGGGTCGGCGACCCCCCCTTCCCGGAGCTGCTTCAGAAGGTGAAAAGTTGCACTTTACACTTCAATATTAGAAAAACAGTCACAAATAAAAAATAGAAAGTCATTGGAAAAAGTCAATATTTTTGGTTGTTTGAAGGTGAACAACCCCTTTAAAGCACCAGTAACACCAAAAAGATTTAAGTGTCTTAAGGTAATGCAAATATAAGGTACTGTTATGCTGCACTGGTAAAACTGGTGTGTTTGCTTCAGAAACACAACTATAGAGTATATAAACAAGCTGTTATGTAGCCATTGGGGCAGCAATTCAAAGCTAGATAAAGCACAGGGTCCACAGCAGATAACAGATAAGCTCTGTAGTATACAATAGGATTCTTCATCTGTTGTTTCTACTGTGTATCCTATGCTTAAATGGCTGCACCCATGGCTACACAGCAGCTTGTTTATATAAACTATAGTAGTGTTTCTGTAGCAAACACACCTGTTTTACCAATGTAGGACAACAATACATTATATTGTCATTATTTTTAGTGTTACTGTTCCTTTAAGGCAATGACAGGTGGTATGTTTTGTTGCTTGCGATTAATATTGGCTACAGCGGGCGATAAAACTTCCCTTGTTTGCTCTTCACCGGGTAACGTGCAAAACACCACTGGGAAAACATATGCAGCATGGCTGCTTTTCCTAGCACCAGTCGCATGTTTGCTGGAGGAGAGGAAACAAGGGGTGTTTTTGTAACACGTTGTAGCTGAGATTAATCACAGGCAACAAAATATTCCATCTGTCATTGCCCTTTAACTGCAGGTGGGTGGGGGCATTGGTAGCATAGGATAACAAGTTTGTTAAAGTCCGAACTATTGGCCTGTGATCATTATTTAACATAGGTTGGCACGCCAATACCCATGCTTTTAATGTTGGTAGATCTTAAAGGAATCGTTAAGTATAAAAATAAAAACTAGATAAATAGATAGGCTGTGCAAAATTAAAAAAAAAAGTTTCTACTATAGTTAGTTAGCCAGAAATGTAATGTATAAAGGCTGCAGTGACTGGATGTCTAACAGAACACAACACTACTTCCTGCTTTGCAGCTCTCTTGGTTACAACTGATTAATTACCAGGCAATAACCAATGAGGGAAGTGAGTGTGGCACATGATCATAACTGATACTTTTGAATCTGAGCTGAATGCTGAGGATCAGTTGCAAACTCACTGAACAGTTATGTCCCATGTGGCCCCCCTTCAGACTCAGAGTTAAAGGAAAACTATACCCCCAAAATAAATACTTGAGCAACAGATCAAATTAAGTGGCATATTAAAGAATGTGGGGCAACCCTGTATTATATTTGTATTACTTTAAAGGAAAACTATAAACAGATAGTTTATATCAAATAAAGTGGCATATTAAAGAATGTGGGGCAACCCTGTATTATATTTAGGGATGCACCGAATCCACTATTTTGGATTCGGCCGAACCCCCGAATCCTTCCCGAAAGATTTGGCCGAATCCAGAACCGAATCCAAACCCTAATTTGCATATGCAAATTATGGGTGGGAAGGGGAAAACATTTTTTACTTAGCTCCCTGGCCCTAATTTGCATATGCAAATTAGGATTCGGATTCGGCCAGGCAGAAGGATTCGGCCGAATCCGAATCCTGCTGATAAAACCGAATCCTGGCCGAATCCCGAACCGAATCCTGGATTCGGTGCATCCCTAATTATATTTGTATTACTTTAAAGGAAAACTTTACCCCCAAAATGAATATTTAAGCAACAGAGTTTATGACATATTATAGAATCTTATCAAACTGGTATATATATTTAAGTAAATATTGCCCTTTTAAATCTCTTGCCTTGAACCCCCATTTCCTGATGGTCTGTGGGCTGCCTCAGAGATCACCTGACCAGAAATATTTCAACTCTAACTGTAACAGGAAGAAGTGTGGAAGCAAAAGACAGAACTCTGTCTGTTAATTGGCTGGTGTGACCTAACTTTATAGTTTGTTTGGTATGTTTGTGTGCACCGTTGGATCCTAGGATCCCAGGAGGCTGTCCTTATTTTTTAAAATGGCAATTTTCTATTTAGGGTTACCCAATGGCACATGCTACTAAAAAAGTATATTATTATGAAAATGGTTTATTTACATAAAGCAGGGTTTTACATATAAGTTGTTTTAGGCAATATCTTTCTATAGAGACCTACAATGTTTGGGGGGTATAGCCTTTATACATTACATTTTTGGCTAAATAATTATATTAGATACATTTTAGATGACCATTTAGATACATTCATAATCAATTTGTACTATGAGCTATCTTCCATAATCCTGAATTCACTCACTTGCTAAAAAAGCCATCCAACCCCTTCTTAAAGCTATTCATTCAGCTATGATTCAGGGAGAGAATTCCACATCTTCACAGCTCTCACTGTAAAAAAATCCTTATGAATATTTAGGTGGAACCTCTTTTCATCTAATCAGAATGGGTAACCTTGCGTCAGCTGGAAAACCCTACTGATAAATAAAGCATTAGCGAGATTATTATATGACCCCCTTATATATTTATACATAGTTATCATATCACCCCTTAAGCCACTCTTCTCCAGTGTGAACATCCCCGATTTGGCCAGTCTTTCCTCATAGCTAAGATTTTCCATACTTCCATACTTTTCATACTTGCGTTGCTCCTCAACTCCTTTTACTTGTGAATGTTGCTCACGGGTTTGAAAGGTTGGGGATCCCTGGATTATAGTATTTGCAGCAGCATTCAGGGAGAAGCACAAATGTTTGGGTGGCAGAAAACTGTCTGGGTGGCAGGGAAAGTCCCAAGTGTGTTAAGAGTGGGTAGAAATTTAAGCAAATTACATAATATAGCTAGTAGTTTATCTTTTATTACAGTAAGTTATTGTTTTACTGTACTGAATTAAATTGAGAGCGAAGTAGTGGTATAGCCCACGAGTGGATACCTGACATAGCTGAAATTCCAGTAAGATTCATTGTACAGGCTATAGCTCCAACTGAGCAGTGAACCTACTTTGTTATTTAAATGTTAGCTGAACTGAAAATATCTGAAACTGTATTATTTGCATTTTGTAAGGAAATAGTGGGCTGAGCAAAGTAACCATCCATGGTGCCGTTCTGTACAGCAGGATTGACCTCCTGTTATAAATCATGAGAGAATGTTAAAGTAACAGTTCAGGGTAAAATTAAAAACTGGCTAAATAGATAGGCTGTGCAAAATAAAAAATGTTTCCAATATAGTTAGTCAGGTGAAAACGCAAACTATAAAGGCTGTAGTGACTGGACGTCTAATATAATAGCCAGAATCCAACTACCTGCTTTTCAGCTCTCTAAATCTGAGTAAGTCAGCGACTTGAGGGGGGGCCACATGGGACATAACTGTTCAGTGAGTTTGCAATTGATCCTCAGCATTCAGCTCAGATTCAAAAGCAACAGTTATGATCCATGTGGCCCTCCCTCAAGTCACTGATTGGATACTGTCTGGTAACCAGGGTAACCAGTCAGTGTAAACCAAGAGAGCTGAAAAGCAAGAAGTAGTTTCCTGTTCTGTTAGGTCTGACTTATAGTCACTCCAGCCTTTATACATTACATTTTTGCCCAACTAACTATATTGAAAATATTTTTTATTTTGCACAGCCTATCTATTTACCCAGTTTTTACTTTTATACTGAACAATTCCTTTAAGAACATGAAGTTACAGTTTCAGATTCAGTGTGAGGCCTGAGATACATCTAATCCACCCATACTAGGTCTCACTTGTGACAAACTTCATAGATCGGGTCACTGGGGCAGCCTGACACGCTGCTGCATCTTCCCTAGCATTCCTGACATTGAGCAACTGCAGCAAAAAGTCATGACTGTTTTGGATTGTTAACTATGCATTGTTTTTAAATGTTAAAGGAGAAGGAAACTTGAAAAAAACAACCTAGCTCTACCTGTTTGTTATTACCCACCCTCCTGAACCACCACATTGAAAAGTGCAAAATAATTACAGTTTTTGTACATGAGCATTAGGAAATTTGGCCATAGGTGAAACTTTGCCGCCGCCATTTTAAAATCCCGGGGAACTTCCGATATGCTGTGCTTCCACGCTGCTCTGCTTAAACTTGTGCTACTACAGACCTTATTCAGACAGACCGGAATTCTGCTTGTAATTATTTGAGCCTCCGCTCCTCTGTTCACTGGCAAACTGGAAAAAAAAATGAGCGGCAGGAGCTTCAAAGCTTGTCTTCATATCCAGGCAACCAGGAACCATAAATCCTATTGGCAGGTGAGTCAATGCAGGCGTGTACAGAGAGGTCAGGGATCACCTGACCCGAACACGATCTCTTTACAAGGAAGATAGAAGATTGATGTGCGCTTGCGCAGGGCACCTCTTAGACTAATTGCGCATGCGTGTGCCCTGAAAAGATGAATTTCTGGACTGCAGCAGGGATATCCTGTTCAGTGCAGCTTGCCATTTATTTTAAAAATGATTGAAGCTCTTGAATGAATGAAAAACTGAATGAAGAAATGCCTACTGGTAAGAATATATACATTTAATGGGCAGTAGTTACAGTTTTATTTTATTTTAGCCTTTCCTTCTCCTTTAAGCTCCAGTTTGGTTTACTTTCCTTAATTTGTTCATGAGAAGAATTCAGGAGGAATTCCAAGAACAAATCGTGGCAAAGTAAAGGAGTGGTCTTGGAGGCAGACAGTTGCTCCTTTGTTGCTCGAGTGGAGTTGAATTCATTTTGTCGGTGCTCTTTGATCTCCGTTTAGCAATACATGAATAGAGCATTTGTATGATCTGGCAACTCTGCCTTCAGGGAAAATAATATGAAGAACATGATAGCTGGAGAATGCAGTCACCTGTGTGTTCCCTTCAGTACAGGAGCCATGCTCTTCATCTGCTTTCTATGCAATGCACCCAGAAAGCTTTGACTCACTATCTTAATGGAGTTTTCCTCTTGACTCCATGTTGCAGTCAATCATAAGGTTACCCAGAAGCAAGGTGGGGGGTGGCTCATTAAAGCTTTCAGAAAATATACTTTTTAGTTGTATGTGCCATTGGGTAATCATAAATAGAAAATTGCCATTTTAAAAAATAAGGGTCACCCCCTGGGATTGTATGATTCACGTTGCACACAAACATACCATGTTTTTTAGGTTGCATGACAGACAGAGTTGTGTCTTTTGCTTCCACACTTCTTCCTGTTACAGTTAGAGTTGAAATATTTCTGGTCAGGTGATCTCTGAGGCAGCACACAGACCATCAGGAAATGGTGGTTCAAGGCAAGAGATGTAAAAGGGCAATATTTACTTAAATATATATTCCAGTTTGGTAAGATTCTATAATATGTCATAAACTATCTGTTGCTTAAATATTCATTTTGGGGGTAAAGTTTTCCTTTAAAGTAATACAAATATAATACAGGGTTGTCCCACATTCTTTAATATGCCACTTTATTTGATATAAACTATCTGTTGCTTAAGTATTCATTTTGTGGGTATAGTTTTCCTTTAAAGTAATACAAATATAATACAGGGTTGTCCCACATTCTTTAATATGCCACTTAATTTGATATAAACTATCTGGGGTATAGTTTTCCTTTAAAGGAGATTTCAACCCTTTAGCAACCCCCCCTCACCCCATGTAGAGCCCCCTCCCTCCTACCCCCCATCCGAACTGCTCCCTTGGGGAAATGCTCCTAACTTTTTACTTACCCCTCGCCGCAGAATTAGGCATTGGAGTTCCACGCAGCCATCTTCCAGGTGTTCAGCTGAGACGGAGACAGCGTATTGGCGTTGGAGCAATTTACTGGTTTGTGACAACTGCGCATGCGCCGAAATGGATGGAAATTGTCAAAGTGCTGGAAGAAAACACAAAGTCCCGGAAGATGGCTGCGTGGAACTCCGATGCCTGAATCTGAGGAGGGGTGGTCTACATGGGGTGGGGGTTACATGGTTTTTTTTTGCTAAAGGGTTGAATTCTCATTTAAGCTAATTTTCAGTAGTTTTATAAGTCAAATCAACTGGACTGTATTTCCTTTTTCCTTGCTGGCGTTTTGCTAGTAACCCAACTGGCTTTCTTATTTCTGAATCGGATGACTAAGGAAACTCCATGTAATAATATAAGCATTGTACTGCATGCACTCAGGGAGCATTTGTGTTTGTAACAAATGTTTCTTTTGTTTAAGGAATATATGGCTGTACTGTGCAATAACTATGAGACATGACTGTTGCATAACCATAACATTATATATATATATTTTTTAGTTCATGTGGCCTATACCAAGGATCGTCAGTTGCCTGTGACACCTACAAACATGTCAGACCAGAATTACCAGCAATTAGATGGTAAGCAGTAACACTAAAATCTTGAGTAAAGCACTTAAACCTGTATTAAGCATACTTACAGTAATTTGGGTTCCTTTGAGCTTCCAGCGTTCCCAGTTTGCCATGCAAATCATGCTGGTAGCTGAAGTTTCATGATCTAAGCCCTTAATCTTTTCCAAGTCCCACCTGTCATTATCCTCACAAGACCACCATGTGCAGCTTCATGAGGATTCCTCATCAACAAGGAGCTCATTTTATTTCTAAGTGTTTATTCTTCTATCCAGTTTCAGCAGCAGCAAGAGGTAGGGAGAATGGAAATTGTCTGTGACACTCACATGCTCAGTGGGCTCTGAGCAGCTGTTGAGAAGCTAAGTTTAGGGGTCGTCACAAATGATCAAGCAGAAAATTATTATTATTAACATGTATTTCTATAGCGCCAACTTGTTGCGTAGCGCTGATGAGATTGGACTGTAATATAAAATGATGCTACAGGGCAGATTATTAAATTCTGATGCTAATCGCACTGGTGTATGTGCTGCCATTTAGTAATTATCCATATTAATTACTAATCAGCCTTATATTGTGACATTTCTATTCTATGTGAACTGTATATTGTGAGTGGGCCCCTAAGCTCAGTAAGTGACAGCAGCACGGAGCATGTGAATCAGTGAATCAGCAGAAAAGAAGATGGGGAGCTACTGGGGCATCTTTGGAGACACTGATCTTTACTGTTAAAGGGCTGTGGTTGCCTTGGGCTGTATAGAAGCCCAACGCATAATTTCTAGCCTACTTCTTTAGTTAAGCTTTGTTTATCCTTATGTGTGGTCTGAGTATTTTAGGAGTATGGGAACAGAGCTTCCAGCTGCAGAATGACTGCTGAGCATGAGCCTGTGTTGGGGAAGGCCTGCCTGTCAACAGAATATTGCCCCTACTAACTCCAGCTCTTGTATAAATCTATCTGCTACTGCAGATCAGGGTTGTCCTGAATGAATATTGCAAAGGCAGCACCCCAGTTGCTTTCAACCTTTGTTCCGTCACCTTTTTTTTTTTTGTAAATTCTGAAAGTGTGTGGTACTATAATATAAGTTAGTGGTAATAGACTAAAACTCATTTCATAATTAGCAAATACACTTGTGGTTGTTTCTGTATAATCTGTGTTGCTGCTGGCACTGTCCTTAACTATGACTCTCTGTTATCTGCACTGCTCCTTTAACTCTAATATTTATTCATAGTCTGCTTGTATTTGCAATAAATCTAGGGAAAGGGTTTACCCAGAGTTCAGAGGAAATACAAGTAAAATGCTATTTGTGATAACAAGGTCTGTATCCCTCAGCAGAATTCTTATCTTCCTGCTGACAAAAGCCTTGTAGGCCACATGCCACTGGGTTTAGGGAAGCCAGACAAGCTTCAAAATCCCGTGTCTGAGAAAAGCTGTTAGACCGCAAAAATTGCAGATGATCAATAAATGTCACACCATGTGCATAGAACTGACACAGCTTTTTCCATAAAGTCTTAGTCAGATGATCAGTGACACAGCATTTTGGCTGTAATACTGCAGTTATTCTGCATCTATATATATATGTGTGTGTGTAACTTGCTTGTGAAACATCTCATGGCAAGGGAAGTAACTCACGTTAGGCCAGTGATACATTAACTTCACTGATGTTGCTGTTGTGAGACTACAAGCTGCTGATGAACGCTAGAAGTTCTAAAGCCATTGACATTGCAAGCGAGGCCTTATTGGTAGGTTCAGTTAATGGAAAGAGCTTCCAATGTACATACAGAAGAGTTTTTCCCCCTGCGAGGGAGGTAAGTACAATAGAACACTCATTTTATGTTTTAGGGGACCAGATAAAATGCTGTAAAAGCCAGAAAAATGTAAAATCATGGAAATGTATTTTGTATTATATATTGGCGGGAACACAGCGAACTTATAAAATGATGTAAAATTTAATGGGGAACTATCGCGAAAATTAAAATTTTATATAAACTTCAGCCTACTGAAATAAGAAACTTTCTAAAGACAATCAATTGAAAATTCTGTACTGTTTCTGAAATAATCAAGTCTATCTTCACTATTCCTCCATCAGCATCTGTTTCCCTTCATTCTGTCTTCATGCAGCAGTTGGGTGTCGGATGAATGATCCAATATATCTCATAGGGGGCTCCTTTTGCCTAGCCCTAGAAGATGTATTAGAGCTCACTCGATTAAAATCACCAGAAATCCTCTCTCTCTACTTGCAGAATTTGTGCAAAAAGGCAGTTATTTTGTTAGATTTTGTTTGTAGTGGAATCAGTTATTCTAGTGAGTTATCCTGATACACAGTTGCACCTATATTGCATACAGTCTGCATCTTTCTTCTTAGAGCAAGCTTATTCCTGACAGAGAGTTTTGGAAGTGATAAAAGTGCTGCTTATTTGGGAACGGAAATCCGTGATGCTGCTGAGGCTGAATTGGATTAGAGTCTGGTATATAGTGCAGTTGTTTTGCAGCAAGAGTATTGTTTACAGTACTCATTTAGTTACTGGTGGTTAAAATTCCCTAATTTTATCAATTATTGTCCATCGTTTATTTTTTACCTTATTT
>CM044433.1:146824819-146835533 GCA_024363595.1 Xenopus borealis | reverse complement strand
TAGTATACAAAATACAGTATTTCTAGCCTTATTCTATTTTACACTTTCCTTGCCCTTAAACGTCTCAATTTGCAAATGTGGGCCATTCACCAAACAGCTTTGCTGGTAAATGCATTCTGAGGGTTAACAGGCATTGCAGAGTATACTGTCATTTATTTATACAAATCTATAACTATATTTAGGGTTACACTGTGGCTCACAGAGCAGCAGGTTTGGGTGGTAAGAGCGGGGGATGGTAGATATAGTGGAAAAGCATTTCTCTGAGTAAATGATAATTTTTTCAAAATCTTCTCTATTCTTCCTCTGCTTGTAACGGAAATGGACTTTGTAAGTATGTGTCTTTTCAGTTGCAGGGAATATCGCATGCTGCATGTTGTTCATGGGAGTAATAACTGGGTGTCCATGCACTGCCAGAACCTTTGACAAGGTCACATCTGGGCCCAATTGGGTTATCCACGTGTAGTGTTCAATTGGGCTGGAGTCAATGATCAGATCATACATTTTGTCTTCCTGCTAGCTTTTCCTAGGCAAATCTGGCCAATCAGATACCAGCAGCCTTTATTGGCCTGTGTATGACCAGCTTTAGCGGAATCTCTGGCTTCTCCAGCAGTCTCAGCATTGATGCAAAGCAATTTATGGCGGTCATACATGGGCAGATCAGTTACAAAGAGCTGATTGGTTAAATGGATAGAGAGTGTATGAGGGGCCCCACACATACACTTACCTATTGTTCTGGTCTTTGATGCAAAATACAGGGATGATCAGAACATGTGGAAGTGAAGAGGAATTGCAGCTTTATGCTCCAGCTTATATGGTGCATGGACAGGAGAATTCTTAAAACTTACCAGATCCCTAAACCAACCGAATCCATAATTCCTAGATATTTGTTGGGATGGTCATGCACAGATACATTTTGTATAATTCTAGGTGTGTGTGGCCACCTTTCATTAGTCATAGTAGTTAAGCTTATGTCTGATGTAATGTCAAGGCTCTGTTATCTGGAAACCCCTTATCCAGAAAGTTCCAAATTATGGAGTGAACATCTCCCATAGACTCCATTATAATCAAATAATCAAAATTTTTTGAAAGGATTTCCTTTTTCTCTGTAATAATAAAACAGTAGCTTGTACTTGATCCAAACTAAGATATAATTAATCCTTATCGGAAGCAAAACCAGCCTATTGGGTTTATTTAATGTTCCCATGGTTTTTAAGTAGAATTAAGGTATGAAGTACAGAAAGATCAGTTTTCCGAAAGACCCCAGGTCCTGAGAATTCTGGTTAACAGGTCCCGTGCCTGTACAGAGTAGGGTTTGATATTTGTGCTGCCAGTTAGTGCCATTGTTCCATGCACAGTATGTCAGTGCTTTCTAAATAGATTATTCATGTACCTCCTCTCTCTCTTTTCCAGTATAACCTTGGTCTGACTGGCTGTCCGGAGATCTTCCTCCTTCAAAACATGGAGATGGAAATCCCGACTTCTCCTCGGTGATGCTGGGATCACGCAGCACCCACATAGTCTGGCGGGCAATATTCCACCTGTGTCTGTTACTAAGTAACATGGAGGTGCTGGTGACACAGACCTGGTAATTTGTCTGTTGTAGATTTATGGTTAATACAATAATGTCAAGTCGTACAAAACAATAATGGGCCAGAGTGTGACTGGCTTTAGGGCTCTTGCACATGGGTGTTTTAAAGGACCAGTAACATCAAAATGAAAAGTAATAAAAATATAATGCAGTGTTGCCCTGCACTAGTAAAATTTCTGTGTTAGCGTCAGAAGCACTACTATTGTTTCTATAAATAAGCTGCTGTGTAGCCATGTGGGCAACTAGTCAAAGGAGAAAAGGCTCAATTTACACAGCAGATAAGCTCTGTAGAACATAATGTTATCTGTTATCCATTACTTGTCCTGTGCCATATAGCCGTTTTTCAATTTCCGCTATTGCTACTCAGCAGCTTGTTTATATGAACTATAGTAGTGTTTCTGAAGCAAACGGATCATTTTTCATTACTTTAAAACACTTTCATTTTTTGGCGTTACTGTTCCTTTAAAGGAGAACTAAAGCTTAACTAAAGAAGTAGCCAGAAATGTTATACATTATGTTTTGTGCTTCTGTATCAGCCCAAGGCAACCACAGCCCTTTAGCAGTAAAGATCTGTGTCTCCAAAGATGCCCCAGTAGCTCCCCATCTTCTTTTCTGCTGATTCACTGATTCACATGCTCTGTGCTGCTGTCACTTACTGAGCTTAGGGACCCACTCACAATATACAGTACACATAGAATAGAAATGTCACTATATAAGGCTGATTAGTCATTAATACAGATAATTACTACATGGCAGCACAGAAACCAGTGCAACTAGCATCACAATTTAATAATCAGCCCTGTAGCATCAGCTTATATTACAGACAAACCATTTTCTGCTTGATAATTTGCGACAACCCCTAAACTTTTCTACTCAACAGCTGCTCAGAGCCCACTGAGCATGTGAGTGTCACAGACACTTTCCAAGATGGTGACCCCCTGTGACAAGTTTGAAGTCCTGGATCATTGCTGCTATTGACAAGCTGAAACTTTAGGCTGGTGCAATAAGTTCAGTATATAAAACATGACATTCTTAGCCGTATTCAGTTTTAGGGTTTAGTTTTCCTTTAATATGCATTCCATGGATTTTTATGTGATCTCCATTAACCCGCGTGTTCCTGAGCAGTCAAACGCATAAAAAATAGCAACACTGCGGGAATGTATATTAATAGGCTTGTGTGTAAGAGTGCTTAGGAATTAATTGCACTACCTCTGATAATAGGAAACACAAAGGCCAGTTGGAAGGTAAATTGATTGGTACTTATCAGAAAACTAGGGATGCACCCAATCCAGAACTGGATCCCAAACTGAATCTGAGCCTAAATCTGCATATGCAAAGGATCAGAATCCAAAGATGAAAAATGTCGTCTAGAGTCGTGATATTTAGGATTCGGATTCAGTTGGACCCAGTGTCGGACTGGCCCACCAGGATACCAGGAAAAGTCCCGGTGGGCCCAGGTGTCAGTGGGCCCTTATGCTGCTAATTTGGCCAAGTTCATGGCCATTCCCTATTTGTAGAGGCTAAATAGATGTAATGATATATTATAGTATGTAAGGAGAATACACTAGGAGAATAGAGGTTGAATGAGTAGAGGAAGAATAATAGTACTGAGAGTGGGGCCCACCAAAAACTTTTAGACCAGGGGCCCACTCTCAGTACTATTATGTAATGTAAGGTTTTTGGGTGGGCCCCTGATGCCCCAGTCCGACACTGGTTGGACCATATACTGCAAATAAAGGCTGTGAGTCTGGGATCCAGTGCCTCCCTATAGAAATCATTGCCTAGAGACATATGGATGGTTCTCTGCTGCTTTAGCCTTGATACAGCAAACCTTGGTTTTCACACACCAAATATGCCACCGAAAGGAAAATGTTGTTATAAATTTTTGTTTAAATGAATGGGAATGTTGGGACTTGGTGAGCGATTTGGTCGCTCCATCTCTAGGTTTAGATTGGTGACACATGGTAAGATTCGGGGTGATTTAGTCGCCCCGGTGACAAATCACCTCTTCTTTGTGCGACTAATCTCCCGAAAAGCCTTCCCGCTGGCTACAATCTAAATCACAGGCCAGATGGCACTCGGAGCGATTGGTTTTCGGAAGTTGCCTCGTGAGGAAACTTCGGGCAACTTTGGAAAACAAATCGCTCCGAGTGCCAAGGGAAGGCTTTTCAGGGAGATTAGTCGCCCAAAGAAGAAGCGATTTGTTGCCGGGCACCTAAATCTCCCCAAATCTTACCATGTGTCACCAGCCTTATCAAGGTGTGCAGATGTACATTGTGTTTGCTGATAGTTACATATACAAGCACATTAGCACTTAGAGTGTGACTGTGAGCTGATTGGATCATGTTGGGCTGACTGGTCACATTGTGATGGCAAATGATGGCAAATGATGGCAAATGATGGGTGTGGGAGCAGTGATGCACTGAATCCTGCTGTATGTTATGTGTTAGAAGAGCCTTTGCTTATACAGCTGAGATTGGATTGAAATAGGCAGCGTAATATAAGATAATAGGTGGATGTATAATATGAGCAGTGCAGCCCACTAACAAAATTCACTCACACTAAAACAACTACTGTACAAACTGAGTGCTGCAGAGATAGACAGCAGCTATTGTGGAGCAAGGCTCTAGAAGTAAATTATTATCCTGTATTTATTTATTGCATGCTGGTGAGTTGGAACCAGAAACAAGGAGTTCTTAGATCAATCGTTTCTTTACGATGCAAGCATTCGATAAGAGCAGAAGCTTGTCTCAGCCATATCTAGACTTGTAAACCGGGCCCTATCCACATAACTCTGCAGACTCACTTAAAGTGACCACGCAGGTTCAGATTTGGTCAGTTAGTTTAGCCAATGGTCTGGGCATATGTGGCACCACCAGGGAGCAGATTCAACTGTATTCCTATAATTCTGCATTCTATTGAATCTGTGTATGGTGCATGTCATCTCTCTTCTTTCTTTGGGATGGTGCTCCTGTTATACAGGAACCTCTTTACTTATCTTTCTCTGAGATCCTTAGTGCAGACTTAGGGGCAAATTCACTAAAGGGCGAAGTGACTAACGCTGGCGCAAATTCGCCAGTGTGAAGTCATTCTGGAACTTCGCACAGTTACTAACGGTAGCTGGCTTAATTTCACTGGCGTAATTTCAACAAGGAGATAGACTCTGGCGCAACTTCGCACTTAAATGCGAATATAACAAATGCCAGGCGAATTTTCAGTCTGGCGAAAGAGTCTTACTACGCAAATTCACCAGACTTGCCTTCACCACCTCAGACCAGGTGAAGTGCAATAGAGTAGATAGAAGTCACTAAAAAAAAGTACCAAAAAAACACTAGCGTTTTTTTCAATTTTCATGGGTGATTGGCTGCAAAAGGAAGAAAAAACTTTTTCTTGGGTATCCTGCTTCCCCCCTACTTTTCCTAACATATGGCACATAAACTATATTCAGGGCATGTGAAGGGCAATATAACAACTCTATTTGCATTTATTAAGGTTCCCTGGGCTTGTGTAATGTTTGTTCTGTAACAAATACGTCCATTCAAACTTCAAGTTCCTGCCGTATGTAAATTCCCCTTCGCTAGCGCAACTTCAATTTAGCTAGCGAATTTTAGCTGGCGCAACTTCGCTACCATTCCTGAGCGCAACATCGCATTTTAGTGAATTAGCAGAGCGCTGGCGAAACTACATCTGGCGACGTGCGACAAAATGCGGCCAAGGCTGCACTATCACATTTCTGGACTTAAGTGAATTTGCCCCTTAGACTCCAGCATACTTTACTGCACACAAGTCTGATTGTGACGGATGCCTAGAGAAAATGAAATAAGGTGGTGACATGGCAATGTGTCTTTTCCCCCAAGGTGGCACATTTTTCCTATTAGTAGTGCTGACTTCCAGAAAAACTTGGCAATTACATCCACTGGGAGACTAAAACATGTAGCCACCACATGTGAATGGGGCTTTAATAATAATAATAATAATAATAATAATAGTATTCATAAAAGTCCCAGAATATTCCTCTGTAATGTAGCAGTATAACTATACCACACACACAGGGCCGGAACTAGGAGTAGGCAGCCGCCTAGGGCGCAGTCATGGGGGGGGGCGCAGTTTAGAAGAGAAACAATTTTTTTTTTTTAACTTCGCCCCTGTCTCCAGCAGCAGCGTTCTGCTCTTCTTCAGTTCCCACCACCCTCTTACTTGCCCTTTTCGTGGCATAGATCTGGGGCAATATTTTTGCTGCTGCTCTGGTACAGGCTGGTGGCACAGGTACAGACTTGGAGGGAAATGGCTGATGGCACAAGTACAGACTTAGGGGCAATTCTGGTGGCACAGGTACAGATTGGGAGCAATCTTTTGGGTCCTGCTGGCACAGATACAGATTGGGAGCAATATTTTGGGTGCTGCTGGCACAGATACAGATTGGAAGCAATATTTTGGCTGCAGGCTGGCACAGGTACAGATTGGGAGCAATATTTTGGCTGCAGGCTGGCACAGATACAGATTGGGAGCAATATTTTGGCTGCAGGCTGGCACAGATACAGATTGGGAGCAATATTTTGGCTGCAGGCTGGCACAGGTACAGATTGGGAGCAATATTTTGGGTGCTGCTGGCTGGCACACATACAGTTTTATTCATTAATGTGTTATAAGGTTTCTTTATTTAAGAAAAATTGAATAGGTGGGAAATGGTCATATATAACTGGGTGGGGGGGCGCTGATTGAACCCCTTGCCTAGGGTGCCAAACTACCTTGGCCCGGCCCAGACCACACATGCAGGTAGAGCAATCAATCATATTATGAAGGAAATACTATTTATTCCAGTACTATTCATTTAGGCAACCAATGGAGCTAAATATGTTACACTGACTGGTCACTGTCTCCTCAGCCTATATCTGTGAGGGGTTGCACATTAATGATATCTGTGAGGAACTGTTGACTCTTCCGGTACATTAGTGATATTAGAAAGGGGTTATAGCTAATGACACACAGGGCTGAAGAATTGGCCTGCTGAAATACACCAGATGAGAATCCGTTCCAATGCAACATTAGCCAGATGTTCGCAATCCTACTGGAATTTTAGCTTTGCTCCATTGATGTCTGATATTGATTGTGGAAGCCTGTCAGAGGGCCCACACTGTGTGGTAACCTTTGTTATATTCAGTTATATTGAGTTGCTTCTACCTACATACTATTATGTGATACATTCACAGGGAATTATTTGTAAGTGCATCCTTGGACTGTTTGTAAGTGAATGGATTGTGCCAAGGTATATGTTTAGTGCTATACAATGAGAGGCAGCTACTACATAGAATAAATCACATTCCTTATCTCAGCCAACCTCATATGTTCAGGTGCCCATGAATCATCACAAAAGTACGTCAACGTTCTCTTCACTAAATAATGTCTGACGTAGTTGGGGAATTAAAAACTTGCACATAAGTAAATGTGCCCCAATACACCTACTCTGCACAATGTTAGAGGGAATACAGTAAGGTATAGTAGGGATATACTTGCCTTCTTTTGTTACTCTTTAGCATTCATATGTTTATGCTTAAGATTAGTGTGCAAATACGCAGATTTTGCTGTGAGCCCCCCTGACTTGGATGGATTCTGTTCTCAACCTCGCCTTGGTCACTAGTACCCTGGCCTTGAGGCAGAACCACCTGCTCGGCTGTAAGACCAGTTTTTTGTTTTTCTGTGCCGTGGAGTGATATCTATTTGCTCTCCCACCAGTAATTTCCTTTTTATAAGTCTATAACAACTCTGTGATTCCTTTGTTTGTGTTCTGACTCTTTGTGAGTTCAGAATCCACAGAGATTTTGTCAATAAACTTTTGTCTTTCAGCTCAAGGGGTCTCCAGTTCCTGAAATTCCACAACGGGACTTTTCCGTCCACCCCTACAAACAACTTTTTAGTATATATTTATTTAATTAGTTACATTCATCATCTGTGCATTAAAATCCCTTTTGGCACAACTATAACTAAATATCAGGGTGAGTCGGAGCAATAGGGGCAGAAAAGGTAAAGGGTTGCAGGACTTCTTGACCAGATCTTTTTCCTGGTAGTGCAGCCATCTGTGTATTGTTATTTATAGGTTTACTATAATATATTTATGAGCTTTTAATCAGGGACCCTCGTTGTCTTACATATTGGGGTGACCTGTACTAAACAGACATAATGGAAGTGATGGGTAATTTGACGGCTGGAAGGAGCAGAAAGCAGGAACTGTCAAATGAAATGAGCCAGTGTTATTGTTCAGTTCCTGTCTTTCTGCAATATGAGCTAAATCTGTATACAGAGTGCAAAATGTTTGTTTTATTTATTTCAAAATTGCACCTTAAATGAGAAAAATACCCAGTATTTCAGTATAGCTACACAATATATTTATAAATGTCTGCCGAGAGGAATACTGCCAGGGGTGATTCAGATCTTACCGCCATCTGAGGCAGCCTTCACTATGCCGCCCCTCCCCCCCTTCCCCAGGGTGCTCACTTTTTTAGCGCTGGAGAGGGGAAGGGGTGGTCCACGGCGCTATTGCAAAGCATGCTTGGCACTAGAAGAGCAGAAAACTGGAAATTCAGCTCTTAGTTACCAAGAGCGGATTTTTGCCGCCCCTGGTAACCAGGGGGGTGCTGCCGCCTGAGGTGAGTGCCTCAACTTGCCTCATTAGCAGAGCACCCCTGAATACTGGCCTGCCTGACCCCACACAATAAAACAGAAGCATCATAATCTCTTGAGATCTCTCAGAACAATCTTCCAGCTGTATTGGGGCAACTGTTGAACCTAAATTATAAGAAACAAAACTGTAACGGAAATCCCTGGGCCAAGGAGTTTCAGGGATACAGTACAACTAGAGTTGCCATCTGGCTGGTGTTTTACTGGCCTGGCCGGTATTTTTGATGGTTGATCCCAATGTTATTAATAGGAAAAAAAGGTAAATATATAGGAAGGCCGGTATTTTTTTCCAGAAAAGGTGACAACCCTAAGTGCAGCCAAAAGACATTTACATATGTTCCTCTTATTTGTTCAGAAAAAAAAGTGCAACTTTTTGCCAGTATTGTAAAATATACCATAGGATTTCCCCAGTTCCCACACCTGCTTTATCATCAGATAATGTTCACTTGGCTAAAACAGCCCATTCCATGGTTTCCTTTGGGCAGAAAGTCATGTACAGTGAACCAATATGTAAAGAGCAAGATCTATAGGATAACTTTATGTATTGGTTAAGTCTTTTCTGTGTTATTTTGATGCCTAAATTAAAAAAAATATATATATATATATTCTTAAATATATTTGAGTTAACTTTTAGTAAGTTGTAGAGCAGCGGTCCCCAACCACCGGACAGTGGATAGTCCTGAACTGGGACGCTGAGTCTAGTCTGCAATTAACGAGGCACGCAGAATTGGACGCCAACACACCAATTTGGACGGCAACCTCTGCTGACCCCCTTACCCACCCCTCCCGCCGGTCCTTGAAAAAGTTTTTGCCTCAACACCGGTCTCAAGACCAATAAAGGTTGGGGACCCCTGATGTAGAGAGTGATATTCTGAGAAAATTTGCAATTGGCTTTCATTTTTTATTACTTGTGGTTTTTAAAGTTATTTAGCTTTTTATTCAGCAGCTCTTCAGCTTGCATGTTCAGTTATATGGTTTCTAGTGCCCAAATTACTCTAGCAACCCTGCATTCACTCAAATAAGAGACTGGAATATGAATAGGAGAGGTCTGAATAGAAAGATGAGTAATACAAAGTAGTAATAACAATAAATGTGTAGCCTTACAGAGCATTATTGTGAAAGTACATCAGAAGAAAAAGGCAAATTTTTCTAAAATTATAATGAAGAAAAATTGAAAAGCCATTTAGAATTGGCCATTCTATAACATACTTTTATCTTAAATGTAGGGATGGACCAAATCCAGGATTTAGCCTTTTTCAGCAGGATTTAGATTTGGCCGAATCCTTGTGTTTTGCGTGGAAAGGGAAATCACAGGACTTTTCATCTCAACACAAGGAAGTAAAACATTCTTTTTCCTTTCCCACCTCTAATTTGCATATGTAAATTTGGATTTGGTTCAGTATTCGCCCAAATCTTTCACAAAGGATTTGGCTGAAACCCGGATTCAGTGCATCCTTACTTAAAAGTGAACTGCCCCTTTAAATCTAAAATACAAACTTGATCCTTTGTAAATGTGGCCTCCGGGAGCAGCACTTTACCAGCAAACTGCACAAAATTAAACTTATTTAGCAAAAATTCCAGGAAGGACTCTGACTTTAATACTTTAAATGCTGTTTGTTGGGGAAAATGTGTTTTGTCTGTAAAGTGGTAATTAGATATCACAAGTATTTTGTTATTTAACCTTTTGTTGTGGGAAAAAAAGGAATTTCCATTTGTTCCATTTCATCAACAATGAATTGTGCCTTTAAGTAAGATAAAACCAAATATTTCCATGTCATTGAAACACTAGTAAAAATATTGTTAACATGAAACTTAAATAAAGTAGAATTTTAATTACTCTGTACTTTGTCCCGTGTCCTAGATTCATTCATTTCATATCAAGGGAGAGGGGGGTGGATTCATTCACAGTTTTATTCAGCTTTTACTGACAGGTTTAGAGTTATACACAACCATGGTTGTGAAATGCAATGTCACAACAAAAAGGTGGTACATTAAATGGATACTTTCATGGGAAAACATGTTTTTTTCAAAATCAGTTAATAGTGCTGCTCCAGTAGACTTCTGCACTGAAATCCATTTCTCAAGAGAGAAAACATGGGGCTACATATTGTCCATGCCTCCCAACATTTTGGAAGTAAAAAGAGGGACAAAAAATGTTTTTGCACATAACTCAGCTAAATTTTGTGACTACACCCATTTGTGTGGCCACACCCCCTAATTACCATGTTCATTTTACAACATTTAGCAGATTATGAAAGTTTGAAAATAATTCTCCTTATCCAAACTGTTACAATTACTTATTTTCTTATCTCAAAATTGTTACAAAGTATCTTATTTGCACCTGTTAGCTGTTCTAGTCTTCTAGTCTTCCCATAATGTGCTAAACCCCTCCCCCCAGCCTAACTAGTTGTCTTCAGATAGATCACCAGAAATATTGACTTTTTCCAATTA
>CM044433.1:146789106-146824159 GCA_024363595.1 Xenopus borealis | reverse complement strand
AGGAGAAACAGCCTGCCAGAAAGCAGTTCCCTCCTAAAGGGCTGACTCTTTCTGAAAGCACATGACCAGGCAAAATGACCTGAGATGGCACCTGCATTATATATTAGAACTATTTCCATGGTAGAGGTGCGATAAATCTCACATTCAAGTATGGAGATTAATAGTCGAATGTGTGAATTATGACACTTGAAAATTCAAATTTATTACCTTACCTTATTTTACCTTGATGAATCTGCCCTTTATTAATCCCTCATCTGACCTGACTATTTGAAACATGATATTGGCAGTCAGTTCTCCTCTAGCCAAGTAAATCATGAAAAAGAATATAACATGTAGCAACATGTCCTCAAACATGGGTGTGCTTAGCCAACTTATAAGCAGGTGAAACTAGAATAACCTGCAAGATAACTGGAGCATTAGCCCTTTTTAACAGGGAGAGACCAGTGTACAGAATGAAAGGAGCCAACTTCTCTGGTTACAGCAACAGAACAACAAGAAAGCCCATCTGTATATTAAAGGGGTTGCTCCCCTTTAAATTAACTGTTAGTATGATATAGAGCAGGATATTCTGAGACAATTTGCAATTGGGTTTAATTTTTTATTATTAGTGGGTTTTGAGTTATTGAGCTTTTTATTCAGTAGCTCTAGTTTGCAATTCCAGCAATGTGACCCGCAAGTACCTTATTCTCTGATCATCAAGAATCAGAAAGTGCTGTCATTGTGACATCATCAGAAGTAGGCGTGATCAGAAAAAAGGATAAAAAATCGCTACTGAAAAGACCCACAGCGTCTATACTCACACCCAGAACTTCTACCCACAACATGCAGGGTGCCTCAGGTTTTTGCGGGTCCAAATTACCCTCGTAACCAAGCACTGATTTGAATAAGAGACTGGAATATGAATAGGAGAGGCCCGAATAGAAAGATAAGTAATAAAAAGCAGCAAAAATTATAAATCTGTAGCCTCACATAGCATTTGTTTGTAGATGGGGCCAGTGACCTCCATCTGAAAGCTGAAAAGAGTCAGAAGGCAAATAATGAAAAAACTATAGAAACAAATGAATTGACCAATTGAAAAGTTGCTTATAATTAGCCATTCTATAACATACTAAGTTCCAGGTAGCACTCCAGATAAGTATAAAGAGGTGTCTTTATTGAGGCACAGTGGGTAACGTCATCGCCTTCGGGAAAACATTCCCTTAATCATAGGCATCACTAAAAGTTAACGTAATAGGTGAACTGCCCCTTTAAAGGACCAGTAACATGAATTAAAAAAAAAATTGTTGCTATAGGACGAAATAAAAACAAAAAGACAAATTAAACTTTACAATAGTGAAGCTTTTATTAATAAATAATGTACAGAAACTCCCCTTCCTGTCCTCTACAGAAAAGGCAACAGGGCGACGATGATCCATTGTGCAGCGCTCGATTTCTTCTCCAATATTCTTCTGACAGCGTGTGAAAGGCAATGTCGGCGGGCTCCCCATTAGCTTCCACAGAAATCAAGACTTTCCCTACACGCTGCTCCCACCGGACTCACTGATCCTGCCCCATTAACTAGCCCACAGTGCACATGCACCGTAATGACATAAGCCCCAGCAGTACAGTCTGCCTCCAGCCATGGGCTACAGCTCCAGCCTACAGTAGCACCAGGGTTCTCTCCGAGCCCAGTGTCAGTCAGAACTGTCTGAGCTGCACAGTCGCCACGTCGCCTTTTCTGTAGAGGACAGGAAGTGGAGTTTCTGTAAGTTATTTCTTAATAAAAGCTTCACTATTTTAATTTGTCTTGGTGCTTTTATTTAGTTCTATACTAAAGAATTTTTATTTTTGATTTATCAAGGATCGGAGGGGGGGTGGGGGGCAGGCTGTTAGCGCAGGAGCTGTTGAATTCCCCTTTAATAAGTGAATGATGGGAACTGTGAAGCCTTCTTTCAGCTGCTTTTCCCTACACCTATACTGTATACTCAATCAGTGTTGGACTGGGATCCCAGGGGCCCACCAGAAAACCTTAGACCAGGGGCCCAACTTTCCAAACTATTATTCCTTTTCTCCTCACTTAACCTCTTTATTCTCCTATTCTTTTAGATCTAATTACTATACTTTATTCTTCCATTATTAAGACTCTTTTTCCACATAAAGAAATAGGAATGAACATGAAATAGGCCAATTGTTAGAAACAAGAGGCCCACTGACACCTGGGCCCACCGGGAGTTTTCCTGGTATCCCTGTGGGCCAGTCCAACACTGTACTCAATGTTTTATTGTGTCTGTACCTTCTCCTCATATGTCTGTGCTCTCCCACACATCCAGCTTGTCTCCCTGAAGTCTATGTAGTTACATTTCTGTGTCTCCTCTCTCACGGCTCTCATTCTCCAGCATGGCACTGTGCAATTGACATAGCAACAACTCTCTTATTTCATAGGTGCCTCACTCTGTATTCCTTTGTGCCACATGTGCGGGTCCATATTTTGGATCCCGTACTCTCATTCTTACCCGCTTGGACCCGCTATCCAACCCACAAGTACCTTATCTGCAACCCAATCCATGACCCATTGCCCATCAAGAATCAGGAAATGCTGTCATTGTAAACCAGAAGTGACATCACCAGAACTAGGCTTGATCAGAATAAAAGAGTTAAAATCATTATTGAGAAGACCCGTGGCCCAACCCACAAAACCGTGTCTATACCCACATCCGGAACTTCTACCCATAACATGCAGGGTACCACGGGTTTCTGCAGGTATGCGACCCATGCAGGACTCTTCCATTTACTTCTAGTATTGCTGGGACTATTCCCTTCATGCCTGCTGGTCTCTAGTCATCTTAAAGAAAGCAACATTATGGAGTAAAACATTTTAAATCTTTGTAGACTTTGAATGAACACAAATAAACTCACAACTTGAATGATTTCTAATTTAAGAAAGAGTGTAAAAAACTCCAACACGAAGGCTATTAACATCTTCAAATGGTTCAAGGGACCTCTGCCATTGGCTTCTACATGATCTTCACAGGGTTTTAGATGGTGTATTTTCAGATTCCAGTTATTTCCAGGGGAGTAGGGGTATAGTAAATCTCAAAAATTGTATTTTTTTTTTTTTAAAGAAATTTTTTTTCCCCTAGTTTTGAATGAAAAATACCATTAAAAATTTTTTTTCATGGAAAACACAACTTGACCTTTAATAAGTCTTCCCCTATATGTTTGCACAGCTCCTGTATCTCACTGTGGCCATGAATTAGAAAACACAGGTCCCAGAAGACTTGTCTTGTTTGCTCTGTAAAAGAAAACTTTATATTTAAGCAGATAAAATCACTGGCCTATCACAATGTGTTTTGGACAATATGTCATTACTGTAATCCATTCTACAACTATCATATTCGTCAAATAATAATAATGTGACCTGAATCCCAGAAGAACAAGATCACCAAAAGATGGAAGTGCATAATATATATATTTATATTGGACTTTATTACACACAAGGTTTGTCTATATTGTATCAGCATTATAAAGTTTACTTAGAACAAGTGCTCACACACTTACATTGACTTGGATTA
The DNA here is from genome assembly GCA_024363595.1 of Xenopus borealis. Classification (NCBI taxonomy): domain Eukaryota; kingdom Metazoa; phylum Chordata; class Amphibia; order Anura; family Pipidae; genus Xenopus; species Xenopus borealis. The sequence goes on along the minus strand of CM044433.1, from coordinate 146,820,608 downwards.
AAAAACGTTTTACTAAAATAAACGACACAAGAGCTCTAGTGCAAAAGAGATACAATAAGGCATCCCCAACAAATAGCAGTATCCCAGCAAACATGGGCCAGCTCTCTGACTGGCTGACAAGCAGCGTGGGGGGGACATCTGTGGGAGACCAAAGGGGGTTACAAGGAGCAGATACTGGGCGACTGGTGGAAAAGTAAATTGTCTCCAGTTTTGTTCTACTGCTGTTAACTTTGCATCAGAGCTGCACTCCAGGATAAAAGTAAAGTAATAAAAAACAAAAGAACCTAATGTGTTTCTGGCACCATAATCACAGGCTCAGAAATTAGGTCATTATGTTTTATATATATATATATACAGCATTACAAAACAGTGACCTCTACAGGATAGAATTAAATTTGCAACATACTCAATATATTACATCTCAATTTACAATAAAAAAAAAAAAAGATGGAAAAAAACACCCGACAGGCATTACCAGTGATCGCCAACCAGTAGCTTGTGAGCAACATGTTGCTCTTCGACCCATTGGATTTTTTAATTCCTGGCTTATAGGCAAGCTTTAGTTGCATAAAAAGCATGTATACTACCAAACAGAGCCTCCTGTAGGCTGCAAGTCCACATACAGGCTACCAATAGCCAATCACAGCCCTCACTTGGAAACCCCAGGAAACTTGTAGCATGCTTGTGTTGCTCCCAAACATAATTTTATAAAGGAGTGTGGCTCTTGGGTAAAAAAGTTTGGGGGTGATATAGTCACTACTGCATGCTGCAAGAATGAGTATAGAATAGTTATAGAATAGCTACAGAAGATCTCAGTGTAAAGGAAGGTCACAGAATGTGTGCAAATTCCATTTAAAAAAGCTGGTATTATACTCCCTCTTCATTTATGGAATTTTATGTTGGAACATGGATCCCCAAAGGGTTAAATACATATGATATTACCTGCCTAAACTGAATATGCCTGGTATACTTTTATAGATCTGAACACATATATTTTAATTGTAAATTGAGATATAATGTAAAAAATGGCCCAAACCCTCACTTCATTAGGCCCATTAATCAAAGGTCGAATTTCGAAACCATTTGAATTATTTTAAATTTGAATATAATCACAACTCGACTGTGAGGTTATTTAAGAAAAAAATTTAATGGCTAATATTCAAACAAATGGTTCCGACCTGAAGATCTGAATCGTATGAGTTTGTACAAATCAAATTTTTCCTGAAAAAAAAAAATCTCGAATGTCAGGAACGCTATTTACAGCACCGAATGGTTCAACAACCTCTGCCATAGACTTGTACACAAACTCAGCAGGTTTTAGGTGGAGAATATTTGAATTAGGGCTCTTTCCATGGCTGTGGTGCGATACAATCTCACATTAAAATTCGAATGTGTTAATTTTTAAACTCGAAAATTCAAATTCGAATTCAACCCTTGATAAATCTGACCCTTAATACCAAGAACAATACTTACCTGCATTAGTAGACCCACTCAAGCTTAGTGCTAGCATGGGTACTTTAATAACTTGTGCTTACCAAATATGATGTAAGAAACCTAAAGCTTATGTCACACAGGACTTTTTTTTTTAGCAATTTGTAGTTGCAACTTTTTTCCATAAAAGTAGAAATTGCAAAGCATAACTGGTCATTAATTGCTTCTGGAGGTGTGAAACTGGATTTGCTGCACTGATAGCACATCTGAAACCATGGGCAACTCATTATTAACAGTCCCCTTCATCGTGTATTGATGCAACGCTTTACATTCATTTATAACAAATTGGGGTATTGCAACAATTTAACAAACAAAGGTTACAGAATAAAATGTGATCAGAGGGCCCTTGCTCACAAGAGCTTACAATCTAAAGGCATGCTGGTTGTCCATTCCTGGAACAATTTCCATAAGAAAAGTTGCTGCTAATCTATTGTGTACTGAAGTAAAATGGAATATGTCCCTACAAAAGGCAGCTCAGATCATTATTTGGGATGGAGTGGCGAGTTATTGTGAGCATGGAAATATATATTTGTTCTAAAATCTGGGAGATGTGGTTAAATACACACTATTACTATCTACTAGGAATGCACAAAATCCTAAAGTTCCTGTTTACTGAATACAGAACGTTTCACAAAATATTCAGCCAAATATTAAACTGAACCCAAACCCTAAACTGCAGATTTGTGTTAGCACAAAATCACACCATTCTATAAACAAACAGTTCCTTAGTTATTTGAAACACAGCCCCATAAAAGCTGCTGACGGAGTCGGCCAGATCTTGGTAAGGCAGGTTAAAAAGTAGGCCAGGTTTCAATCGGGCAGGTTAGAAAATCGCATTGGATCATTGCTGCATCTTTGTGTTATGATCCAATTGTTGGGCCCTAGGGCGCATGATCGGATCAACCCGATATCGCTCACCTCAATGTGGGCCTATCAGGGAGAGATCCGCTCGTTTGGTGATGTTGATCTCTACGTCTATGGCCACCTTAAGGACTCAGACTGATCTAAATGCTGCAAATGGGGGTTGTCTTGCTCTAAGTCTAAAGGTGGCCATAGACGCACAGATAATATCTTGTACGATATTCAGTGCGAGTACGGTAGGAAACAAGCAGACTATCGGCAGAAAACTTTAATATCGGTCAGCTGGTCGGAAAATTTTGATCGGATGCCTTTGAAGGCACCCTTAAAGAACCAGTCACATAAAAAATGTTTTTAAAAATTTGTTTGTAAACTACGGAAAAAAAAAACACAAAGATTTTAAAGTTTAAAATAGCTGTCTTTATTAAGCAATAACTTACCAAAGCTCTGCTTCCGCTCCCCTTCTGAAAAGGAGACAGGGTGACAATCCATTGTGCGGTGCTCAATGTCTCCTCCCTGGCTATCTCCTATAAGGAGAAATCGAGTGCCGCACAATGTATTACTTAATTGCCTTTTTAGAAGAGGAGCGGAAGCGGAGCTTTGGTAAGTTACTTCTTAATAAAGACTTGGCGATTTTAAACTTGTCTCTGTGCTTTTTCAAAAAATTATTATGTGATTTGCCATTGTTAGCACTGAATTGTCAGATACAGGAAGAATTCTATTGTTTCTACCTGTATATCTGACGATTCAGCTCTACACGTGTGTATTGAAACAAACAATCTTTCTTGGAAAGATCTTTTCCAAGAAAGATCATAATTGTTACGTCTATGGCCAGCTTAAGAGAGAAGTCAGGATTGGGTGCATCCCTACTAGTTACAGTGCAATTCCTTATTGTGGCACAAGTAGAAGGCAGCTCCCAAATAAAAAGGTCTGATATTGGGAGCAAGTTGTGGACATTCCACTGGAAGAGTCACTTCTCTTAGTCATCACTGAAACGTGGCTTGATGTATTCTTTATACATGGAATATAAGACACCTAGGGACACAGGAAAGATTAAACTGATTACAGTTACAGCACATATTCTACAACTGCAGTTACACTTTATTTACTACACACAATTATTTTTGGTCAAGATTTTTAGGGCAAAAACGCTAAATTTTAAAGGGAAAAAAAACCCGCTAATTTTTAGAGGGGGGAAAAAACTGGAATGTTTCAAGATTTATTATACCCTGAAGCTGCAAAAAAACTCAGAATCCAAACCTGTCAAGGTCATGTAGAAGTCATTATTATAACCCACCTAAACTTAGGACTAAACCTCCCAATCACAATGCTGTGACCAAATCATACATTGATACAAGCCTAGTGGTAAAATTAAAAGGCAATTTTTATTTAACAGCTATGTCCATGTGTAAATCAAAAAGAAAAACAAAACATATTTAAAAGCAAGCGGCGCCGCATGATGGGAGGGGATCCCCCTCAAAGTGAAGAAAGAACCAACTAACTGATTATGGTGGATGTAGAAGTCAATGACATATGTCCCTTTCACAATTTGAAGATATTGTGATCTGCTCTTCATTTGTCTGATAATTCCGGGGATAATACCAAAAACTTGAGCGATTCAGCCGTCAAATACGTAAAATTAGTGCGATTTGGTTTTTGTTCTGTTTTATGGAGTTTTTTTCTGGACCCGACTTTTGCAAGTTATTTTACTGATAAATAAGATAAAATTGTGGTGTGGTCGAGCTTGGTTTAATAAAGATATAAGATACATTTGAGTTCTACTAAATAACCCCCTTTGTGTCTATGTATTTACAAGGTCAGTATGGGGGAGCAGTGCTTAAAGGAAAACTATACCCCTAAAATGAATACTTGAGCAGCAGATAGTTTATATAAAATTAAGTCGCATATTAAAGAATCTTACCAAACTGGAATATATATTTAAGTAAATATTGCCCTTTTACATCTCTTGCCTTGAACCCCCATTTGGTGATGGTCTGTGTGCTGCCTCAGAGATCACCTGACCAGAAATATTTCAACTCTAACTGTAACAGGAAGAGGTGTGGAAGCAAAAGACACAACTCTGTCTGTTAATTGGCTCATGTGACCTAACTTTATAGTTTGTTTGGAATGTTTGTGTGCACCGTGAATTGTACGATCCCAGGGGGTGGCCCTTATTTTTTTTAAATTTCAATTTAGGATTACAAAATGGCACATACTGTACTAATAAAATGTATATTATTATGAAAATGGTTTATTTACATGATGCAGGGTTTGTTTTATGCAATATCTTTTTTAGAGACATTCATTGTTCGGGGGGTATAGTTTTCCTTTAATTGCTGCTTCTCAGTAACTACAGAGGCCCAGGGTCTGATTCTTCTAGGTACTTCAGTTCTTCCCACACCCCAAAAACCTATTGGCAGGTTGTATTCCTAATAAAACTGACCATTATGTATTAAGAACCTTATAACTTTGATATAACATTAAAAACCCTCACTGCTATTAAAGGAGTGGTTACGTTAACATTTAGTATGTTATAGAATGGTTGATAATAGTTAATTATTTGCCTTCTTCTTCTGACCCTTTCCAGCTTTTAAATGGGGACCACTGACCTCATCTTAAACGCTCTGTAAGGTTACAGTTTTACTGTTATTACTACTTTTTATTACTCATCTTTGTGTGTAATGCATGGTTGCTAGGGATCCTAGACTGAAACTGCAAATTGAAACTGCTCAATAAAAAGATAAATAACGCAAAAACCATAAATACAGAAAGAAAACCAAACGCAAATTGCTTCGGAATATCATGCTCTACATTATACTAAAAAGTTTCACTTTAAAGGTGAACAACCCCTATAACTGTAATACTCCCCTCCATTTGCCACAGATACAGTGTTGACTATGTAACAATTCACACCACAATTTAACCCCATACACAAAAACACATAATAGGGGGCTATTGAAAAAAGCTCAAGTTGATCTAATTATTTTAGAAGTTGACCAAACTAACATCCATGAATTGAAGTCAGTTATCAATAAATAATAATATAATAAAGTCAGAGCGGAAAAACGTTGCATCTAACTTGTGCGTCAATTTGAATCATACAATTGATGCTCTGAAAACCTGACTTTATCGGATTATCAGACACAATACAACTTCAGGGACATCTGCCATTAACTTCTACATGACTTCAACAGGTTTGCGATGAAGTACTTTCAAATCTGAACTTTGGGGTATAATAAATCTCTGAAAATTCAGGGTTGTTTTTACTCCAAGTTTTCCAGAAAAATTCAAGGTTTAAAGGACCAGTAACATGAATTTTATTAAAAAAAAAAACCCATAAAGTCTTTATTAAGAAATAACTTACCGATACTCCACTTGCTCAGAAAAGGTGATCTGGCGTTCCATAGTGCGGTGCTCAATTTCTCCTCCTTGCCTTCCTTATAGGAGAAATGGAGCACACCGTCGCCTTTTCTGAAGAGGAGCGCAAGTGGAGTATCAGTAAGTTATTTCTTAATAAAGACTTTATGATTTTGAAGTTAAATATGTCTTGGTATTTGTTTTCGTTACAAACTTATTTACAAATTTACAAAAAAATTATGTTCGTTACTGGTCCTTTAACAAACGGGCCCCATAGACAGTTCACTTAATTGACAGACAGCTTTGTCAAAGATGTAAATGTGTATGTTCAGTGTATATACCCATTTAGTGTACACAGCTGCAGTTTATGCTGGTGCTTTATATGTGATAAGTAAAACAAATCCCAATTTGATTATCATATTGAATCTTACCAAAGGTCATAGCACCAACCACGAATCCCTGAGCAGCAACCCTTGTGTGAATAATGTGCACAGACATCTTCTGCTGGCCTCTGCTGCGAATTCTGAACAGGCCATAGGCCACCACACCCAGAAAGCCAGCCATTCCTGCAAGAGGAGAGACACCTGTTACACATAAATCCTACTCCATCTACCAGCTTTCACTTTATCAGGTTACCTATGAATAAAGGTCAACTCTAAGCAAAAGTATTGCAAAATCCCCTTGTATAAATGATAAATTATTGAACAGACTCAGGCTCAGTTTGGGACTGTGATCTGAAAGGATGTTATCCAGAATGCCCGGGACCTGGGGTTTTCTGGATAACTGATCTTTCTGTAATTTAGATCTCCATAGTTTAAATTGTGATAACCTATAAGTATGATGTAGAGAGTGATATTCTGAGACAATTTGTAATTGGTTTTGATTTTTTATTATTTGTGGTCTTTGAGATATTTAGCTTTTTATTGAGCAGCTTGCAATTTTTGCTATGGTCCAAATGACCCTAGCAACCATGCATTGATTTTGAATAAGAGGCTGGAATATGAATAGGAGAGGCTTGAACAGAAAGAGGAGTAATAAAAAGTAGCAATAACAATAAATGTGTAGCCTTAGGGTAGGGACAGACAGGGAGATTCGAGGAGATTTTGTCGCCTGCTAAAAAACGCCAGGCGACAGAATCTCCCCGAATCCTGTCTGTCCCCAGCCTTACAGAGCATTTGTTTTTTAGACATGGTCAGTGACCACTTTTTGAAAGCTGGAAAGAGTTAGAAGAAGGCAGATAATTAAAGAAACTATAAAAAATAATGAAGGTCATTTGAAAAGTTTCTTACAACTGGCCATTCTATAACATACTAAAAGTTAAAGGGGCGGTTCACCTTTAAGGTAACTTTTATTATTTTATACAATGACCAATTCTAAGCAACTTTTCAATTGGTTTTCATTATTTATTTTGGATAGTTTAATAGTTATTTGCCTTTTTCTTCTGACTCTTTGTAGCTTTCAAATGGACGTGTCGCTGACTAGGGATGGCGCGAACTGTTCGCCGGCGAACTTGTTCGCGCGAACATCGGGTGTTCGCGCTCGCTGGAAGTTCGCGAACGTCGCGCGACGTTCGCCAATTTGGGTTCGCCTTAGTTGGCGCTTTTATTTTGCCATTTCTCCCCCAGACCAGCAGATACATGGCAGCCAATCAGTAAGCTCTCCCTCCTGGACCACCCCCACACCCCCTGGACCACTCCCCTTCACTATAAAAACTGAAGCCCTGCAGCGTTTTTTCACTCTGCCTGTGTGTGCTGAAGAGATAGTGTAGGGAGAGAGCTGTTAGTGATTTCAGGGACAGTGGATAGTAAGTTTGCTGGCTAGTAATCTACTGTACTTCAAACAACTGCCATCTAGCTGTGTGAGCTTGTTCACATTCTGTCTAAATATCAATAATATTACAGTCTCCAGAAAAAGCACCTGAGTGACTTTTTTCAAGCAGCCATAATATATTTTACGTAATCCGTATCCACCGCTGTAGTAGTGTATACGTTGACCTTGTAGCCATTATTTGCCCTGTAGCCATTTTTTGCCCAGTGTGTTCTTCAAACAACTGCCATCTAGCTGTGTGAGCTTGTTCACATTCTGTCTAAATATCAATAATATTACAGTGTCCACAACCACCTGAGTGACTTTTTTCCCTTTACCGCACAAAACGCAGCGCTGTGTCAACAATGGATTTTTAAGATACATTTTTGCCCTTGATCCCCCTCTGGCATGCCACTGTCCAGGTCGTTGCACCCTTTAAACAACTTTAAAATCATTTTTCTGGCCAGAAATATCTTTTTTAGCTGTTAAAGTTCGCCTTCCCATTGAAGTCTATGGGGTTCGCGAACCGTTCGCAAATTTCCGGAAGTTCGCGAACATGTTCGCGAACTTTTTTTCGGCGGTTCGCTCCATCCCTATCGCTGACTCTCTTGTGCTTTTTATAACTGATCCTTCTATTCAGTCCTCTCCTGCTTAGAATCCTATCTCTATACTGCATGGTTGCTAGGGTAATTTGGGCTCTTGTTACCAGATTAAGATGCATATTGAAGAGCTGCTGAATAAAAAGCTAAATAACTCAAAAACCACAAATAAAAAAACATGAAAACCTATTGCAAATCGTCTCAGAATGTCACTCTCTACATCATACTAACAGTTATCTCAATGGTGAACCACCCCTTTAAAGCAGCACTGGAAGTTCCCCATCAACTCTGGCTTTTTAAGAACAAATAGATACATGTCTACTAGAAAATAGTTTAAACGTTAATCCTTATTTGAGGCATAATAAGCCTATTCTTTTTTTTCTCTTAGTTGGGATCTGTTTTATTATTACAGAGAACAAGAAAATCATTTTTAAAAATTTGTATTATTTGGATAAAATGGAGTCTGTGGAAGACATCCTTTAATTTGGAGCTTTCTGTATAAGGGTTTTCCAGATAACAGATCCCATACCTGTACTTACAGGGCAGCTGGACTAGAGGGGCTGGACCTAGAATCTTCAGCGGCTGCTGGAACTGAGCATTTTTATTCCAGGTTATTCCAAACTTCCAATATGAAAGTACATTACCTATTGGGACAAAGGGAGATTCCTTGGTTTTCTGGAGCAGTTTTGAGGACGCAGTAGCCCCCTTGTGAGGTACAAAATCATCTGAAGACATGGTTATGTTTCTCTCTGCAAGGGACATAAATACATCAGTATATTTTGTGTACAATACAGTACCATACATTACATTATTGGACCTTATGTAGCAGGTGATTCCAGGCATGTGCTTCTGCAAAAAGATCATTTGTTACAAACAAAAGGGAAAGCAGTGTTATAACCAGGATAATGAAACTGTACCAATAAACAGTATAGTCCTCTGTAAAAATATTTCAAATAATACAGCTAAACAGAGACCTGTATGCAAAATCTATTTTCTAATAATATGTGCCATTGGGCTAGCACTGCCATTATTCTGTATTTCCAGAGCCTCTGTCTGACTCCTGTGAGCCACCGTCTCCACAAGCAAAGCAAAGGCACAGATACAGGCTGGGTAACAGCAGCCAGTGAGTAACCAGGGCCAGGTCTTTTACCTCCACGGTTTTCATGTGACATTTAGAAGCCACGTCCTTTTGTCTCATTGCAAGAGAGTGGCAGCTAAATATATGTTACATATTAGCATACGCATTGTCTGTTGCCTCATTCTCTTTAAAACATATAGTTTCCATCATGGTATATGTTATCATGCAACTCCCATTTCTAGTGACATTTTAATATAAGACAAAGTGTCCCTTGAAATGATATGCAAATCTTGGCCCTACGTGAGGCACTCCCTGCCAGTTACTATTCCTGTTTAATGACTTCCCAATTATAAGTTCTCATTGAGTCACATGCAACACAGGGAGGAAGGAGGAATTCTGTTTGCAGAGCTCATTAAGATAAGGGGAGCAACGCTAGCATGAAAAACATTCTTGGGGAGCCAAACAAGGGCTGTGATTGGCCATTTGGTAGCCCCTATGTGGACTGGCAGCCTACAGGAGACTCTGTTTGGCAATACACATGGTTTTTATGCAACAAAAACTTGCCTCCAAATCAGTAATTCAAAAATAAGCACTTGGTGTGAAGCCACTGGGAGCAACGTCCAATGGGTTGGAGAGTAACATGTTGCTCACGAGCTACTGGTTGGGGATCACTGTTATAGACAGACCTAGTCTAACTACTAAATCTACTCTTTATGGCCTGCAACTGAAAAGACTGTCTGGTTAATGTAATCACTTTCCCCAGCAAACAAAAATTGACATTGACTGTGAGGCTTTAGTGTTATTGTTTATTGCTTAGCTTTCTATTCAGGCTCCCTCTGTTCTTCATCTTCCACCTTTTTGCCAAACAGCCGTGGCTAGGGCAATTCAGCCTTAGCAACCAGTTGAAATTCCATGCAGTGGAGAACTAAATCTTACAAATTAATGTGGCTAAAAATGCCATATTTGACACATTGAATGTATTGCAGTAGTTTAAAGTTCCAGCATCTCACCAGCCGCAGGACTTCAAACTTGCTGGGAGGGCTCTGAGCAGCTGTTGAGAAGCTAACCTTAGGGGTTGTCATAAATTATCAAGCAGAGAATGAGATTGGTCTGTAATATAAGACGATGCTACAGGTCTGATTATTAAATTCTGATGCTAATTACACTGGTTTCTGTGCTGCCATGTAGTAATTATCAGCCTTATATTGTGACATTTCTATTCTATGTGTACTGTATATTGTGAGTGGGTCCCTAAGCTCAGTAAGTGACAGCAGCACAGAGCATGTGAATCAGTGAATCAGCAGAAAAGAAGATGGGGAGCTACTGGGGCATCTTTGGAGACACAGATCTTTACTGCTAAAGGGCTGTGATTGTCTTGGGTTGGTGCAAAAGTCCAAAATATAATGTACAACATTTCTAGCTTTAGTTAATCTTTAGATCTCCTTTAAGACTCATTGCATATTGTGTTAAATACTACATCATAGCCACAAATGTATATAAGGACAAACTTTCCCTTTAAACTAAAGTTGAATCATTCCACATTCCTTGTGTGTGAGGTAGAGATTAGAGGCAAAGCAGCACAGTTTAATCTCACAGCACGGCCTGTTTGCTATTCCTGCCTGCACTGATTGTGACTGGGAGCCTCAAATGAACCTTTTGCTTATTGGCTCAGTACTTGGTACCTGGGGAGAGCACAAGAGGAGAGACATTGTTAAAATGATGTTAAGTCTGGAATCTTTTTTCAATGCACTTTTTTCAATGCACGGACATTGATAATTCATTTTATAGACAATACATCCAAAATAAAAGTGCCCGCAGTTGTGCCCACAACACCTTACTATAAAAGAGAATCCTTGCTTTTACTAGTAAAAGACTCTGCTGATTGGAGCACTGCTAAATATCAGGGTCATGTGGGTGACACTATGCATAACTGTAACATATATTATTGACACTGTATATAAAAATAACTAGCATTCAAAATAAATAGGGTTTCATTATACAGCAATTCTTAGAAACCAGACATTAGTTAACACATCCCCATTGTTTATGGGACTTGGCAACAAGTTGGCGCTATAGAAATACATGTTAATAATAATAATAATATATCAGAAACACATGCAAAAATGCTGCACAAGAAGCAGTGTAGTCTGCAGCAAGCCTGTATGAACTTGAATTGTGTCCCATATTTAACCAGGAAATCGACTCTGTTGGATATCGAATTCCTCAAGCAGAGCTGAGTGTTCCTGAGGCATATTTTCATTTATGTGGCAGTTAATGATTAAACATTTAGCCTTCAAACAATAAACTTTTTTTGCATAAGTGCAAAGCCTCACGTGTAGCAGCTATGTAGCTCAGTACTAAATTCTGGATATTCGGTAACCTTGAATTCTGTAACCTTGAGATCGGGCCGGACTGGCAATCTGTGGGGACTGGCAATCTGTGGGGACTGGCAATCTGTGGGTTCTGGCAGAGGCCAGAGAGGCTGCTGTAACTTGCTATATACAGTCACTATTTATTGGGCTGATGGGGGGCAGTTTGGAGCTTTCTGTACCTATAATGTCGGGGCCTCTCTGAGTTAGAAACCAGGGGGCTCCTTACAAAATATGAACTGCCACAAAGGGGTCTGAATTTAAACTGCACCCTAACCCTCCCCAATGCCAGTAGGAAAAGCTTTTGCCAGCACTATTATAAAACAACAGCCCATACTATTAAAATAATACAGAAGGCCAAACCATACATATAAAGCAGAGCTCATACCATTCATATAACAGTCCATACCAATCCATTAATGTAAAGCACATCCTATACTGTCATGGGAAAAAACATTTTCACAAAATGCATCAGTTAATAGTGCTGCTCCAGCAGAATGCTGCATTTAATCCATTTCTCAAAAGAGCAAACAGATTTTTTCATAATTCATTTTGAAATCTGACATGGGGCTAGACATATTGTCAATTTCCCAGCTGCCCCAAGTCATGTGACTTGTGCTCTGATAAACTTCAATCACTCTTTACTGTTGTACTGCAAGTTGGAGTGATATCACTCCCTCCCTTTTCCCCACCCAGCAGCCTAACAAAATAACAATGGAAGGTAACCAGATAACAGCTCGCTAACAGAAGATAACAGCTGCCTGGTAGATCTAAGAACAGCACTCAATAGTAAGAACTGTGTTCCATTCAGTTACATTGAGAAGGAAAACAACAGCCTGCCATAAAGCAGTTCCCTCCTTAAGTGCTGGCACATGGCACATGACCAGGGGCAGCTAGGAAATTGACAAATGTCTAGCCCCATGTCAGATTTCAAAAACTGAATATAAAAAAATGTGTTTTCTCTTTTGAGAAATGGATTTCAGTGCAGAAGTCTACTGGAGCTGCACGATTAACTCATGTTTTCCCATGACAGTGTCCATTTAATATAATATAACAGCCCATGCAATTAATATAATGCTCTATACCATTAATATAAAGCACAGCCCATACCATTAATATAACAGCCCATACAATTAATATCATGCTCTATATCATTAATATAAAGCACAGCCCATACAATTAATATATTATAGCAGCCCATGCAATTAATATTACAGTCTGTACCAGCAGAGCAAGGGAGGCAACTTTAAAATGACATTTGATGGAATATTTCCTATTTCCTTGTAGTCTGTGCAGGAGACGCGCATGGACCCTCTCTACCTGTGACAGCTCCCTGCTGCAGCCACACTAGCATATTTATATACAACCCCCCGTGTCTGTGTCCCACCAAATTGCATCTGTACGGCCAGTGGTTCAGGTGATGGAGAAATGCCCAAGTACATCCCCACACTGACCTGACAGCTGCTTCCTCTCAGGTGCGTCCGTGACACAGATCACAACTACAGACTGCGCACTCATCTAGCTGTCACAGTAACTGACGTCATTCGAGCGGCCCAGCGAATCAGCGGCGTCGCTTGGCACATTAACCAATTAGTATAACGCCGTTCAGTCAACAGCCATGAAGGGAGTGAACTCGCATTGGACACGACTTCTAGCCACGCCTACATTTGAGCCAATGGAGCTCGTCTTGTGTGGTTCAAGTTCCTGAATATCTGCCTGCTGGTGGTGGGACTCTGTTAGAGAGAGAACAGTAAACATACATGCAAACTGTTGTCAGGTACAGTTCTGCTCCCATCTACTACAGGAAAGAGTCACACTGTCTGTAAATGCCCACACACAACATTACAGGCAGGGCTTCCATTAGAGATCAAGGGGCCCACAGAACTCATTTTTGTCCTCTATGAATGTTATTATTTGTGAAATAAGGAGGCTTAATATACTAACCAGATATATATTTTGCCATGGTTCTGCCTGTAAATGGTCAGTTCCAATTAGTCTGCCCCTTATACAGTCCTGCGTTCCTGGAATTTACATATTTTACAGATCTCTTGAAAAACATAAAATGGGGGTTCTGCTGTAATACATTGGTAGCCAGGGGTTTAATAAAATTTAATAAAATATATATTGGTGTTCAGTAAAACTGAACTTGTGGCTTCAAGACTTCAACTTCAGCTCCTTCCTTAACCGGGTCTTCAGCATACCTCCTAACTGTCCCTTTTTCAGAGGGGCAGTCCCTCTTTTGACAGCTCAACCTGCAGTCCCTCATTTGTACTGGAAAGTCCCTCTTTTCTCTGCACTGAAGAGCCAGAAAAAAAAACAAAGTTTCAACTTGATTGGCTTTTGGCAGAGAGCCCAGAATAGCTAACAGGTGCAAATAAGATGCTTTGTAACAATTTTGAGATAAGAAAATAAGTAATTGTAACAGTTTAGATAAGGAGAAATATTTTCAAACTTTTATAACCTTCCAAATGTTGTAAAATGAACATGGTAATTAGGGGGTGTGGCCACAAAAATGGGCATGGTCAAAATGTCACCGTGTTGTGCATGCCAATTTTTTTGTCCCTCTTTTTACTTACAAAATGTTGGGAGGTATGCTTCAGGACTTGTCTTTGTGTAGTTTACGAGTTCAGGACTTCAACTTCAGCTGCTTTTGTGGCTTCTGATCTTCAGCATCCAGAAAGCTCTGAATTATGGAAAGGCCATCTCCCTTTGACTCAATTTACTCAAAAATAATTAAAATTTTAAAAAATTATTTCCTTTTTCTCTGTGTTAATAAAATTGTGTTTTGTACTTGATTATAAATACTCGGATATATTTAGTATAAAAGTCCATAATAAGGAATCAATCTTCTCCAAGAAGCTGCAGATTCTTTTTTTAAAAGTCAATGTAAAAAAAATGCAGTTGCATTTCAACCGATTTACAATTCTTGCCAGTATTAAAAGATGAACATGCATGTCCTTCCTCTCCCTATCCAATACAATATGGATTGACCTTTTCCAAAATGGCCACTACCTCATAAAACAAACATTCTAAAATGTGGTAAAAATCTGCTGTGTAACCAGAAGTACACGTTCCAGTTTTGATTTCCGGAAATGGTGTGTAGTGCCACAGGGAAGGTTATTTCAGAGAGGGAATATTAACAAGAAATGTATATGCAATGATTTTTTATATAAGCTACCGCTAGCTCCATGTATCCATTAAAGGGTAAATGTAAATATATGTTTCTAATTTAGTTAGTTAGCCAAGAATGTAATGTATAAAGACTGGAGTGATCTGTTTACCCAGTTTTTATTTTTGCACTGAACAATTCCGTTAACAATATACATCTAACCTATAATGAATCCTTATTGGAAGCATAACCAGCCTATTGGGTTAATTTAATGTTTACATGATTTTCTAGTAGACGTAAGATGTGAATATCCAAATAATGGAAAGATCCACTATCCAGAATACCCCAGGCCCTGAGCATTCTGGATAACAGGTCCCATACCTGTACATAAATACTGGATCTGTAATGTAACGGACAAGAAAAGCCAGTGCTTTTCCACCAATTTGCTAAGCACATCGGCTGCCAAAAAAAGTCACTAAAAAATTCAGCGCACACTTTCAGTTGCAGAATAAGTGAAGCATTTATTCAGCCCTAAAAAAGGGCAAGTTTTTAGCACCACTTGGCCATTTTCAAGGCTTTCAGGACCATATAATATACAGTTTCAGTGAGTCATGTGACAGAAATCACCAAGCTCCAATTATAACAGATGACATCGCTAAGCACCATTTATAAGTATATAATACACAAAAGCTGTGAATATCTTGTTAATGATATCCTTAAAAACGGTGAGTTCTGATGTCATCAGTTATAAACGGCGAGTTCTGACGTCATTTCTGTCACATGACTCACTGAAACTTGTGTATTATAATAAATAAAGTACCCCCGTTTGCAAAATATGAGGATATTAGAAGTTACCTCGGAGTTCCATGACCTGTATAAAAACACTCGGCCTTCGGCCTCGTGTTTTTATATGGTCATGAAACTCCTCGGTAACTTATAATATCCTTATATTTTACAAGAGGGGGTACTTTATTCTCTATATAATTTACAGGATATTCATGGCTCTTGATATTCATAACAAATTGAACGATTAGGACAGCAGAATGGAAAAAGGCAAACATTAGACATAAAACCATTTCTTTTCTAACTGATGACTATAACTAGTACAGGTATAGGATCTGTTATCCAGAAACGTGTTTCCATAACTACCATATTATGGGATTTCTCATAGATTCCATTTTAATCAAATAATTAAACATTTCAACTTTTTGTCGGTAGTAAACAAACAGTACCTTGTACTTGATCCAAAGAGAGAAAACAATCCTGTTGGGTAAATTTAATGTTTTAAATCCCAAGCAGTCTGGATAAAAGGTCCCATACCTGTACAAAACCTGTACAAAACCTGCCCCTACAAAATTTTGAGTTCTGCCACAAATTTACCATCAACATATTGCACATTTTGCACAGGTTATATATGATTCTGGTGAGTCCATGCCAAAGCGCTACATTTACAAAATTCCTTTGTCCCCTTGCGTCATCCTCCCTATCATTTATGTGCCCTTTAGATACCAGTAAAAAAAAACACACACAGGCCAATAATGAAACTGCTAAGTGTGATAGTGAAGCACTAGCTTTCCTTATCTAGATAACCTGGGAGAGCGACAAACAAAACAATTCTTGTTGAGATTACTGGGTGGTGCCACAAGAAGAATTTTTTAGGAGGCTTTAAAGTCTTTTATTTGTCTTTACAGGGTAAAAAAAATAAACATTTTCTGTGACATTTTCACTTCAAGCATTCTACACCTCATCGTATGTGCAATTTCAGACCAGCAACTCCAAATTATGCTAAATTACCACAAGAGGTCAGTGTGATATTATCATTCCTTAAACAGAGACCTTGAACGTTTGTGCTTTTCTAAGACACCATCACAAGGCTATGTCCCCGATTTGGGGTTTATAGTGCACAATGCCATTCCCCCTATAGACGTACCTCGACTTGGTTATTATAGTGCGCAGGGTTTTTGGTTAATCCCAGATGTGAGTTCCAGACCCAGTGTAGGTGGTTCCAGGTATTCACCATGAAGGGGGTTACAATGTACACTGTAAAACACCTTGTGTATCATTCCCTTCCCTTTAGATTGTTAGTTATGATGATGTATGTAACTCCATATTTATTGTGATGTATGTAACTCCTTATGTTCTATGTATGTAATTCATGTGATATAATATAAGTTGTATAATCACATTCACTTTGCAGCACTACAAAATACATTGGCGCTATAGAAATACATGTTAATAATAATCCTGAATTACCCTAGCAACCATGCATTGATTTGAATAAGAGACTGGAATATGAATAAGAGAGTACCAAATAGAAAGATGAGTAATAAAAAGGAATAACAATAAATTTGTCTTAGTATTTGTTTTTAGATGGGGTCAGCAACCCCCCCCCCCCATTAAAAACCTGGAAAGAGTCAGAAGAAGACGGCAAGTAATTTATAAACTGTAAAAAATAAAAAAAAATGATGGCAAATTGAAAAGTTGCTTAGAATTAGGCATTGTATAACATACTAAAAGTTAATTTAAAGGCGAACTAGCCATTTAAGTCTAATGGAAAATCATGTAAACATTAAATAAACCCAATAGGCTGGTTTTGCTTCCAATAAGGATTAATTTTATCTTAGTTGGGATCAATTACAAGGTACTGCTTTATTATTACAGAGAAAAGGGAAATCATTTTTTAAATATTTCAATTAATTCGATAAAATGGAGAATATGGGAGACGGCCTTTCTGTAATTCAGATAAGGGTTTTTTCTGGATAATAGGGTTCTGAATAACGGATCCCATACCTGTACTTGTTTATTCTACTTTACATTAAAGTGCTCTCACAACCACTCTTTTTTTGTTTATTTCTTTATTCTGCAGGAAGAATGGCCAAACCTCCATGTGGCTGTAGCATGCCCACACCCGTCTCTTTAATGGTGGTCTTATGACTTCAAAAATTGCTGTTGGTCTGGGTAATCCCTCTCCTTTAAAAGCCATAAGCAGGGGATGTTTAAACCTGTGAAGTCCATGCAGTTATAAAAGCTCATGGCAGGGAAGGATCAAACCTGTGACTGCGGCTGCTGTTGGGATTCACTTTTCCCAAGAAATGCTACCATGCAGGAACCATCATATGGGACATGGTATGGTAGCTTGCCAATTTTATGATCATAACTTTGTAACTAAAAACACATTTTTCACTTTGAAACAGGTATTGACCCATCACCTCTCTCTCTTTTGTATTTTGTCAGAGAATTATCAAAATTGCAGTTCCAGCTGCAAGGAGGGTTGCCACCAGGACTGGACTGAGAATTAAAATAGGCCCTGGCATTTCAGGTACACAAGAGGCCCATCAGCCCACATAGAGGCCCAAACAGCCCCCACCTGCCCACTAAACACTGACTTTCTATGGGACCTTATAGCAGCCCCTCTGGCATTTGCCCTAACCCACAAATGGCCAGTCCGGGCCTGGTTGCCACCTTTTCTGGATAAAAATACGGGTCTCCCTATATATTTATCTTTTTACCCTATTAATAACATTTGGATCAGCCAACATTTTTAACGGCCAGGCCGGTAAAATACGGGTCAGGTGGCAACCCTAGCTGCAAGTAGACCACCACTACTGGTTGGACATTCCTGAATTATGATGTCAGGATTGATTTTGCTGCATCGTCAGATACACCCTATTCATATTCAATATTGTTCTATGGTTTTTAGAACTGGCCGAATACTAAATCCTCCACAATAGATTCAGCCAAATAAATTCTGAACCATAATTTGTATTTAGATTGAAAAAATTTTGAAAACCTGCATAGGATAGCAACAAAAATTGTAAAGGTCTATGAAAGTATTCAGAATATTCACCCAGCTACACATAGGTATCAGAAAATTTTTTTTTCCCTCCCAAGGAGACCCTCTGATTCTAATTGATTGATTAATTTTATTTTATTATCATGGCTGATGCTTTACTGGGTAAACATTTAGTGGTATAAAAACTGGGACCCTAGTAGCTACCCTGAAAATGAATCAAAGAATTCATGGATTTCTATAAGAAGCTTTATTCCAGCAGCAGTTTTTCCCAGGCTCAGGCAGACAGACGCTTTTATTGCATTTCCTCAATTAAATAACAAAATGCTATGAGCTACACTCTCTCTCATCCATTAGCCATCATGAAGTCTCAGAGGCTATAAAGTGCCTAAAAGCTGCACTGATGCTTGGGGCAGATAGCCTAACCAGACAAAATATTCAGGGGAATTTTTTTTCAATTTTATCCTGGGGGGAGCTCTTGTGCTTAGAAGCCTTTTCAGTGTATGTGTCCTTGTTGCCTAAGCAAGTGAATGACTCAGCAACCAAGTATACCAATAATCAATACAGATGTTAAGGCCCTAGCACAAAGAATTCTAGTTAGGCGCATTACTTCTTATATAGGCGCCCTTATCCACAAGCGATGTTCTCTCTACATCACACACTCAAGCATGCACTCTAATCTTTAGAACAGAATACACAGCAATTTGTAATGCATACAACTAATTTTTGTATGAAGACACCTAAGATGGTCAATCTACCTCTTAAAATGGGTATTTACTCTAAACAACAAACCTTGCATAACATTATAAAGCTGATTAACAGATAAGGGACTTAATTTGAATTTTTGCACCTTAAAGGAACAGTAACATCAAAAAATAAAAGTGTTTTAGAGTAGGGACAGACAGGGAGATTCGGGGAGATTTTGTCGCCTGGCGTTTTTAGCAGGCGACAATCTCCCCGAATTACCTTCTCCCTGTCTGCTGCTAGTATACTGACAAAGCGCCAGCGCCTGTGCAGACGCGGCGCGGCGATTTCCGGAATCGCCCGAAGTTTCCTCACGAAGTATCTTCGGGCGATTCCGGAAATCGCCGCGCCGTGTCTGCACAGGCGCTGGCGCTTTGTCAGTATACTAGCGGCAGACAGGGAGAAGGAAATTCGGGGAGATTGTCGCCTGCTAAAAACGCCAGGCGACAAAATCTCCCCGAATCTCCCTGTCTGTCCCTACCCTAAAAGTAATGATTGCCCATCTCTGGTAAAACTGCGGTGTTTGCTTAAGAAACACTGCTATTGTTTATATAAATAAACTGCTGTGTAGGAGAAAAAGCTCAAGTTACACAGCAGATAGCAGATAAGCTCCGTCTGTCTAATGGTGTTATCTGTTATCCATTAGGTAACCCGTGCCATATAGCCGTGTTTTCAATTTCTGCCATTGCTCTACAGCTTGTTTATATGAACTATAGTAGTGTCTCTGAAGCAAACACAGTTTTACCAGTGCAGGGCAACAGTATATGATATTTTCATTAATTTAAAACCCTTACATTTTGTGGTGTTACTGTTCCTTTAAATCTACTAAAAAAAATGATTTAAACATTAAATAAACCCAACAGGATTGCATTGCCTACAATAAAGGTTAATTATATCTTAGTTGGGATTGAGTACAATGTACTGTTCTATTATTACAGAGAAAAAGGTAATAATTTCTAAAACTTTGGATAAAATGGAGTCTATTGGAAACAGCCTTTCTGTAATTTGGAGCTTTCTGGATAGTTGGTTTCCGGAAAACAAATACCATACCTGTACTGTGATAGAAGATTGCTGATTCATAAGTGGTTTCTAGCGTTAATTTAGCATTTTAATTGCTTTAGTAATGACTGTAGAATCTGGTATGTCATGTTCATGTTTATTATATATATATATTTTTTTTTTATGGTAATCCTTTTTGTACTTAGTTGTAGTATTTAACTAGTATGTTTAATTTTGTCTAAAAAAGTGGATCAGGATGCATTTCACTGCATGTGGTACTTGTGTAACGATGCATGTGACAAATAAAGAATCTTATCTTAAAATTTAGAACTATTTGATTAAAATGAAGTCTATGGGGCATATTCTCTAAAGCGTGAAACGTCTAACGCTAGCACTAATTCGCCAGTGTGACGTCATTTCGCAACTTCGCAAATTCACTAACACTAGCGAAGTAGATAGACTAGCAAAACTTTGCACCCTAACGCCAGGCAAAGTTGCGCACTGACGAAGGATCGTAATTACACAAATTCACTAAGATGACCATTTTACTGAACGTTACCACTTACGCTAGATGTTACTTCGACGAGTTCAGACCTGGCGAAGTTCAATACGATAGGAGTTTGAAAAAAAAAACGCTGGCGTGTTTTACCTTTTGTAGAGTGATAGTCTGAAAAATAGCAACATTTTTTTGGGGGGTTACCCTCCTTCCCCCCTACATTTCCTAACATATGGCAACTCAACTATACAGGGGGTACATGTTTAGGGCAATAGGACAACTTTATATAATTTATTAAAGGTTTCCTGGGCTTGTGTAGTGTAAAGTAGTGGCTGGAACATATACTTCTATTATAAATTCACGCCAAATGCAAATTAGGTATCGCTAGCGTAAATGCGCTTTGCCTTGCGAAGTAACACTAGAGCAACTACGCTACAGTTCGCCGACCTGAACGTAACTTCGCACTTTAGTGAATTTGCGTAGCGCTGGTGAAAATTTGCCTGGCGAAGTGTGGCAAACGTTAGCGAAGCATTTTCGCTGCTTTGTGAATTTTCCCCTGTGGGAGATGGCCTTTTGGTAATTTGGAGCTTTCCACAAAACAGGTTTCCAGATAACTGATCCCATAGCTTTACTGAAAATGCTGATTACTGATAACTGAAAATGTTGATGAAAATGATTAAATGGGTATATTTTATATATACTTTCTTAATGCAAAGAGCAGATTTTAGGTGGACATTCCCTTTAACTACTTGAATCTATCTCCTGATTTTGTTAATGCTAACATCCGCCAGGATTTATGATAAGGCAGCAATAATTAGGGTAATTTCGGAAAGCTTTTAAGAGCTGTACTGTTTCATTATTACAGAGAAAAAGAAAGTAATTTTCACAATTTGATTAAAATGGAGTCTAAGGGGCAGATTCACTAAAGCGTGAAGCGTTTAACTCTAGCGCTAATTCGCCAGCGTGACGTCATTTCGCAACTTCGCAAATTCACTAAATTCGCTAGCAAAGTAGATAGACTTGCACAACTTCGCACCCTTACGCCAGGCGAAGTTGCGCACTGACGAAGGATCATAACTTCGCAAATTCACCAAGATGAACATTTTCCTCAACGTTAGCACTTACGCTAGACGTTACTTCCCCTGGTCAGACCAGGTGAAGTTCAATACAATAGATAGGAGGTTGAAAAAAAAATTTCACATTTTTTCTAAGTCCCAAAAAAACGCGGGCATATTTTAGCATAGGAGGATGACAGTCTCAAAAAGATCGATCATTTTTTTGGGGGGTTACCCTTCTTCCTCCCTACATTTCCTAACATATGGCAACACATCTATACAGGGGGCACATGTAGGGCAATAGGACAACTTTATATAATTTATTAAAGGTTTCCTGGGCTTGTGTAGTGGAATGTAGTGGCTGTAACATATACTTCTATTATAACTTAAAGTTCCCGCCGTATGCAAATTAGGCTTCGCTAGCGTAACAGTGATCTGCCTAGCGAAGTAACTACGCTACTGAATTTGCGTAGCACTGGCGAAAATTCGCCTGGCGAAGTGCGGCGAACGCTAGTGAAGCTTACTCTGGCAAATTTTCGGATCTTAGTGAATCTGCCCCTAAGGGAGATGGCCTTTCTGTAATTTGGAGGTGTCTAGATAATGGATCCCTTACGTGTATGGTGTTTATTAATTACCCTATTCCCCAGGGACTGTTGAAATTTTTGTTACACCACTTGAAGTCTCTTTTGAATTTGTGCTTTTCATTCTGGTAGAAAACATTCAAACAAAACAGGGTAACAAATAGGAATGCACGGAATCCATTACTTTTGGATACAACTCCATCCCTATATGAATACATTTTTTTTGCGCATTTCCATAAGTGGTGTTCCATATTGTCCATATTTTGTGGTACATTATTCTCTATATATAAATATATACATATACCCAGACATTCAACACAGGAAAAATGAGACTGATGTGCCCACGACCAGTTAACCCACAAGTTCATCAATTGAAAACTCCAGCAAGTAGAAAGATCCTTACACTGCACAAGGAATTTCAATGATGTTATGGCAAGAAATTAGTGGCTTGTTTAACCTACAGTTGCTAAAGGGTTGGATGAATTTTAATTGCACTGTTGTAAACTCCAGCATTATTATGGCACAAAGGTCTGACAATGAAGTGAAATAATGCTGCTTAAGTGTACTTAATTCTTCTTTGAATTTAATTATTTTTCAGGGTATTAATATGCTCTGTCTATCTGTGAGGCATTGCTATGTGAGAGGCTCAAAACCAGGGAAGCAATGAATTTTGGGGTTCAGCCAAATTGTGAATTCGTCATGAGAGATTCAGCCGACTCTCAACTTTTATTTGCTTATTCAAATATGAGGAAACCCCCTTCTCTACTCATACTTACTCAAGAGGAACACAAAAGTCCCTTGAATAAGGTAAACTCCTTCTTGTTATACAAAAATATAAGGTACCCATGTAAAATAGTTATTTTGCATGAAAGGCAGACTACACCTATAAAGCATGCTTTGAGGTCCAGGTTCACCAGGGATCCTGTAGCTCATAATTGGGATAAAGAAATAGAAAAACATTACCATAGATATAGTTATTAAACTATCTAGGATAACACATAGATGTTCATTTCAGTTTTCATGACAAGTGACCAAGTTAGGTTTCCGGGAGTATATTAAAGAGCATGGTGGAATTGACCTCAAAGTTTACCCTAAGTGGGTCCCCCTGGCAAGCTTTGGGCCCAATAGATGGACCAACCCCATAGTTTGGAAACCACTAGTTTAGAAGGTAACACAGTAGTAACGTATACTTAGGTCCCAGCACACTTTTCGTTCATGTAGATTTTGGGTTAGTGCTTCTTTAAATCCTGCAGCAGCTGGCGGGAAAAACAAGCTGTGATTTATGTAAACCCCAGCAAATCACATGACTTTCGGGAAAGTCAGTCTCCACATCTCATTTCTCCCCACGCACTCCCATCCTTTGCCCACTCCCTCCCCTTGCTCTTCATTTTGCTCTCCCCACTGTGGCCTCAGATTGGCATGCTGCAGTTTGCTAAGAAAGAGGCCTAGAGAGGAGAAGAGAGGAAGGAGGGAGAAACAACAGAGAATAGGGCGACCGAAAATGACAGAAAAACTTAACTTGTTCATTGCCAATGGATTTTTTAACGTATAGCTTTGCAACCTGTCCCTTTGCTGCAACAAACTTCCACCCATCAATCTTATGAGCAATGTAAAATTTTACATGTAGCTGTAATTCTTTATTTCCACTGTGCAGTTTCCCAGTCTACTATGTAGAAAGCGAAATATTGAAGCAAGGCACTCAAAGGTCACACATTAGATCAGACAAGTATTAAGTTAAAAATGAAAAATCTTTATTTGTATAAACTAATCATGCCAGACGCGTTTCGTGTCAAAGACATTTAGTCGTAGGCTACCTATGCCTTTGACACGAAACACACCAGGCATGATTAGTTTATACAAATAACGATTTTTCATTTTTAACTTAATACTTGTCTGATCTAATGTGTGACCTTTGAGTGCCTTGCTCTAATATTTCTCTTTCTACATACAGTTTGTCCACTCCATTGAGCTGAGGGCCTGGGGCAGGAGCACCTGGGCCGCCCACTTTGTGCGGTGAGTTATTCTATTGATGAGGTTCATGCTTTTATATATATATATATATATATATATATATATATATATACTCCTAATCTACTATCCCACAGTCACTTCCAGAGGCTATTATCCCCATTACTACAAACACCATCTCTCACTACTCCACCTGTTATGCCACAGACACAGTCCCTTCCCAGATACTACTATCCTCACTGCTACTATAGGCACCATGTTCCCCTACTATACCTGCTATCCTACAGCCTCACTCCCTTCCCAGAGACTATTACCCCCATTGCTACTATAGGCACCATCTCAGCCTGAGCCTACAATAGGTAAATTCCTCTTTATGCCCTCTGCAATCATTTGTTGTATTCCTTTGTGTCAAGTACCTAACTGCCAGTGTTTTAGATATTCAATTTCTGGATTCTTGTTGATCTATGCAGCAACATTTGGTACGTATAAATACATTTAAAAATTACTACCTGCTCCATTTGAGCTAAATTGATGTATATATATATATACAGAGAGAAGTGCTAAGTTTATGGAACAAGCACATCATAAAATTATTAAATTTTGATTTATTACTATAAAAGTGCCCATAATCTTCTAAATTGTTCTAGAGGATGGTGCACTGCCCACTAATTTGGGAGTTATAGTTAACAAATGCCTATTAACCCTTCTTCATGCTTTAATTTTCCTCAGTGCTGGAGTAGTCCTTTACCAGATTACCAAATGACTAAAATACAAAATTCTAAATGGTAAATATATATAATATATATAACTCAGTAAGATGTCAACAAAACAAGCAATAGCATAAGCCTTAGCCAAAATGTGTTTTATTATATCTTAAGAAGTTTCCAGGAGAAAAGAATTCTCTAAACTATGCAGGACATAAAAGAAGATAAACACCTGGAGAGCACCTTCATTGTCAACATAACATTGTGCACCTACTTCCTGTTGTCTCTGTAGACTTTACAGTCAGACCCATTTCTATGAATGGGAAGCTTTATGTGTACACAGAGATATCTGGGTGCAGAATGACAAAAAAGTGTGTGAAAAAAAAAATCCTAACTATTTATCCCACTAAATCAGCCCAATCAGAAAAAATTTCCTTAGTGTCTACTTCAAGATACTGGACTGGGGATAGATGAACAGTGCCAGAGCTCATTAAGGGTTTAAAGGCAAGAGCACACATATCTGATTGTCCACTGTCCTACATTTGTATATGGGTCAATCTACCCACATAGCTTCAATTGACAGGCCAGGTGTCGACCTGTGTGGAGCTACATGCAGTGGATGTTTGCAGGAAAACATTAAAGTAAGCATTTTTTACATCGATACGCAGTCCATGTAGCTCCACACAGGCCTATGCTGGAGCTACGGAGGCACATGAAAGCATATCCACTTTCCTCCACCTGTATAAAAAACAGGTGGAAGAAAGCAGACAATCCACTGTGTGTGCCCTTGCCCAGTGGCATAACTACCAGGGGTGTAGAGGGTGCAGTTGCACCAGGGCCCCACCCCCTTGGGCAGTGGCGTAACTACAAGGGGCGCAGAGGGTGCAATTGCACCAGGGCCCCCATCCCCTTGGGGCCCATCGGAGTCACGAAAATGGTTATGGCAGGCAGTTATGTTGGGGGAGATTATACATCACACATGCCATGAACACTCCAGCAAATGATATATAGAGGTAATGGCCCGACAGTGGGGGCCCCGGTGCCCATCCTGTGCCAGGGCCCACCAGGGAGTAGTTACGCCACTGCCCTTGGGGTCTATCGGAGCCACGAAAATGGTTATGACAGGTGGTTATCTAGAGGGAGATTTTACAGCACACATGCCATAAACACTCCAGCATGTAATTTATAGAGGTAAGGGCCCTACAGGGGGGCCCAGGTGCCCATCCTGTACCGGGGCCCACCAGGGAGTAGTTACACCACTGCCCTTGCCTTTAGCACGAACCACAATTTGTATAACCGTAACAAGCTGAAAGTGTTTGGAGCAAATTTATTGTAAGGTTTTAGGAAATGTAGGAAAGCTCTTGAAAGAAGAATCACACCTTTGTAAACACACACCCGACAACATAGCTATCAGCACCAGGGCCTGGGTACACTCAGAACAGCCATTTAGTTTTCAGCATGGATTTGTGTCAGCACAAGCGTCCAGAGGGCACCCCTAGTACTTCCTTCTCTGCAGACACCAATCTGCTGTATCCCAAAACAACTGACTCAAGTAGAAACATTGGTAGCAATTACAAGGATCACCATGCTCTGCCTCATATCTAACAGAGTTGTCTTAAAGGGCAGCTAAAGTCTAAAATAGAATAATGTTAGAAATGCTGTATTTATTATACTAAATATAAACATAAACTAACTGCATCAGCAGCCCAATTAAACAGTCACATGATTTCCCTCCCTGACCATAATTTGCATATGCAAATTCAGATTCGGTTCGGCCAGGCAGAAGTGCATCCCTAACATATTTAAATAAAAATTTGAAGGAATTTAGTAAAAATTAAAAGGATGAAAGGAGACAGGCCCATGCATATCACCGTAATATGATACAAGTATTTGTTCTTGGATGCTCTGCCAAACCTTCCTTAGAAAGTGATATTTATTACCTTCTTGGTTATGGATTGCATTATAAGATGTCTCATAACTTTTGTTCCACATTAAACTCATTCATACTCATGTTCCCTATTTCCCCCAGGCTATGATTTATACATACAGGAGATTTCAAACATCTCAACACTGCATATGAGATTTCTAGTCTCTGCTCTGCATTAAGTATAAATAAGTCCACTGCATATGTCTGTGTCTGTATAGATATTTATGATATACACTGAATGTAAATTTTAGGCCATTTAAATTTATCAACAGTCCAACTGGGACACAACAACTGTGACTTTTGTGAGCTTAAAAGATAGTATTGTGGGGATATGGCAGGGATGTGGTATTATGGGCAAGTCCCTAGTTTCTGTTTCCTAGTGTAGAGCATGGATATTATTACCTTTATTGAATAGCGTGGAGGTGTAAAGGAAACCCATATTAGTCAGATATACTCATCATTGAATTTGAATCCAGTGCAACCAAATATTTTTGTGAAAAGCAGCATAAAAGTGAATGTGGGGACTAAGGGGCAGGTTTATTATAGATTTAATTACAGACTGAACTGAGGAATCTACAGCAATCCTGACAGGAAAGTGTTAATAAACTGATGCAAAGCTGACAGATGTGCCAATTTGTCTTCTTTATCGGAACACAGTCATTTTCATTGAGTGTTGGTCTGTCTGCAACATCTAATTCATTAGATTCTCCATGTAAATTGAACGATGGGATTAATGAATCGGACAATAATATTCCGAGCTGGAATGATTTGTTCGATTTAAAGATGTTTTCAGCGCTTTTACAAGCGTTGCGCATCGGTACCGCTTGTAAAAAGTTAACGATAGTCAATAAATCAGGCCGTAAGTCTTACCAATAACGTTACACCTGCTTAAATGACACAATGATGTTTACTAAGAAAGGGAAGCATCTACTTGTGGGGTTTTGTGTGTCTTTCCAAACTGAAAAAAAAAATATTTCTAAATGGAAAACAAGTAAACTATATATAAATTAAAAAAATAAATAAATATATATATATAGGGAATAATGTATCCACTACTGTAATTTATTAAGATATTATTAATCATCGAGGAGTTATATGACCATGTAAAGCTTTTATAAAGGTCACATAAATCCAAGGTGACTAGTAATGTCTATATAACTTTAAGTAGGGGGTACATTATGCATTATAATCTACAGTTTTGTTTTTGTGTTGCTTAGTTCCTTTGCTACATGTATATTCAATGTTTCTGGTACAAAATGCCACTTATAAAGTTGTTAAGCTTTTGCCCAAAAACTGAATTAATTTTTTTTATTGTTAAAGGTATACAGTATATGTAAAAAATGCTGTAGAACTAGAAAGAAAACTAAATTCATAAGAAAGTATAATGCTGCTCCTGATAGACTAAGGGCTCTTACACACGGACGTCTTTTCCTGTGTTCCCTTGCATTGAGCTTTCGTCTGTTTAGCCGCAGGGCAGCGCAGAAGTAGACGCACTCAATTATTGTGATAGGGGCTGTACTCACATAAACGCATGTAAACACCAAACGCAGATGGGATGCAGCATCTTATATTCCACCTGAGTTCAGGGGCTGCTGCCGCCTGGTGAAGCAGCCCTGATGCCGCCCCCGCTCTACATTTGTCTGTGCGAGTACAGCCCCCTTCACAATAATTGAGTGCATCTACTCCTGCGCAGGAAAAACATCTGTGTAAGAGCCCTTAGGCCTTTCTTGATTTATTTTTTTAATTTGTACATATCCCCCTTTGTTTGCTGTATTCATCTCAATGAACTTCAATACACCCATAACTAAGTCTTGTGCCACCTAATTCCTGTTGCCTTCTTGCACCTGTTTATTATCACGAAACTAAGCTATAAGGACTGAATTACATGATCCGATGGGTTGCACTGAGAGGAAACGCAGGCAACCAGTCAGAAGCACAGCAGCTACAAACTACATGCATCCAACATTCATCCAAACACTGCATGCTGTGTCTTCATCCGACAGTCGGACGCATGTAGTTTGTAGCTGCGATACTTCACTAACTTACAATACATTTTGCCCCAACGAGTGGTCGCCTGCGTTTCCTTGCAGCGCGACCCAGTGCTCCCCATCAGATCATGTAGCACTGCCTTGCATCTAGTTCTGCACCCCCAGCATGCAATCAACTAACATAGCATTGCTGAGGATTAAAGGAGTACTAAAGTATAAAGGAACAGTTCACTGTTAAAATACTGGCTAAATAGATAGGCTTTGCAAAATTAAAAATGTTTCTAATATAGTTAGCCAAAAATGTAATGTATAAAGGCTGGAGTGACTGGATGTCTAACATAATAGTGACTTGAAGGGGGGGCACATGGGACATAACTGTTCAGTGAGTTTACAATTGATCCTGGGCAGTGCTAAAGCGTGGACACGACTGGCGTCTTTGCACAGGCAAAAACGTGTGTGCTTGCGCACATGGTCAGCCTTATAAAGCAGCGCCTCCCCTTTCAGTTTCTTGGCGCCCATAGAAACTATAGGCGCAATCTCCCGCCCGCTCGCACAGTTTTAAAAGAATTCTGTGTTTACGTGTATATTACATTGTACAATTTAAAAAAAATAAGGTCTGCTTTTGAACATTTAACTGAATGCATGTTTATCTTTAAGTGTACTTGTCACAGCGTGGCTGTTATTGATCCTTTTGCTTGTATTCGGCACCACATGCCCACTGCACATAGTGGCCGGCATTCTCAGGGAAGATAAATAAGATCATATACTTGACAGTTCACAAGATGTGCTTTGAAATGGCAAGGATCGGGTAATATAAATAAAGCTGTGGCCGACCTTCACCCACAATTCTGTTTCAGTGTCTTTATTATAACATGGAGTTAAAGGGTAGCCCCATCTGGGCAAAATGTTAGGTTCCATAGTTCATAAACATCTTCACAGTCTTATTATTTAGCTCAGATTCAAAAGCAACAGCTATGACCCACGTGGCCCTCCCTCAATTCACTTACTACCTGTTAACCCGGGTAACCAGTCAGTGGAGCTGAAAAGTAGTGTTCTGTTCTGTTCTGTTAGACATCAAGTCACTCCAGCCTTTATACATTAACTAACTATAATAGAAACATTTTTTATTTTGCACAGCCTATTTATTTACCCAGTTTTTATTTTTACACACAATTCCTTTAACTAAGAAGTAGGCTAGAAATGTTGTACATTAGGTTTTGGGGTTCTGTACCAGTCCAAGGCAACCACAGCCCTTTAGGACGGAAGATCTGTGTCTCCAAAGATGCCCCAGTAGCTCCCCATCTTCTTTTCTGCTGATTCACTGATTCACATGCTCTGTGCTGCTGTCACTTACTGAGCTTAGGGACCCACTATACAGTATATATAGAATAGAAATGTCACAATATAAGGCTGATTGGTAATTAATACAGATAATTACAACATGGCAGCACAGAAACCAGTGCAACTAGCATCAGAATTTAATAATGAGTCCTGTAACATTATCTTATATTACAGGCCAACCTCATTTTCTGCTTCATAGTTTATGACCACCCCTAAGCTTAGCTTCTCAATAGCTGCTCAGAGCCCACTGACACAGACACTTTCCAAGATGGTGACCCCCTGTGACAAGTTTGAAGTCTTGGATCATTGCTGCTACTGAAAAACTGAAACGTTAGGCTGGTGCAATAATTTCAGTATATAAAACATGATTTTTTAAGCCCTATTCATTTTTAGGGATTAGTTCTCCTTTAAGCATATTCATTGTTAGGCTTTAGTTCTACTTTAAGGGAGCTGCAGTGTAAGAAACCTGAACATTCATTAATAAAGCCTACTTATGATTTACTGTCAGCTGAATTGATTTCTCAAATTAACTTTCTAAATAAATGATCTTGCAGATATACCTGCGCTATTTTAATCAGAATAAGCAGTATATTCTCTATTTCTTGTCTATTATCTTCACTATTCATTTAGAGTTGAACTTTGTAAGAAGTATTATTTCCACATTGTATTTAAAAGTCAAAACAACTAATTAGTTCCCCTGCATAAAAATCTGTTGTTTGATGTTACTAATTAGATGATTGCTATACCCAAACTGCAGTAATTAAATTAAATTATAAGGCACAGTGACCATATAGATCGTTATCAGGACACTGCACAGGAACAATGATTTGTCTGAATGTTACATATCAGCAATGAAATGGCTCAGACTGCCCTGACATAAAACAGATACTGCCACTAGAAATTAAACTTTTTTTTTTTTTACATTATAACAATGTCTTTGTATGCTGTTTATAGTTTTGCGTTCTGTTTTATAGCGTTCAGCCGCAGGGGAGTGCAGGAATAGACGCAAGCAATTCTTTTCAATGGGGCTGTACTCACACAAGTGCATGTAGGCGCCAAATGCAGGTTGAGACCCAACATGATGCATTTTTCATGCGTTCGGCGCCTACATGTGCTTGTCTTGTGTGAGTATAGCCCCACTGAAAAGAATTGCTTGCATCTATTCCTGCTCTCCCCTGCAGCTGAACGCTATAAAACGGAAAGCAGGGGAGCGCAGCTTTAACGGCTCGTGAGTAAGAGCCC
>CM044433.1:146746300-146758450 GCA_024363595.1 Xenopus borealis | reverse complement strand
GTGCGCAACTTCGCCTGGCGTAAGGGTGCAAAGTTGCGCTAGTCTATCTACTTTGCTAGCTAATTTTTGCCAGGGACACTGTTAGTGAATTGGCGAAGTTGCGAAATGACATCATGCTGGCGAATAAGCGCTAGCGTTATACGCTTCACACTTTAGTGAATTTGCCCCATAAGCTGAATGTTCAGACATAATATAATGTATATAAGAAATATCGGTATTGGAACAAACCCATAAGGGGTCATAAGCATAACAATCCACAAAGTGTAATTCTGGAAAAAATCACTATGTTTTTTTTACCAACAATGCAGTGTTTTCCCCGTAATTCCAGTGTCACATGTAATTGAGGATAAAACTTGCAGGAATTTTCTCTAAAAATAAGTTTAGTTGGAGTCATTTCCAGCACTCAACATCAAAATTACATATATATTTGATTCTTTAGGCACAAGTTTAATGGGAACCCACCTTTGGGGGTGGCGGTAGTGCCAGGTTTCTCCTGCGCCAATAAGCAAAAATTAAAGCAGAAACACAGAGTATACAAAATCAGCCCTTAGTAAATATAATTTTTGTACAAAGCAACTGTGGCAAAATTTGTGTGACTGCAACTGCACTTAGACAAGCCGACAGGTAAGGCTAGAGATAAGCATAATACAGTTGTATAAAGTAACCCGACAATGTGAGTCGGAGTGTCCACACTATGTAGAGATTAAAGCACCAAAAAATTGGAGGACTAAACCTCCAACCCACATATGTCTGGGTAATGTATTAGGTAATACAAATGTTTAATTAAAAAGCAATTTTTATTCGCCACCATGCCAAGTCAAACAAGTTTAAAATAACACACAATTAAAACCAAGCAGCACTGCTAAGGGATCCCTTACATTATCCAATGTATCAAAATGCTTTATATAATATTGCTACCACAAAATGAATTGCTTCTTAGAGAGAGCTAAACAGCTAATAGCAAATAATATGTCCCAATAGTGAAAAACAATATCTGTAAAATCACAGATTAGTGATTTGGAGGTCTGGCAGTATCTTGTGAGATAATAGTGAGGATCAACCGAGGGCTGTATTCAGGGCCGGGCCATGCTCTCACTGGCGCACCCAAGGCAATTCTGTCTGACTCTGCCCCCTCACGCAGAGGCACATTTGGTGGGCGGGGATGGAGGAGTGACGCGCCGGGAGGTGTGCGAGGGGTAGCGATGCAGCTGGAGGTGTGCAAGTCGCTGGGAGGTGCGTGAGGGGTAGCGACACAATGGGAGGGGTGCGAGGGTTAGTGACGCGCCAAGAGGGGTGCGAGAGGTAATCCTGTGCTGGTTTGGGTGTGCAGGTCGATATGGATGAGAAAATCCTCTCCTAGCAGGATAGAGACTAGGGGAAGCCAGGCAGAAGAGGTACGTGCCTGGCGCCCCTTTAACTTTGCGCCCTAGGCAAGTGCCTCTTCTGCCTACCCCTAGTTCCGGCCCTGCTGGGTAGATTCGCAACATAGAAAGAAAAAGTGATTATGTACTGCGAAATTGGACTGTAGTTGTAAGATTGTGTTGGACAAAAATGCCTTAAAAAAGCTCAATCTTGTGTCCCATTAGCAGTGCAACCACCACAATCTTGTACAAGTCCGGCCAGTACACTGGTATGTACACTGTGACAGTCATGCAATCATTGGTACCTTCTATGCGCTATATATCCCGTGAAAATTGTAAGTAAACATATACAGACCAATCTTCATGTTTATAGGTCCCGAGCGTAGAGTCTTTGTCAGCCGCTTTGTGTCCTCACATGCCGGGTACTCGATGGAAGGGATCCCGTCCTAGCTGCGCAACGCTGCGCATTCACCCCAACAGCCTGTTTCGCTGCAAACGCGGCACTTAGTAACTACAGTTAGTAAATTTAGTCCCCTGGAAAATCTGATGATCGAAGCAGATTTTATAATTGGCTCAAGCTTCTATTTTTGCAGTTTTTAATTTGTATCCATGTTCATCTAATAATCGTTATAGAGGAATTAATAAGGAGTGATTCCAAAAGGTTAAATATATACAGTATATAATACATGTTTATTAATTTGTTGTACAATATAACAGCAAAGCTACTCTGCACAGGGAGACTTTCTTAACATATACATATAGATTTAAATACTGTGCAATTCCTGCCAAGATAGTACTATGTATAAAGGGATGGTCATTTCCTATTCACCTAAACTAGGTTCAGATAATATAGATACAGTAATAACTCAGCAGTACAATGTCATCCTGTTCAGCATTACAAAACAGATATAGATAAAGCAATAGAAAGGGAGAGAGCTTGCCTAATACTATATCAGTTGCTGTCAAAAAGTCCTTTACTGAAGCTGATCTCAGACATTGCAGTGATCATCTACTCTCATCCCCCCTTCTCAATGATCGTGTTGTACTTTTACATTGGAATGCTATAGTGCACATTTATTTAGGTTGTAAACACTAATTGTGCTCTCGGTAGGAGTATTTATCTCCGATGATTCAAACATAAACGTAGCACAACCCAGGGCACTCAAAGTATATAACATCCAAATTTATTGCTGATATTTTGGATGAACAGAGTAGCAACAACTCATATATATATATATATATACATATATATATATATATCTGTCATCAGTGGCGTAACTGGATGTTACTGGGCCCCACAGCGAAATCATTTTAGGGCCCCCGATATATCCATCGGTTGTCCTGTTTGACTAAAATATGTTGAGGTCGCTCATTAATTTTAGGCCTCATAGGCCTCATACCTCCTGGCCCCCCCTGCAGCTGGGTCTGCTTCCTCTGTAGTTACGCCCCTGTCTGTCATGATAATCAATGTCTGTTGCCTACTTTCTTCTGCAAACCAAATAGGCAAAACATTGACTTGCTCTGACTAAGTTCTACAGTAAGATCCAGTCTTAGAACTAAGCTGTATTGTTTTCAATCAAAAGTGGGAACACTCTGGTAGATTTTGTCATACTACCAACAAAAGTTTTGACTGAAATTTGTGTAATGTAACAATGAATTTGCAGACACTTGTCTTACCAATAATATTTTTAGTAGGAAAGATTGGCTGGATCTCTTAAGATTACATATGGTTTAGTAAGAAAAATTATGAAATTAATTTTCAAGAGACAGTATACATCCCTTTTCTACATGTACTTGGTGAATAGGGCATGTGCTAAATATACTTTTTGCCTATTTTTTTAATTAAGGAATATTTCTGGTTTCTGACAATGAAGAAGAATATGAAGCTAGTTTCTCCTTAGGTCTTCCAGTCACTTCCTAATCCCAAAGAACTTCAAGGGAGCTGATAAAATGGAATAGCACTCCACTGAAAAGCCCCCAGTAATAAGCCAATCAAAGACCTCAGAGTGCTGAACAAATTGCACAGTTTACAAAGGAAAGGGGGAGGCTTGTCATGAGAACCGTTACCTTTTAGTCCAGCTCTAGACTAAATTAGGCAAATACTACAGACTTAGGAGTATTTGTGGGTGATAATAAATGTAGCTGTAAAAAGCATTCATGTCCTTTATTGCAGAAGTTGTGACACAAGCTTTCGGGGAGTAACCCCTTCTTCAGGTGAAATTCAGAAGGGGTGCTTCTTCCCTTGTATATTCTAAATACCATTGGACTTGGAGGCTGTCTGGGAATTGAATGCTGCCTATAAGTAAGTAAGTGGTGCGCAGCCGTGAAGTGTATTTGTGCTGGGCTGTAACAAGCAGGCCATCAAGCACCAACAACGTATTGTCCTGTACTGAAAGTAATATAGTGTTATAGGAGGGGAATTCAACTTCACAGTGTAAGACTCCATTTAGCATATCCAGTGCATTTTTTGTCTTAAGTATTTAAAAGGGACAATATTGAAACATATGGTCAATATAAGAGCAATTAAACTGAAAAAGGCTATGGAAAATTGTAGTTATGAAGAAAGGTATTATTTAAAGTGAGGAAGAGGTACCTAAAAGGGCACTATGTGTAAATATGTATGGGGCCCATACAATCTGTTCTGCAGCAGGACTTTAGACAGAACGCAATGCCTTGTAATGATGTATATTATATATACTATGTATATTATATAGTGTAACTAACTTGGATGTACATGGCTGTACATATTTACAATTCAGTATAGATCAAACAGGGAGGACAAACATTGCAATAACTAAAAATTATATATATATATATATAGAGAGAGAGAGAGAGAGAGTTAAAAGAATAGGTGCCATGTGCTCAGATAGATAAGAGGAAGGAAGCCCTTGCCCTGTAGAGTTTAGAAAGAGGCAAAGAAAGAAGAATGTTTGCAATGTTTTTGTACAGTGATAGTGGTGAAAATGTGGAGTTGTGTCACTGAAATGGTTGTACTGGAAGATATTAGATTTGCATAGGAGAATATAAACAGTTAAGACTATTAAAGGGATCCATATAGAATTAATCCAGAAGCACACCAGACACTTTGAGGCCTTTCCACAAATCCAGGCCTGAACACACCAGCCTCTGCCCCCTGTGTGCAATAACTGTCTTGAATATGAAATGCCTTTCACTGCACTTTCCATAACCACTAAAGTGACTAAAGTCACTGCACTTTCCATAACCACAGGGACAGATGGATTACATTCATGCCAGTTACCACATACATGGACAGAAGTTGGCTGAATCATTGTGTTCTCTTCTGGTGGAGAAATATCATGCATGACAGTGGACTTAGGTAGAATTCACATAGACAAAACTACAAAAATGTCTGTGTATTTTATCAGTACAAGCTACATTGAAACTATGGGGCATACTTACCAAAGGTTAAAAAATACCTTTCTTTTAACATCCATTTTCTTTTAACATGCATTTTTACCAGAGAGGAAAATTCATTAGAGGTTGAATTGTTTATTCCTGGTAAAGTTTTCCATGTTATTTTCCATGTTTTTAAATTAAAAAATTACACTTACCTGTAGGGTTGCCAACTGGCCGGTATTTTACTGGCCTGGCCGGTATTTTTTATGGTTTATCCCAATGTTATAAATAGGAAAAAAAGATAAATATATAGGAAGGCCGGTATTTTTTTCAAGAAAAGGTGGCAACCCTACTTACCTGTGAACAACAAATTATTCTCCAGCTTTCAGAAAATTAAACCTATTTTATCATGTGTCCTAACAAGACATGAGCCAGCCTTCCAAAAAAAAAAGTCCAAAGGTTTTTTAGAGTCAACGGTAGAAAGGTCCGGAGGCGCAGTATGTAGCAATTCAGAGATAGAACATTGGGGATAAAAAATCTGGACTATTTCTATGCTGGCAACTAAACAAAGTGGACTAGATGCGCCTATTTTTAACTCTACAAAGTGTGAGTGCAATTTTTAAATGGCATTTATAAGTAATAAAGAGATGTACACTATTTCTGTGCTCCATATCGTTTTAGCAGCAAGGAAAACTAAACCATGGCACCTGAATTAATCTGATATGTGCTAACATGTGGTGGAACCAAAAGGTTGTGGATTGCAAGTTAAGCACCATAAAAAGGGGGAAATAAGGGTAAAGTACAGGAGGTTGTGGAACTACAACATTGAGGAAAATACTACACTATATTATACCCTTATCCCCTTTTTCCTTCCTTTTTTCCCCAGTGCTCTTTCTCTGAATTGCTACATACATACTGTGCCTCTAGAGCTTTCTAGCCCTCTATTTTTTTCCACAAAAACAAAGTCTGCTTAGAAGTCTCCTTCCCCTAGAAAATAACCCATTACAATATGCAGGTATAGGATCTAATATCTTGAATGATTGAGACCTGGGTTTTTCAACACACTGCTAAAAATCATTTAAACCTGACATAAACCTAAATGGATTGTTTTCCCACCAATGTGGATTTGTGCAGCTTAGTTACCATCAAGATACAAGGTTTTATTATTACACAGACAAGTTAAATAATTAAAAAAAATAGAATTTCTTGCTTTAAAAACAGTTGAACGTGGAATATCTTGCATGCTTTATTATATAATCGCTAGAAACAGTAACAGGTGTGCACTCTTGTCCACATTATTAATTCATTTTTTAACGTTACTCTCTCTTTAACCAGTATATTAGAGCAGGCTCCACTTGCTGTTGTCTGGAGTAAATGAATCTTGATGTAACCTTATCTCTTGTTATCGCTTCCCTATTTAGGAGACAAACTGGTGCCTGATGCTATATTAACGCTTGACTCTTGGAGTATGGGACTCACATGGCTTGTGTATTAGAAGTTCTATGTGGGTCAGGTGTACAGTTAAAGCGGCTGCACATTCCATAAACAGTCATTTTTCACTTTGTTTTTCGGGCTGTAATTGTAATGTTTTTAAAGTTTAAAGGCACAATATACAGGTTTGAGATCCATTATCCATACTTTCAATACCCATAAAGTTCCCAAATACAGGAATGTGATTACCTATAGAGTCCTGTACAGTTCTTCATTTTTTCCATTTCTGTAGTAATAAAACAGTATGTTGCACTTGATGATTTTCTCACTCACTTGACACTATTTAAGATTTTACATCCTCTTCAACCAAAATATGACTGCAATTCATGCACCAGTGCAGGTCTGGCAAAATTGAGTTATTTTCTATGGGAGGATGAAGAACTATTTGATATGTTAATACCCACTAATAATCCGGTTACAATCTTTGAATTAAATATTTCTACTTTGACAACATTTCCATTACTACTTCAATAATTATTACATGATTACATAATTATTATGTTTACAAATATTTTTTAAAGTTTATAAACAGGGTCGGACTGGGGGGGCCCCACTGGGGCTTCTGCCTCAAGGTCCCCCTCTGGACCCTGCTCTAAAGTTCCTTTTTAAATGTCTATAAGCTATAAGTTTTTTTTTAAAGGAAAACTATACCCCCCGAACAATGTAGGTCTCCATAAAAAGATATTGCATAAAAGAACTCATATATAAAACCCTGCTTCCTGTAAATAAACCATTTTCATAATAATATACTTTTTTAGTAGCATGTGCCATTGGGTAATCATAAATAGAAAATAGCCATTTTAAAAAATAAGGACAGCCTCCTGGGATCGTATGATTCAACAGTGCACACATATCAAACAAACTATAAAGTTAGGTCACATGACCTATTTTTTATCTTATTATAGAGACCTACATTGTTCGGGGGGTATAGTTTCCCACTTAACTTGATATAAACTACCTGTTGCTCAAGTATTCATTTTGGGGATATAGTTTTCCTTTAAGTTTAGTGCCTGTTTGAATAATCGATGCAGAAAAAATATACAAAATATAACATTCATCATTGCAACGTTATCAGCGCTGTTACAGAATATGTGAATGTTACCATGGTTTTCATTACAACAATGCCTTGACATGCACATTATATTTGAAGGAGTTAACTGTGGCCAAAATTAAATTCACTCTTCAGATGCTGTCATTCATGACACAATCCGCAAAGCTGGAAGTCACGGCGAAATATTGCAAGATTTCGGGTACTCAGGAATTGCAATTTTTACTTATGCCCCTGATGAAGCAGAAGTAGAAACCATTTGCAGTTATTAATTAATGTTGTATTTTATGGACAGAGTCCAGCACTGCCAACAGTTTGGTTGGGCAGTGGGTGTGTTTACAAATGAGCGCTTTTTATTGGTCAATTATATTAAAAGTTTTAACTACAAGTTACTTTTGATATGCTGCTGTCTGAACTGGTTTGCTTTGAAGTGTTAAGCGGATACTAAAAGTATCCATTTTCTTATGGGTTCACCTAATTTACCTATATAGGTAAATGAATGAACCAATACACTGCATGCACAAGATGAGCATTCATGTGGCCTAAGCTATCCTCTTATCACTGTTAAAGGACCAGTAACATCAAAAAAGTTTTTTTTTTAATTTGTTAGTATACAATGAAAAAAAAAAACCACCAAGACAAATTAAACTTTAAAATCACTCACAATTATAATAAATGGATAAAACTACTGTATCACTCCCCTAGAGCTGCCCTACTCCTTAATGGTATCTACTCTAAACAATTCCCTCTACACAGGGGTACGAGACAAGGGTGCCCAATGTCCCCCCATCTTTTTGCTTTAGCAATGGAGCCCTTTGCTCAGGCAGTCAGGCGGCAAACAGGCATTAAGGGCTGGAAACTGGGAAATAGAGAAGAGCGAATACAGTTATATGCTGACGATACCCTGATATATTTAGGAGACGTGGGCCCTTCCCTGCAGAAGTTGATAGAAATAACCACTAAATTCGCTCATATATCCGGTCTGGTCACGAGTGTAGCCAAATCTAGTATCATGCTGGTAGACAACCAATTAGCACAGAATGAGGTGATAGACTCTCCCTTCCAAATAGTAAAACAATTTACTTACCTGGGCGTAGTAGTAGCGCTACCCATCTCCGATTACTACAAACTAAATGCTATACCCATGTTGGTATCAGTTGGGAAAAAGACCAAAACCTGGGAATCATTGATGCTCAGCCCAATGGGTAGAATTCAACTCATAAAAATGATCCTTCTCCCCAAGATTAACTACGTTCTCCTGCAAGCCCCTACCTGGATCAAAAGTACATTTTTCAATAAAATTAATTCTAGCTTTAGGCAACTAATCTGGGCTGGTACCAGAGCTAGACTTGGTTTAAATACCCTAACCAGGGATAAGTCGCAAGGTGGTGTTTCATTTCCAAATGTATTCC
The DNA here is from genome assembly GCA_024363595.1 of Xenopus borealis. Classification (NCBI taxonomy): domain Eukaryota; kingdom Metazoa; phylum Chordata; class Amphibia; order Anura; family Pipidae; genus Xenopus; species Xenopus borealis. Next base: position 146,749,781 of record CM044433.1, on the reverse strand, counting down.
TGTACTTCTTGGCTGCACAATTAAGTCACCTGGTGGCTTGGACAGAAGATTCCTGTCACCAGTCATTATACCAATTACACAGAGTCTTAATCGGGGGCACAACCTCTCCATTTCAATGGCTCCTTATTAAAAAACCACAAGGGATTGTCTATCCAAACCAGGTAATAACCTATGTGCGCACAATCTGGAGGAAAGCCTTACAAAAGACTTCGTTTAACAATATACTAGCACAGACTCCCTTGTGGGGTAACCAGTTGTTCCCAGGTGTAGCAAGACTGGGCAGGAATCCTCTTTGGGTGAGGTGTGGAATCAGGGACATAGGAGATGTTTGGTTTGACGGGGCTATGATTCCATTCGAAATGCTGCAAGACAACCTACAGTTGCCTCCTCATCAATGGCTAAGATACAACCAGGTAAAGAGGTGTCTATCAGCTCAACATAATCAACAACCAATCCAACTAGCCCAATACAGTATAATGGAAAATATCTGCCAAGGCTCGACAAAGGGCCTAATCTCAAAAATTTACTCAAATCTACACTCAAAACTCTACAATAAACCTTTAGACTCCCTTAAGGAGAAATGGGAGAAAGAGATAGGAGAACTCGAAAATGAGGACTGGGAAGAGCTATCGGCCTCTCCTCTCTCAGTTTCTGTGAATTACAGAGACAGGATGATACAACTGTATTTAATTCATAGGGCATATTATTACCCCGCCAAGCTGCACAGTATTTTCCCTGAGTCTTCCTCTGAATGCCCGAGATGTCATGTGCAAAACGCCTCCCTTACCCATATGATTTGGGAATGCCCTGCGTTATCACAATATTGGTCAGAAGTACTAGACATCTTAGACGCAGTTATGGAGACAAATATTTTAAGAAATGTTAAAGTGGGGCTATTTGGTCTAGGCCTGGATGATAAATTTACTTACGTACACAGTCTTTATATCAAAGAATGTCTTTTCCTAGCTAGGAAAATTATTACAAGGAAATGGAAAGACCCCTCTCCTCCCACCGCCGCGCAATGGCGTCGGGAAGTTAAGGTACTGTGCAGCTTGGAAAAGTTAATTTACAAAAAAAGAGGTAATTCCAAAAAGTTCCATAAAATGTGGGATAAATGGCTTGAATGGGAGGAGGTATGAGTTCAACTGAAAGGTCTGTTGTTATAGAGGCTGTGATCATGGTGATAAAATGAAAGTTGTGATATGAGCTGGATGAAACTTCTAATGACTGGTGCCACTTTGGCTCTATTGTATAAAGAAATGCACTGCTACTTATGAATGTTCCTATGTAAATTACTTGGTAACATACAATAAAGCACGCCTGAAGTTAAAAAAAAAACTTTAAAATCACAAAGTCTTTATTAAGAAATGACTAACTGAAGCTCCACTTCCTGTCCTCTTCAGAAAAGGCGACAGGGCGACCATCCATCTTGCAGTACTCGATTTCTCCTCTCTGGTTATTCACAGACAGGCAGCATGCAGTTGTGAAATCCCCCTACTCGTACATCGCGTTGATCACTATGTCCATCCTGCAGAGCCCCAAGAAGAGACTGACCCTCAGCGAGCATCTGCGAGTTCATCAGCAACTGCTTCCCCTACAACCAGGAGAAGTTGTCGACTGCTTCGTCCCCCAGGAGCCTGGCAACCTAGGCAAGGGCAATAACTGTGACACTAGTGGCACTCCCCGAGGACTCCTGGGGATCTCCTTGCTCCTGAGAGGTTGAATGTGCTTATGGTATTGCTGTGACCCTCAGCGAGCATCTGCGAGTTCATCAGGAACTGCTTCCCCTACAACCAGGAGAAGCTGTTGACTGCTTCGTCCCCTGGGTGCCCGGCAACCTAGGCAGGTTGCAACTACAGGAGGGCAACTACAGAAAAGAAAGTGTTTAGTACATCTCTTACAGCAGAAACAAAGCAGATGTCTAGACAAAAGCCTTCATTAGTCATTTTCATCCTAAAATGTCACTCCTTGTTCATGTGGGATACAGGGTTTAATTTGTAGGACACTGGTTTTAAATGGGGTTGGTTGTTATGACTTTTATGGCAATATCCTGAAGTGGCTACTTGAATTTTAACTGGAATGACTGAATCCTGAGAGACATGGACACTAAATTCCGTTTGCAACATCCATCTCACTTTCCTCCTGTTGTGTAATGGGAACCAAGCACTGGCATGTCACATGACTGTATCCTAGCAACCACTGCGCCTGGGCTCCTCGCTGCATCTTGCTGAATGAGCGAGCTGAGTATCAAAACAGGAATGAAATGATCAGTCTCCCTACATGCTCTGCTCTCTGACACCCAATCTGTGCCGTGTGATTGCACAATGAGGTGCCTTACTTGAGATATCAGTCTCATTTAAACTGTAATGTGGCTAAAAAGAAAAGTGTTCCTTCTAGATTTAGCTTCAGCGGAATTTAAAATGGCTCTAAATAAAGCCTGTCAAAAGCGGTAGCAGAATACTGTCTCAGTGTATAATTACTTCCCTTCTGCCGATTTAGAATTCTGTTTAGGGTTTATTATTACATGAATTTAAAAAGTACTAAGCAGCTTTCTGTTATATGTGAGATTTTGAAGTAAGTGTTCAGTAAAAAAATTAAAACTTGTTAAAATGACAGGCTGTGCAAAATGAAAAATGTTTCCGATATAGTTAGCAAAAAATGTAATGTATAAAGACTGGAGTGACTGGATGTCTAACATAATAGCCAGAACACTACTTCCTACTATACAGTTCTCTTGGTTTCCACTGATTGGTTACCAGGCAGTAACCAATCAGTGACTTGAGGGGGTCCACATTGACCATAATGGTTGCTTTTGAATCTGAGCTGAATGCTGAGGATCAATTGCAAATTATCTATTTACCCAGTTTTTATTTTTACACTGAACTGGTCCTTTAAAGGAGAATGCAACATGTTAGGAAAAAACCCTTACACCCCCACCCCAAGTAGACCCCCTTCCTTCTCCCCCCAGCCTAATTGCCCCTCCAGGAAAATGCCTCAAACATTTTACTTACTCCTCTGCGCATATTCTGTCCTCAGGGTTCTCGGGGGCGCCATCTTCTTTCTTCGTCAATCTTTGGAAGGAGACCAACGTTTTCAGCATATTCGCAGCTGGAGAATTTTTCAGTCCCAAACAACTGTGTCTGTTTCCGAAAATTTTCGTGACTTTCGGTGCATGCACAGTTGTTTGGGACAGAAAAAATTATCCAACTGTGCATCCGCCGAAAATGCCGCTCCGCTTCCGAAGATTGAAAATCCAGTTTTTATTTCATAACTGCTGTGGAGTTATTCAGACTGAATCCTGGACACACTAAATGATCTGGTACAAAAGTAGCCGAAACTCAATCATACAGCAATACTACCTTGTAAAGCAGTAAGGAAGCAGTCAATAATCTACAATTTAAATTAATGACCTTTTTCCAAAACTATTTGATACAGGGGTACACATGCACAATACAAGTTAAGTATGTTTTGTTTTTTTTGT
>CM044433.1:146715274-146725343 GCA_024363595.1 Xenopus borealis | reverse complement strand
ATATATATATATATATATATATATATATATATATATATATATGTATATAGGTGTGTGTAATATACACATATAATATAAAATATATATACAGTATAATATATGCTGTTTAGTAGGAAGACCAAGTCACTGTAAATATTAAATATTACAAATGGAAGCTTATATCTAAGTGGACCTTCAGCTCCTGCACCTGTTGACTAAAACACTCCGCATCCCGCAACGCAGCCCAGGCTATAAGGGAGTGCTGAGTGTATTATTTAAAAAGATCCCTGTGCTGTGCTCACCAGAGCGTAGCGTGTTTACAGTACTCCGTGCACCCGTTTATATGTCGTAAGCTTTTTTTTCTGTACAGCAAATATTACACACTGTGGTTGATGGGGTGGGAGAGTTAACCAACCTGTCGGCTGTCAGTCACACAGTGGTGTGTCCTAGTCGCAGAAAACAGGCGGTTTGCCGTGTGCTTGTCTTTTGTTACAGTTTAACCAAAGCCAAACAGCACTTGCCTAGGATTCCCTAGTATTACACAAGTGTTTGTGATCAGCAGCCATGGAGAAATAAATTGGTATGTGTCTGTTTGTGCATTCTAGAGCCAAGGCTGAGTGTGTATGTGTGTTCCTAACATTGTCATCTCTGTGTTCCTATTGGTGAAAAATCTGTCTGTGACTGACAAAAACAAACACACCAATCGCTCTGGCCCTTTATTGGCTAATTGAGGTCTGCAGAAAATGGGCTCCATTCTGATCCGTGTTTGTTGCGTCATGTTGTTTCCATACCCCACCTGTTCTTGTGCTGCAGAAATGTTTCCCAGTTTAATTGAAAGATGCATGTTTTTTCCGGGGTGTGCTCAATTACTTTGTAGTCTGGCTTTGTCGTTATCATATAGATCATAGGCATTATTTGTGATGGTCTCCTTTTTGCCTACCTCAGTCTAGTCTGATCTGATATAAGGAAATGGGCCTTCCACTCGTGCTTATATGTAAATGTATATAAAATATCTTCGGAGCTTAGAAGCCAGCACAGCCTTCCTTTTATTATCAGCTCTTGGAAGAAGTTCTGCTGAAGCGAGTGTGCATGTATAATAATAGTTATGTTTTTGCCCCAACAAAGTCATTTTTCTCATTTTGTGTCTAGATGGGAAGTAGATCTTGAATTAGAAAAACTCATGACTTCATCAACTACTAAAAGTCAGATATAGATACTACTACTAGTAAAAGTCAGAGCACCCACCAAGTGCTGACAAGCAGCTATAATAATTTTTTTTTTTTTACCTGTACACAATACAATCTTCACCAAAAATACTCTCACAGTCACAGTGCCAGCCCTATTACTAGATGAGAGAAAAATGTACTTTCTTTAGATCCCCACTGTACACAGCTGCTGCTCTGCTGCAAGCCACAAAAGCTATTCACCTTATAGTATGACTTGGAGAGGTATATTCTGAGACAATTTGCAATTCAGAGTGATGGTGCCCATAGTAGCAGTGAAACAATAGCCTGTGTTAAAGAGTGTGGCTGTGGGACAGTAGGGAGAGAGATGGTGCCTATAGCAGTGGCATAACAGTCCCTTCCCAGAGAAAGATGGTGCCTATAGTAGCAGTGGGGAATAGTCTCTGGGAGAGGGAGTGTGACTGTGGGATAGCAGGTATAGTAGGGAGAGATGGGGCCTATAGTAGCAGTGGGATAATAGTCTCTGTGTAGGGAATGTGGCTGTGGGATAGCAGGAGTAGTACGGAGAGATGGTGCCTATAGTAGCAGTGGGACAATAGCCTCTGGTAAAATAATGTGGCTATGGGATAGTAGGCAGAGATGGTGCCTATAGTAGCAGTGGGATAACAGTCACTGGGAAGGGATTGTGGCTGTGGGAAAGCAGGTATCGTAAGGAAAGATGGTGCCTATAGTAGCAGTGGGGATAATAGTCTCTGGGAAAGGGAGTGTGGCTGTGGGATAGCCGGTATAGTAGGGAGAGAAGGTGCGTATAGTAACAGTGGGATAATAGTCTCTGGGAAGGTGCTGTGGTTGTGGGATAATCGGTATAGTTGGGAGAGATCCTATCGTAAAAAGTGGGGACACAAATACGGGAGTTTTTTCAGGGAAAACAAGACTAAACTTAAGCAAATGGCAAAACTAAGAAGACCATTGAAAAAAATCAGTATATGCTGTTTGAAAATGATACTTTTCATAAAGGTAAACTCGGTTAAAGGAGAGCTAGTAGCAGATAAGCTACCCAATTTTCTTAAAGGGAAACTGTCATGGGAAAACATGATTTTTTTTTTTATTATTAAATGCATCAGTTAATCATGCTGCTCCAGCTGAATTCTGCACTGAAATCCATTTCTCAAAGGAGCAAACAGATTTTGTTATATTCAGCTTTGAAATTTGACATGGGGATAGCCATTTTGTCAATTTCCCAGCTGCCCCATGTCATGTGACTTGTGCCAGCACTTTAGGAGGGAACTGCTTTCTGGCAGGCTGTTGTTTTCCCTTCTCAATGTAACTGAATAATACGCAGTGGGACATGGGTTTTACTATTGAGTGCTGTTCTTAGATCTAATAGGCAGCTGTTATCTTGTGTTAGGGAGCTGTTATCTAGTTACCTTCCCATTGTTCTGTTGTTAAGCTGCTGGGTGGGGGAAAGGTAGGGGATATATCACTCCAACTTGCAGTACAGCAGTAAAGAGTGATTGAAGTTTATCAGAGCACAAGTCACATGACTTGGGCAGCTGGAAAATTGACAATATGTCTAGCCCCATGTCAGATTTCAAAATGAAATATAAAAAAATCTGTTTGCTCTTTTGAGAAATGGATTTCAATGCAGAATTCTTCTGGAACAGCACTATTAACTGATGCATTTTGAAAATTTTTTTTTTCCCCATGACAGGATCCCTTTAAGAGGTAGGAAATTTAGAGCATGTGATGGATATGAGAACATTGCCACTGTTTCAAAGGACACATATAACACATATAACTAAAAACTCCCTAGTTTTGTAGGCAGTTATGAATAATATATTTTGTTGCTCACATTGGACTAAAAATTATTTCATTTTAATTGTTCATTTCTTGCTGTTCCAGGACTTCATTATCTGTTGCATTCACACCTGTTTCTTGGGTCAAATCTAATAGACAAAAGCTAATAGATTAGCCACAATAGAAGCTGTTTGTTTAGGATAGCGCTGCCATATTAGCTTATTGTGATATCACTTCCTGCCTGAGTCTCTCCCTGTTCCCTCATAGCTCTGGGCTCAGATTGTAGCGGGGGAGGGGGGGGGGTGGGAGGGAGAGAGGAACAAACTGAGCATGCTCAAGCCCTAGCCCTAGAGGTTTAAGATGAAAAAAGTCCGATACAGAAGTTCATGTGTACACGATAGAAAGAAAGAAATGCTGTGTTTCTTTTGACAGAGGCAATGTTAGTTTGAGGGTTTACTGGTGTATTTATATAGATCTTTCTGATAAAGCTCACTTCATTTTATTTTAGCCTTTCCTTCTCCTTTTAAGTTCCCTCAGAGTAATCTGTAGCAGCCATTTGTTTCTATAATGATCTTGGCTTTTTCACCCCCTGCCTCAAATATGACTGTATCAGAACACACAAGACGCTCCCTATAGACACCAACATCATTATGATAGAAACAGCAACCAGAAGTGACCCATGGTTCATTTAAAGGCATTGTGCCCATATGGAAGTGTCCAGATGGCTGGGTTGAAAGGTTTCATCATCACTCTAGCTATGCTGAGCCAGTTCATTTCAAGCAGTCCTTTTATAGTTAAAATAGTCATTCTCTCAGCTGTTTTTGGTTCATACTAGGTATCATGAAAAGGCCTCTAAACATTCATTTGTACCATTTATAAGTAAAGGCTAAAATAGACTATTTCTAGAAATTGGTTATATTTAATAAACTTCAGAAGAGTTTGTCAGTCTTGGATCTTTTTAGACCATATTTTGTGTTCCAGTGACCTGGTATATGCTCAGTGTGCGCTGGGTTGCTGTAGAGAATCAAAACTGGGGCAGAGAGTGAGTTGCTGGTGCCTACAGGATAGAGACTGGCAGGTCGAGTAACGTTGTAATACACAAAAGGTCAGGTTTTGGGTGGAACGCTTCCTATTCAGATAGGTAGTCTGTGGGTACCTTTCTGGGTAGGTCAGATGTTGTCTGAGCCCTTCCTCTCACCCCTGATGATCGTGTCATATTTCCCCTTTACCTGGTTGAGCTGCTGTCGGAAGTGACATCACTTCTGATTCATGGTGACATCACTTCCAGTCACACAGTCCTGGGTTGGGTGGTAAGTAATCATATTGTGGGTCGGGGAGAAGGCGTAAGTGGCGTGCAGGTTGCTTCAGTGGGTTTGCCCAACTGGACCTCTACATAACTCTACTACAGGGCTTATCAATTCTGTTGCTATGGAATGTGGATATGAATTAGACTAAGTTACATATCCGCAGCAGCCCAGGAATTGTATTGTGGATAAGCCGAAAAGAAGATGGTAAGCTACTGGGGTCATCTTTCATAGAAACAGATCTTCACTACTAAATGAGTATGGTGGCCTTGGGTGTAGAATGTTTAGACTAAATCTTTACTTCTCAGTTAAACTGGTAGAGCCATCAGTGCATTATGTGTAACCTGTATATAGTTCAGCTGAGGATTCATCCAGGTGTGCTTTTTGTTTAAAAGGGAAAGGAACTGAGTGCTTGGTTTCTGTGTAAGCAAACAGTATCTCGCTGCAGTGGTGAATGGGCTGCTTTTTGTCGGGTCAGCTTTGCTCACTGCCTAACTCAGCACTGCATCCATTCTCTGAATGAAGGAATATGTGTTATCTACTTATGAATAGAGGGTGGCGGCACTGATCCATGGAATGAATGAGGCCACTGTGCTACACTGGACTAGCTCACTGCTTTGGAGGCATTACATTATTATAGTTATGACAGCTGTGGGGGACACTTGAGGGCTTCTAAAGTAGCCTGCTAGCCATTTACTCCCATTACTCTAGGTAGTAATAAAAACAGTAATAATAGCAGGAAAACATATTATTATTTTCTCTCTGTTAGCTTTGCACAGTAATTCCATAAACATGGAAATTTCATCAGGGAAACTTGGCTGCTGATATTTTAAGTACAGATTAGAAATTTTCGATCCGGAACATTTTCACAAGCTCTAAAAATGCTGATAGAAATCCCTGTAGTGTAATTGCCATTAAAGTCTGTAGTTAGGATCTGACCCTGGTACCTCCCAATAGTTAACTTCTGTAGGACATCCCTGATTTTTATGGGACAGCCCGAAATCGCTGACCACAAAAGCCACAGAAATTAATGGATAAGTTTGCACAATTGTGTCAGATTTGGGGCATACCTTATTGTGACGGGCCATGGCCGTGACAGGTTAGGGATATGGCTTGGTTTTTTTTTCATTCAAAAACTATACATTTCTCTGCTTTAACCAAACTGGTAATTAGCTATCACCACTGGATCAGCACAGGTCGGTGAGACCTATACAGAAAATATACCCTAAGAGTAACTTTTAAAATAATACAGACAGCTGCACCTTTTGTTTTGTTTTTTTTTTTTTTAATTCTTTTTAGCTTGTTGGACAGATTTGATAGCTTACTATTTAGCCAGTTCAATCGCAGTCCAACTTCCGGGGTTATATTCTCTAGGCAAGTTGTCAAAATGACAGACTTATTAAAAAGAAAAGCCATAAAAAATAACATTTACAAATTAAGCATTTGCCATTTTAAAATTCTAGTGTGAATAGCAGCACAAGCTTATTTTTACAGCACTTTTGTGGTTGAAGGATCTTATTTGATGAGTTTTTTTTAATCCCTATTGTAAAGGAAAGCTTTATCAAACCGTTTCCTGCAATGGTTCCCTGCCCAGTTTCCTATCGGCACACTATGCCACACTGTTGAGGGTGGTGCCTGGCTTTATTAAACCTAAATATGTTTATGTTTTACAACTGAAACTTAAATCTGTACATGCAAAATTATGGAAATGTTTGAATGAAGGTGCTACTATAGCTTCATTTTCTCTTCTTTCTCCGGATGTGTCTTGTGGCAGTGATAAGGGCTGCGTGTATATATGTTTTCCATGTTCTTTCCATGTAGATGATGTTGACTCATCTTGCAGGTTTAGCCTTCCTTAATCAGCCGATTAAGCTAGATATCCTGTTGCAAGGTTCCTAATAAATTCCCATAGCCCCAGTATTGTTTTAATCCCCTTTAGAACTTCAATTTTTTTGCATTTGGGCTCCTTTCGCACTCAGGTCCTCTGCCTGCTGACAAATGTGATGCATCTGGAAACAACAAATAACTATACAGCTTATCGTTTGTCCTGATTCATATTCAGGTTGGTCCCCATCCTCTTCTTTGAACCCTCAACTCCCTATGGTTTGGAAATTAGAAGGCAGAAGGCTATGCCTTTGCAGACTAGAGGTGGGGTATAATTTGGCATTTTATTGGCAAATTTATTGGCCAATGGGTGCCTATTCCTGATTTTAAAATACTACAAACATTATTTATACCACGGTTTTCCCTGTTGGTGCCCTTTACACCACATGTAACTTCATTTGAATGTTTAGGCTTATATTAAATTGATAACAATGATTCTATTGGTGCATATAATGGGCACAGCTTTCCTTTCAGTGTGGAAATTGGGTTTGTCTGTGCATTTCAAATGCTCAGTTGAGCGTATTTACTAGGGACAACCAAGCACAACTATGTTTTATAATGGGAATGGCCAGGGCTTGTGCCATGTACAGATTTACAGCTGTTGCACTTTTTTGAGATATTTCTCGATGGTAACATACTTGGAATTAAGTGTTTTATTAAAGAAGGAGCAGACCATATAATGCTGGAGAAGGAATTGGCACCCAGGGTGGACAAGCAGGTTTAATGTATGTTTCTGAAAACCCAACATTTAGGTGGTTCCTAAAATGATACAACAATCAACCGGCATTCATTCTGTTGTGTGTTTGCATTGGAGGCACTACGTTGGTCCGGGTCCAGGTGCAGACTCAGAAGGCTGCAAACATGATCGGAGAGGCTGTTTTTATGGTTTTCTAGGTTGCGGTTTAGCTTTAAAGGAGAACTAAACCCTAAAAATGAATATGGCTAAAACTGCCATGTAAGGATGCACCGAATCCAGTATTCGGTTCGATATTCGGCCAGGTTTTGGCCATTTTCAGCACGATTCGGATTCAGACGAATCCTTGTGCCTGGCCGAACCAAATCCTTAAAATCACGTGATTTTTTGCCACAAAACAAGGTAAAAGTAAAAAAAATTTTTTTAGCTGTGCACTTAGTGGGCGGCTGCCTTTTACCCTTCCTCTCACAAATTAGGGTTCGGTATTCGGCCGAATCTTTCACAATGGATTTGGGGGTTCAGCTGAATCCAAAATAGTGGATTCGGTGCATCCCTACTGCCATGTTTTATATACTGAACTTCTTGCACCAGCCTAAAGTTTCAGCTCCTCAATAATAGCAATGATCCAGGACTTCAAACTTGTCACAGGGAGTCTCCATCTTGGAAAGTGTCTGTGACACTCACACGCTCAGTGGGCTCTGAGCAGCTGTTGAGAAGCTAAGTTTAGGGGTTGTAGCAAATTATCAAGCAAAAAATTAGGTTGGACTGTAATAAGCTGATGCTACAAGATTGACTATAAAATTGTGATGCTAGTTGCACTGGTTTCTGTGCTGCCATGTAGTAATGATCTATATTAATAACTAATCAGCCTTATACTTTGACATTAATATTCTATGTTTACTGTATATTTTGAGTCGGTCCCTAAGCTCAGTAAGTGACAGCAGTAGTGATGGGCGAATTTTATCGGTTGGCGCAAATTCGCTGCAAATTCCGCAATTCGTGGCCGCCAAATAAATTAGTGAAACGCCTGCAAAAATTTGTCAGCATCTCGTTCACAAATTGTTTGCCCCAGTTTCGCACATCACTAGACAGTAGCACAGAGCATGTGAAGTAAATCAGCAGAAAAGAAGATAGGGAGCTACTGGGCATCTTTGTAGACACAGATCTTTACTGCTAAAGGACTTTGGTTGCCTTGGGGCCCAAAACAAAATGTACAATATTTGTAGCTACTTGTTTAGTTTAACTTTCCTTGCCCTTTAAAACTATTTAAAAATGCTTTTGGGGGTGTTATGGGAGGTGGGAAGAGGTATTAGGCTAGATATGTGTTTTCCAATCTTTCATGTGTCCCAATTTGCTATGTGTGTGCAATTTTTTTTATCCTGCAGCAGTGATAACAATTTGCATTTGAGTCTGTTTCTTTATCAGAGCAACTTCCTGTTTTTAAGAACAGAAATATGAACATGATCCAGTGGTTCCTTACGTAACAGCTACATTTGGAAGGCGACTGTCTTCATTGATTGTTCCGTTTAGTATTAGGTCAGGTCTTATTGTGAATATGGAAATACTGAAAATTGTATTCATGCTTCACTGGAGCTGCAACAGTACACCCTACTGCTGTTGCCAGTGGCCCCACATCAAATTCATTATTTGGCGCCCAACATGTCCAGAGGTTGCCCTATTTTACCAGTAAATGTTGACATTGTCCATTATTTGGGCCTCATGGGGCCCCCTGCAGCCACAGGGTCTGCTTCCTCTAGTTCATGTTCCGGTTGTGTCCCTATTAGGCTAATGAAATACTACTGCTTGTGCTTTTTCTCTCTTCATGGAAACGGCTGCATTTTAAAAAGATATATGGCAACCATGTAGGGGCACATGCATGCGTATAATGAGCGAATGAAAAGACTTACTCATTATGCATGTGCATAATTAACCCCTCCTGGTGCGAGTATCCTAGTGCTGGCAGGGGGCAATTTAAAAAACAAACTATGATTACCCCCAACAGAAGTAATATTTTTGCCCAACAAACAAGTGTTTATACCGCAGCCATATATCTTGTGTTTTTTCTATAACCACACAAATAATGTTTGTTACTTATAGAGCAGTGGATTCCTTTATAAGATGCTATTTTTGTTTGGGAATAGAACAGAAATGGTGCAGCGTTCAGCATCTTGCATATAAAGTAATGTTAATTATTGATGGCAGCTTAGATATGAGCATTATATATTGGAAAATGGCATCACTGGAAAACCTCCAGACACTATTAAAAGCAGCCCTCTCTAAAATGTTGTTGTTTTTCCTCCATCTAGCTAGACTACAAGCAGCACTATTTTAATTCACTAGCAGCAGAACTGGGAGAATTCTAACTTCATAGTTGCCCATCCAAATCTATGGCAGGGTGTGATGCATGAGCATTTTACTTTCAATTATAGCATCTATGACCATCCCCACTAAGCACAGCATGAAAATAGTAAGGACACAACTCTTTCCAGCTGGGTGTGTTGCAACAAAATCTCAACAGGGCTCTGGAGAATATAGATATAACTCTCTTAAATAAGTCTATGCCATCACCCAAAAACAAAAAAAATACAGCTTTCAATAAAAGAGTTTTTGAAATATATATATGTAATAGTTGAAGGCAAACACTGGCAAAACAAGTGATCTGTGTCTGTAATGATGTCACTCTTTAGGGCTCATTTATCAACACTGGGCAAATTTGCCCGTGGGCAGTTACCCAATGATTGTCTTTTTGTCAGCCAGCTGCAGATGGAACAATGAATGCTACAATTTGGTTGCTGTGGGTTACTGCCTACAGGCAAATTTGCTCAGTGTTGATAAGTGGTCTCCTTGACTTGAGAATTTGCAAGCCAATGAATATAGGAGCACTCTCGGCTTGGATTTCACCTCGCACATCATGCTAGCACACAATAATACCCAAAATTGTTGGAAATCGAGGTCTCGGCGCATGCAAATTAGTGGTTATTTTGAGTTTAATAGTGCTTGAAATGCAGAGGCTGCAATGGAAAAGAAACTCCATTTGCACAAGTTGATAATTATCCCAGTGTGACTGTGGTTCTGGTTGTTCTGGGTTGATAACACAACAATACTGTGGCTTGTCCGGTTGTTTTTCATTAGATATTTACTGTGCCAATGTTTTCATGACTATTGGAAGCTGTTGGTTTCCCTGCTGTGATATAACTGGATGAGGAACAGTTTGCCTGACCCCTTAT
>CM044433.1:146688285-146701282 GCA_024363595.1 Xenopus borealis | reverse complement strand
TGACACAAACTGTGAGGCTGGACTCCCTTGGGTTGGGCTGGAGGAGTGGCCCAAAGACCGTTGTAGTATGATTTGGAAAGAATGCCTTCTTGGTTTCCTAGATTCTCCGGGAATCCAAATGTCTGTTGAGGAGATTAGGACTAAATATTCTCAAACTATTACTTACTGGGTGAGAAAAAGCCATGTTTTCAAATATGTATAAAAACCTGTCCTGAACCAATGAGGAGCCTTGAACAAATTACCTCCAAAGTGGTGTGGTGTGCGCTGGACATCTAAAAACAACTGGGATACAGTAATATCAGTTCAATATACGGCCCAGATGCCTCATGCAGCGAGATCTTTCTCTCCTACAGGCAGAGCGCACCATACACCAAAAGTTTGAGTCCCCAAAACAGCACTGGAGGGCCACAGGTTGAACATCCATGGAAAAACAAATCAACAGTTTTTTATAAACAATTGATAATATGTTTGAGGCTGATGGCTCAGAGCCTTATGCCCTGTGACTTGTCGTATGGGTAAACCAATGGACTGTTTTTTACCATCCCAAGTGAAATGTATTTGTGTTAATGTGGCATGATCCAAACCGAACACACCATTGCCTGTACTGAATGCATTCCTCATCTTTTGCCCCTGAATCCCGTCCCCAGCCTACTCTCATTTCTCTGTGTAATTTGTGCACAATTCATGAAACTCCAGCGAGAACTTTCTAAAATGCACCTTCACCAATAAGCTTCTTCCACCTGCACTTTTAATGCTTCAGCCAGTGGGACCGAAGAGGTGGCTCAGCCCGCTGAGACTCCTACCTGGAAGCATCTGTGTGACCTGCAGGTCGCAGGATCTAATCCCGACTAGCTCCGCTATTTCTTTCATCCTTGCAAGGTAGATAAACTAATATGAGGATGGGATGATCGCTGATGTCTTTGTAAAGTCATTTTATCATTAAGGATGAAATAGAAGTGCAAATATAATTGTCTTTGTTTGTATGTCTGTGTATTAGTTGAGTCCTTGAGTATTCCCTTTTCCTTGCCCTCCCAATAGTAGATGCCAGTTTAATTGGAAAATCTTTAATTTCCTTTGTACATGCCATAAAATGAAACATGCACAAAATGGTATAAGGTTTGTAGAGACCGATTATGTCTAAAACCTCAAACGCAAAACTCAAATGGTTTCTACTTTATGAAAAAAGAATGAAAAAACTTGAATCTGTGAATTCAGTGTCGAAAACTCGAATTGATCAAGTTTCTGGCAAAAACAAAACCTTGCATGGTGCAAATTGATCCTTTTCAAGCGAAATCCACTGAAAAAACCCTGAACATCATGAAGGCTATTAACTTCTTCAAATGGTTCAAGGGACCTCTGCCATTGACTCCTACGTGACTTTGACAGGGTTTTAGATGGTGTATTTTCAGATTTGAACTTTCCAACTTAATGTTATAATAAATCTTGAAAACTTTGAGGGTTCATTTTTTTTTTTTTTTAAAGGGATACCGTCACGGGAAAACTTTTTTTTTCAAAACACCTCAGCTAATAGTGCTGCTCCAGCAGAATTACATTATGGGGCAGATTTATTGGAGTTTGAGTTGTTTTTTCACTAATAATTAGCATTTCAAGGCTATTTTTCAGTCAAAACTCAAATTTAAATGGATACTGTCATGGGAAACCATGTTTTTTTCATAGGCATCAGTTAATAGTGCTGCTCCAGCAGAATTCTGCACTGAAATTCTCAAAAGAGCAAACTGATTTTTCTATATTCAATTTTAAAATCTGACATGGGGCTAGACATACTGTCCATTTCGTAGCTATCCCCAGTCATGTGACTTGTACCTTCACTTTAGGATCGAACTACTTTCTGGCAGGCTGTTATTTTTCCTACTTAATGTTACTGAATCAGTCTCAGTGGGACTTGGCTTTTACTATTAAGTGTTGTTCTTAGATATACCAGGGAGCTGTTATCTTGTGTTAGGGAGCTGTTATCTGGTTACCTTCCCATTGTTCTTTTGTTAGACCACTGGGGGGGGGGGGGGGTGATATCACTCCAACTTGCAGTATAGCCGTAAAGCAGGGGTCCCCAACCTTTTTTGCTCGTGAGCCACATTTAAATTTAAAAAAGTGTTGGAGAGCAACACAAGCATGAAAAAGTCCATGGGGATGTCAAATAAGAGCTCTGATTGGCTTTTTGGTAACCCCTATATGGACTGGCAGCCTACAGGAGAGAATGTTTGGCAGGACATCTGTTTTTTATGCAACCAAAACTTGTCTCTAAGCCAATAATTAAAAAATAATCACCTGCTTTGAGGCCACTGGGAGCAACATCCAAGGGCTTGGAGAGCAACATCCAAGGGGTTGGAGAGCAACATGTTGCTCACGAGCTACTGGTTGGGGATCACTGCCGTAAAGAGTGACTGAAGTTTATCAGAGCACAAGTCTGGGGTAGCTGGGAAACTGACTATGTATAGCTCCATGTCAGATTTAAAAACTGAATATTAAAAAATCTGTTTGTTCTTTTGAAAAATGGATTTCGGTGCAGATTTCTGCTGGAGCAGCACTATGACCTGATGTGTTTTGGAAAAAAACATGTAGGAAAATATCTCTTTAGATATATGCAAATACAAAGCATTTATAATACAGTTATGTGACCTGTTATCCAAAATACTTGGGACCTGGGGTTTTCCAGAAAACTGATTTTTCCATAATTTGGATCTTCACACCTTAATTCTACTAGAAAATCATGTAAAAATTTAATAAACCCAATAGACAGGATTTGCTGTCAATAAGGATTACTTCTATCTTTGTCTAGATTAAGTACAAGGTACCGTTTTAATATTACAGAGAAAAAGGCAAGCATTTTTAAAAAAAATTGATTATTTGGATAAAATGTAGTCTATGGGAGATTACCTTCCATAGATCAGATCTTTCTGGATAACTGTTTTCCGGATCCCATACCTGCACCTATAAAAACAGGCATGAGCCATTTTTAAGCTATAGTTTTCTTTTAAATGTAGCCCCTTCAATATTATAACCCATTCCTCCTTATTATTTTAATAAAGCTCTCCTCTCGGCACAGCCCATTCAACCCAAATAAAATGAATGAAAGCTTATTGTTATGCCAGTTTTTGATGCACGTTTCATACATGTAGTAGGAATGGCATGTACACTAGTTTGGGGCATATTTATAAAGCTATGTAAAAGGTGCTATTAGAAAACCCCACCCACCAGATCTATAAAATGACCTGCAGATATAAAGCTGTTCCTTGAAAGTCTGGCCAGATTTTGCCTAGGAGTTCTCATTTGTTTTTTTATTTAAAACATTTTACAGACCTTTATAAATATGTCCCTGTTTGTATTTATAAGAATGTCTTGCTCATATTTATGGCATTTCCTCCTGTTTATTTAGCCTTCTAGCTTTAGAAACCCTAGATCGCAGGAGCATGGAGAGCATCAGGCTTTATACCTTGTACCCTGTCCTGTTCCAGTCCACCGATTGTATATTGGGCAATATGGGGTACAATGTTTAGTGCAATTCTGTCAAAGCTGGCATGTGGTCTCAACACTGGAAATAATATATGTTTTCCCTCTTTAGATCCCAGGTACCTCTTTGCTTCCTGAGGTAGCACCGAAAGACAAAGGAAAAATATGCATGGTGATTGATCTGGATGAGACCCTGGTTCATAGCTCATTCAAGGTATGGACTGAATAAAATCTAAATAACTCTTCAAGAAATAATTCGTACACCTTATGTTTCAGGATTCATTACGCAGCTGATTCACAGTGCATGCTCTAGGAGGTTGTGGTCACTTACCTGAGCTTAGGTGCTGACTCATTATACAGTATATGTACAATATAACACTCCTGATACAAGGCTAAGTAATTCAGATTCACATTATATGAAAAGATAGAATCCAGTGCATTTTGAATCTGAGTTAATAATCTGTTGTGTATTGTTGACAAAACAAATGTAGTCTTAACTTCTGCTTTTTATTTATTTATTTTTTTGAGGACCACCTTCCCCATCATAAGTTTCAGTTCTTAATTGCAGCCCATACTGAGCATGTGCAGTGCTCCTGGTACTCAAAAGATGGGGTAACGTGGTCCATCATGGGCTTTGAAGGCATTTCACGGGGATGTATAATAATCAAATATAAATGCTGAGAGCACCTCAAACAGTAGTTGTTCCAGACCTGAGACTTGTGGACCCTAGTGGCCAGTACCATTACTGCAGGGAGAACCCTAGTCAGAGATGTGTACTTCAATATAAAATACAGTATATTTTAAGTTGTGTAACGTATTCTTATATTGTTTAAAGTATGGTCAAAATTATACATTTCATTTTCTCTTCGCTTAATCAGTGGTGCTGGTATGTTCTTGCCAAAGCAACTTAGTGGAATAGAATACCCAAAAGAATAATTCTGAGCAGTGCTGTCCAAATCAGTACATATAGTGGGACTATTATTTCTTATGCAGTATGTTCGAAGGCCAGATTAAATTAAAATGATGTCCTACATTGAAGTCTATAAAGCCTTTGAGCAGCCTGGGGGCTATAAAAATCCATTGGTGTGCTACATCTGGACTGCGGACCTCCAGTTGGACAGCTCTGGTTTTAGTATATAAGGGCAAACAGTTTTAAGTAAATCATTTCATTCCCTGCCATTAGCTTGCGGTGTGAGAGGAATGCAGATTATTTTTGCTTGTTGCCAGCATGTATTTGCCATTGGGAACCTAAAATTGTAACCGTTCCCATCAATAGACTGTGATGGCTACTATGCTGTGTCTAACATAAGTAAATAAGGCATCAGATGAATGGATAACCACTGTATTTCTTTTCCTTTAGCCCATCAGTAATGCAGACTTTATAGTTCCAGTGGAGATAGAGGGAACTACACACCAGGCAAGTGCAATATTCAAATGTCTTCTAATGACTGTTTTGTTCTTGATAGCTTTATGTTCTAGAGCAGTTGGTACTAAATAAAAGCCTTCCTATGCTGATGCTGACCCAACTTTGCATATCTCTCCATGATTTCATAGTTAAAAATTGTATATATTCTCCGTTATAACCATCTGTCTGTTTCCTCTATTGCAAGTATTTTTTTTTTTAATTGACCAGGGAAGAAATGGCTGCAGCCTGGTTCAAGTAATCCAGGATAGGCTGTTTCCTCAAAGCACGGCCTACTCTTGATTACTTGTTTCAGGAGGCAGCTCCTATTACATCAGGACTCTGCCCTTATTGTGATTTCGACTGTAATGGATTCATTTGATTTTTTTATATTTTCAAATTGTCAACTCACTTTGATATTTCAGAAGTCCCCATGTTCCCTTCCCCCTTCACCTGGTCACCTGTAGTAACGGCTGATTCACCTGCTCCCTGTAACTTGTGCCTGAATTGTTGTTAACCTTGCATTGAAACACAGCTGAATATATCCCACCCAAAACCACTGTCTTGCTGTTTGAATTTGCATGCACTAAAATCTATACATTAAAGGGGACCTGCCACTCAGACATAAAAAGCTATATCATTTTAAAAAATTCCTTTTGAAATTAAAAATGAACCCAAATTAAAAAAAAAAAAAAGTCTAAAGGCTGCCATACACAGGCAGATCTCTCCCTGATATGCCCAAATTGAAGTGAGGGAAATCGGGCTGATCAATTGCATCAGAATGGAGGAGAATATGGGTGGTTGGATCACGGGACCACATCAACGAACAGATGCAGCCGCGATCAAATGGGATTATTTAACCTGCCTGCAAAATCTGACCGGCTTTCAGCCAGATATCAATTGGGGAAGCCCGTTGGAGGGCTCCACACACAGGCCAATATGCTGCCAACGCTGCTTTTATTGGCCCATGTATGGGGGCCCTAAGCTGTCAATCCTATATTGCTAGCTCCTACTTTCTGCCTATTTTTCAGGAGTCCCCATGTTCCCTTCACCTGTAGTAACCACTTATTCACCTGCTCCCTGTAACATGTGTCTGAATTGTTAACCTTGCATTGAAACACAGCTGAATATAATCCCACCCAAAGTTTTTAAATATGAAACCCCAATTTTTTTTTTTATTAAAAAAACCCATAACTATTATAAACTTGTTTAAAAGTCTCAGCTGTCGATCCTATATTGCATGCTCCTCCTCTATGCCTAAGGTGTAGAGGCAGGGCAGGCAATTACTTTCACTTTCTATTCTGCACTTCCAAGATGTCACTGCACTTCTCACATCCACCATTTAATTGTGTAGCCAGTGCATGGGCATGAGTAACAGTCACCCCATTCTGATGCAGAAACAATATTTTTGCATGATGCAAAACTTGCCTTAAAAGAGAATCAGACCCTTCATTTAAAAAAAAACCCTACCCCACTCCCCCCCCCCCCCCCCCCCCCCCCCCCTGCATAGCTTTTACCCTGGGCAAATGCCCCTAACTTTTTTTTACTTACACCTCACGGCAGTTTCAGGCATCCGAGTTCAAGGCAGCCACCTTCTTCGGTAATCTTTGTGTCTTCTTCCGGGTCTTCTGCAATTTCCATAAGTTTCGGCGTATGCGCAGATCTCCAACTGAGCCGAAACGGTATTCAATAGACGAAAATTACCGAAGAAGATGGCTGCCTTGAACTCCGATGCCTGAAACTGCCACAAAGGCTGAGTAAAAAGTTTGGGTCATTTGCCCAGGGTAAGAACTATGCTGGGGGGGGAGCAGGGAGGGTTTTTTTTTTTAATGAAGAGTTTAGAGTTTCTCCTTTAATAAGTGTCCACAAAATGGCGTCTGCCTGCTTGATTTTATTGTGAAGTCCAAGACTAAAAGAGACAAGATTTAAATAATTTATAAAGTGTACGTGAAGTTTATTTTGCTTGACTGACCTCATAAAAAAATTATTTGGAATTCGTTTTTGGGGTTATAGGTCCCCTTTAACCAATGGAGCCAACTTTTCTGCATGTGAATTAAATGGTTTGAAGCAAGGTGCAAAGCAGTTTCAGTCATCTGTGTGTTATTAGTAGGAACTGAACTAAGTTACTTGGTGAGTCTGGTATCTAAAAGCAACTTCTTATGCCTTGACTTTCCCTTTCATAACCCCACAGGTGTATGTTCTAAAGAGGCCTTATGTGGATGAGTTCCTGGAGAGAATGGGCCAGCTTTATGAATGTGTACTGTTCACTGCCAGTCTGGCCAAGGTACTGCATCTTCTATCAAAATATTTGTACTTGTACCTCAAACAGTTCATTCTTGATTGCTGCATTTCTTTTCTATTTCCATAATGATTGCCCGCTGGCAAGTGAATAATACTTGGTAACAATGTTATATATTGGGAAGAACTAACAGGAATAGGTGACCAGCAGTCCCTCTTATCTGTCAGCTTATTTACTTGCTTCCAATAAGCAATCATAGTTAGGATTATATACTTATTGCTAAATCTCTGGTTTTAATACCAAAGATATGTTCGTGTAGATTTAAATCCTACTTCTGTACAGGGCATGTTTTACTATTGCAGCAGGAAAGAAGTGTATATTTTGAAACATATCATCAGTTTGCTGTTGTTAAAGGGGTTGTCCACCTTTAAAGGGGTTGTTCACCTTCAAACAACTACTTGTTTTCAGATAGATCACCAGAAATAACAACCTTTTCCAATTACTGTCTATTTTCTATTTGTAACCGTTTGGGTTAGCTCTGAGGGGGGGTGGGTTGCCGACCCCCCAACTGTTCTGTTCTAAACTGATACATTTCTTATCTTTGTCCCTGCTGAGCAGCATCTCTGGGTTTCATTACAGGCAGCTGTTAGAATTGATACAATAGTTGCTAATACTCCAGAGATGTTGCTGTGAAATGTATCAATTAAATGTTGCAAAATTGTATCAGTTTAGAGTCTGCGCCTGAATTACTGAGCTGTCAGACTCAAACACCAGAGACACCAACATTCAACACATAAATAATGGAAAGTAATTGAAAAAAATCTTTATTTCTGGGGAACAATTTGAAAACAACTGAACAGAAAAAAAGTGTTTGGAAGGTGAACAACCCCTTTAAATTAACTTTTAGTATGCTATAGAATGTCTGTCTTATTCTAAGCACATTTTCAGTTTGTCTTCATTTTTTATTGTATGGTTTTTAATTAATTGTCTTTTTCTTCTGCCTCTTATAAGTTGTCAGACGGGGGTCACTGACCTCATTGGCCTAACAAAAACTATTGCTCTATGGGGCTACAATTTTATGGTTATGATTATTTTTTATTACTTGTTTTCATGTTCTACTGCCTAGTTACTAGGGTAAACTGGACCCTAGCAACCAGATAGCTGTGGGCATTACAAACTGGAAAGCTGCAGAAGAAAAAGCTAAATAATTGAAAAAACATTGATAATAAGTATTGAAAACCAAGTGCAAATCATCATACTAGTTAATTTTATTGTGAATCACCCCATTAATGTCCAGGGATTCAACAATTCTAGAATCAGCTTAATTCATGGAAGTGAAAGATATATTTGTGGATTGGTTTTCCTGTATAATAACCATTAATAGTACACCTATTGGGCTGTTCCTTGACAATAGCAGTTTACAGAAACACATTGTTTTCTCCCCAGTATGCCGACCCAGTGACAGACCTTCTAGACAAGTCAGGAGTCTTCTGCTCACGACTGTTTAGGGAAGCCTGTGTGTTTCACCAGGGCTGCTACGTAAAGGACCTTAGTCGGCTGGGAAGAGATCTGAAGAAAACTGTTATTTTGGACAACTCCCCTGCATCCTACATCTTCCATCCAGAAAATGCAGTAAGTTTACCATATTTACGTCTAATGTTGAGTTGCAGTAACAGCCAGGCCCAGTCCCAGCATGGCTGCTTTGTGTAGGGAAGATCATTTGTACCTTATAATGTGGATCTTTATATGATTGGTCATCCTGCTTGTTGACACCTGCACCAAAGATTGGATCTCAATAGGGTCATATTCAGACCAGTCAGGACATGAATCTGTCCATACACAAGTTGTTTTTTTTTGCAGCGAGCACACTTCAGGCTAAGTTGCTGTTTTATTCCTGCTTAGGGTAGGGACAGACGGAGATTCGGGGAGATTTTGTCGCCTGGCGTCTGTGCAGACGCGGCGCGGCGATTTCCGGAATCGCCCGAAGATACCTCGTGAGGAAACTTCGGGCATTCCGGAAATCGCTGGCGCTTTGTCAGTATACTAGCGGCAGACAGGGAGAAGGTAATTCGGGGCGATTGTCGCCTGCTAAAAAACGCCAGGCGACAGAATCTCCCCGAATCTCCCTGTCTGTCCCCAGCCTTAGTGTTTGCATTAAAGCATCAGATGTCCGTTCCATTAAGACTGTTTTCTTACCATTAACACAACACTTCTTTATTGCAGATTCCAGTGCAGTCCTGGTTTGATGACATGTCTGACACGGAGCTTCTGAGCCTAATCCCAATCTTCGAGGAGCTCAGTTACTCAGAGGACATTTATACAAGTCTCGGGCAGCTGAAGGCCCCTTGAGCTTTCTCTCCTGCCTTCCCTTTTAAAGGAACTTTTTATATCTTTTAATATTCTTAGGCTTTTTTCATTTTTTTTTTTTCAAATACTTCTCACAGTGCCTTTGGCCTCGGGTGAAGAGGAACCAAAAGTGGAGTTTATGACGTGTCAGAGTGGGTGTTTCTCACAGACTTGGAGCAGTAGCCCATGAGCAAGAGAGCTGCTAGCTTGACTGTACCAAGCACAGCGTCATGGCTCAGTCCTCATAGCCAGCGTGTTTAGTGGCATGTTGGCCCCATAAACAGGGATACATATAAATGCCATTACTTTGGTGCACTGTTAGGGGAAAGTGTCCTTTTTATATGATAGTGGTACCATGTACCTAACTTATAGTGATGCTGGAGTCTGGTGGCTCTTAGCAGTATCATTTAATTGGTCTTAATTACCATATATAAGTACAGCCTTTCTGTGAGGGTGCAGAATCATGCATCTGGTCCATATAACACACTGGTACTCTTAATATAGAACATAATTGAGGAGGAGTGTGTCTGAAAGCCTAGTGTGTTTTGGAAAGTGTAGTGTACTAGGCAGAGATCTTGAGAGGTGTATGACCAAAGGGTAGGTGTTTTTCCAGTGGTCTCAAAGAGAATGTAGGTGCTAATATCTGTAGTTTTGTTCGGAATTTGCAGTCTCACACATGTTCCCTGATCTAGGGTATCATTGCATTCAAGCACTAGCTGTCATCTCCCGAGAAATCATTGACCCGCTCAACCCTCTGTACAACTGTTTTTGGAGGTGCCTTATTGGTGTTTTGTGTAGGAAGAAGATGATTTAGAATAGATGTTTATTTTTGATTCTATTCAATTGAACCTGTCACTTGAAACAGTAGCTTTACTGAAATCCCACCTTATCTGCCCCTGCAAGACCTCCAGCACATCACCTTTGTGACACACAGCAGGGAGTTGGGGGCTTCTCCATATGGTTCAGTTTAGCAACCTGAAACTCCAGACAAAAGCTTAGAACAGTTCTCCATTGACTATCAGCACAGCTCTATATATTATAAGTACTGGAGGCTGGTCATCACTAATTTTTCCTCCACTTCCTGGAAAACCAAAAAAAAATCCCTTTTTGTTTTCTCTAGATGTCTTTTGTGGATAGTTTTATAATTTGACCAAAAACAAAAAAAAAAGCCAAAGGACTAAGTATTATATTTTCTTAACCTACTTTCTTATTAATTACTTGAAGAGAAAATCATCATCCACCAGCTTTGATTTGCTCTAATTTCAGTTTAATGTTTTTCTTGGAATTGGTCATTTGCTACCTAAACCCCTTTAAGTTCCACTCTTCAGTTAGGCTGGTCATACTCGGTCCTAAATTGACTTTCAGCTAAGCTACTTCAACTTATTGGTCCAGGAATGGGGTCACAATGATGCTTGCCTGACCTATATCTGGACAGAGATTGGCTAGATCTCCTTTGTTATACTAGCTCTACCATGCTGCAGTCGGTTTAGGCCAGTCTAATGGGGCCATAATAAATTGCAATATAGCCCCCAGTTCCACGGGCACAGCCAACTTACTTGTTAAATATATTCCAAAATACATTTTACAGTTAAAAAATCATTATTAATTAATCAAAGATATAATCATCTGTGATGATTTTTTTACTTTAAAATGTTGTATTTTGGAATATGATTAAGAAGTTAGTTAGATCTCCTTTGGACAGGTTTAAAAAGTTATGCCATGAATGTATTTAGGCCTCCTGATGGACCTGCATAGGCCGACATTGAGATGTAAGGCCAAAAAATTAAAACAATCCAATTTCACCCGATTGAGCAAAGATCCACTAACGTGACCGCTCAATATGGGTGGATCTTTAACTGTATGACCAGCTTTACTGTGTAATAGAAGGGCATTATAAACTATGACTATAGAATAATTTAAGGATTTCCATTATCTGGCTTTGCAGCTGTTGTAAAACTACAAATCCCAGCAACACCAGCAGCTGAGGGGCAGAGGAGTGGAATCCTGATCTCCTGATGCATCTGTGCCATATCCGCACATTATGCTATCCCTGAGTTCTACATTCTTCTGTCATTGTTGCACCACAGAGTTTGGTTTCGGGTCAGGTAACACACCGTGCCGTGCCTTGTTTGATTCAGCAGAGGAACATGCGAAAAGGGAGTTTTTGTTTTTGAAATGTCTGTTTTATTTCACCCTGTTTGATCCACGCAGCATTCATCTCCAGGTAGGGCATTGCTGCCTGCTCAGTCACTATATGATGTCTAGGCGTCCGTCAGACTGTTACAAAGATTTTAAATGGACCTCAGGGGAAATGCAGTATCCATCCTATGGAATGATTGCACATATGCTCTCTACAAATTGACACTCCTAGAACTTTTTCTTCTGTACATTTTGTCAGGAGAAAATGAACATTCCTGTTTGTTCTTGATTTTTTTTATCAGAATGTGAGGTCAGTGTCTTTCTTGGACACTTGGCTGATTGGAAGTGTTTGATATTGTTGAGATTGTAGAATGGAAGGGCTTTCAGCACATTGCTGTGTTCAAAAGGTTTACCAATAGAAAGGGTTATATCATTACGGTGTGTAATCTCTGTCACGGAGCATGCAATAAAAGTATATTTTCATGCCCTAAGTTGTGTTTTATTTTTAATTTCTTGATCGTAGCCCAGCTGTGAGATCGCTACCTTTCTTGATACACTCTTCCTTCAGGTAACGGGTTTAAACATTGCGTGACCAGACCTCGTCTGTAAAGAACTGCTAAAAAAGGGGATCATTTACACGTGCACAATCACATTTGCACCACTGTACTAGCTCATAGCAGCCAATCACATATACATGTTAACATTTAACTGTTCTTGATTGATTAAACAGGGGTAATTGTTGTTCCTGTCTAATATAATAACTTTATTTTTGTTAGTTTCAAACAACCCATATATACAGTGGTTGAATTAAATAAAATACAAATGGTAAATGTTTGTTACCTAATCTGGCCACAGGGTGTCACTGCTGTTTTACACTACTTTTATTGGAACCTGCGTAACGTGTCTATCCTTGGAAATTACATACTTTTATGGAGACATTTTTCCAATTTCTTTACTAAAACAAAGTCTACCTAACTCCCATTCTTAAATTTACTTAAAAGTGATACTGACACAGTCCTATAAAAATAGGAATGTGTTGGTATTGGTGAACAGAAGCTGCACGTGAAATATGAGCAGCTGAAAGCCGCCCCAGCCCAGCAGACCTTAGCAACAGGGACTCTCCGACACCATTAAAGTGGACCTGTAACCCAGACACACAAATCTGTATAATAAAAGTCCTTTTCAAATTAAACATGAAATCCAATTTCACATTTTTATTAAAGCATTCATAGCTGTTTTAAGCTCATTTAAAAATCTCAGCTGTCAATCAAATATTGTCTGCCCCTCCTCTTTGTCTTAGGCATAGAGGCGGGGCAGATAATTACTTCCTAGATGCCTATAATCACTTCCTAGATGCCACTACTCCCCACACATTCCCCCAGTTCTCTTAACCATTTAATTGT
>CM044433.1:146647360-146657592 GCA_024363595.1 Xenopus borealis | reverse complement strand
TTTTTTATTTGCAAAGCATCTTTATCTGACATTTTGACCCCACCTTGGGACCTTTCTCAAGGATGGGACCGAAAAGTTGGGTAAAGATGCTGTATAAATAAAAAAGCAATTGTTTACCAACTAAGGATCCTTCATCTCTTTATATTATACATTTTGTTGACACTTTTGGAGATTATATAAATATATATATATACAGAATAGAATCAGAATAGTTGAACGCATTGGAGGCACTCAGGGAGATAATTTTAAATGAATTTATTCAATCCTCACATCTTCCCCCACATGAACGTTTTCCGGTTCCTTCTGAACCGTCATCAGATAAGGATCTTATCCTGACGATGGTTCAGAGGGAATGGAAACGCACTGATGTGGGGGAAGATGTGAGGTTTGAATAAATTCTTTTAAAATAATCTCCAGTACGTTCAACCATGTAAATATACATATATATAATTAATTTATGAGATGAGCGCACTCCTTCCGGATTTTAGTTTGTGCGTTGGTCAAGTCTTGCGATATAATAATATGAAGGGACCCGCACACCTTTCTTTTTGGCGAAGAAATAAATTTATTTATTCACCAAAAAGAAAGGTGTGCGGGTCCCTTCATATTATTATCATATATATCATATATATTGTGTGTGTGTATGTGTGCTAGAAGGGACCAGCACTCCAGTTCCTTTGTACAAATTGACTGAGAAAAGGGTTTATCACGTTAAAAATAATTGAGGAGATTCAATTTGAGATGCAATTCAGTTGTTTATCTTGTGAAAACTCTATTGAAGTCTATGGGAAAAATTTTGAGAATTTGGAGAAAAGCTTTTCTCGTCAAATTAGAGTTGCCACCTGGCTGGTATTTTACCGGCCTGGCCGGTATTTTTGATGGTTGATCCCAATGTTATTAATAGGGAAAAAAGATAAATATATAGGAAGGCCGGTATTTGTTTAAAGAAAAGGTGGCAACCCTACGTCAAATTGAATCTTGTCAATTACTTTTCACGTGATATACTGTGAGATAACTTTTTCTCTCTGAATTGAATCTGGCCCTAAGTAAGTTATTTTATAGCATCTATCATAGTTGATTAGAGAATGTTCTTTGTCCAAAAAAGAAAGCAACATAGGAGCCCAGTTGATGGAATCAATTAATGACAAATAATTGCCTAACCCACTTGGAGGTTAAGTGTGTTTAGCATTCTTACCAATGTAAAAGTATTTTCTAGCATCTAACATAGTCTAGAAATCTTGCAGATGGAAAATGATAGTTGTACAATTACTTTTAGAGGCCAATTTATTAAAAAAAACCTAATTTTTGAATTCCTTTCTAATCATCCCTTAGTGTTCTTGGTAGTGAGTTGGGTCAGGAATTTTAGAGAGCTGCAGCACTTAAAACTATTAAAGCATCATCCATTCTTGAGAAGGATTCTTAATGCATTTTTACATGGCTGATGTGTCTTGTTTTCAGCCTCATGTACTATATAATTACAGATGTACAAATTTAAGTTTTTGATGTCATTCTCCCTCTAGAAATTGGACTTAGTGCTGGTGCCACAGAAAACTCATGGGAATTTCTATGAAGGTGACTGCTACCTCTTGCTCCATGTAAGTATCTCAGTATGGCACAGAAGGGAAAGGAGCAGCAGGGAATGGGAAAGCCATGGCCTGTGTTGTGCCACAATACTGATTTTTTTAAATATCTGGGAATAAAGTTAATCTAATCCGTATACCCTAGTAAAAGTAAAGAGTGAAGTACAGGGTCACAAAGAATAACGGTAGAACTACATGGGCGACAAAATGCAGGCGTCAAGTCAGATGCCCAAAAATAAAGTAAGAAATAGAAATGTTGTATGTCGTTGCAGCCTGCATCTGACGTGACAGGCTGAAATAGAAATGTTGGATGTTGTCACAGCGTGCTTTCGCATGACACAACTGTCAGATGCAGTCGAATGCTGGCTGTGACAACATCCAGCATTCCTATTTCTTACCATATTTTCTGCGCTTCCGACTTGCATTTTGTCGCATTGCTTTGGATTGGACAAAAAATGCCCATGTAGTTCTACCTTTAATGCTACCAGCTGTGCTGTAACCACATGAAAAAGTATGAAAAAAGACCAGGCTGAAACTATGTACTATTGTTATGACATCCCTTATTCCTAACACCTAATAGCTGTTATTCCTACCATTTTTTTCTTACTTTCTATCCTTCAAAACCAACGTCTCTATCAGACAAAGAAATCCGGCAGTTCTCTTTTTTATGATATCCACTACTGGATTGGAAAGGACTCTTCACAGGATGAACAGAGTTCAGTGGCCATATACACGGTACAGCTGGATGATTACCTTGGGGGCAGCCCCGTGCAGCACAGGGAGGTTCAAGGCTATGAGTCCGACTCCTTCAGAGGTTACTTCAAACAAGGCATTATGTAAGTATAGCAATACACAGGGCATGCTTGGTAAACCCTGGAATAATCCGATTTTTGGGTGATTTCGCTTGGGAGTGAGCTTCTAAAAGTTTAAAACTGGTTCTTTTGGAAAAAAAAAAATATTTATTCTTCCAAGCTGTTTAAATGTGTTAATGAGAGTGCAGTTGTGGACTTTAAAATGTTATGTACATCTTTTTTAGTGGTTATCAGGATTGCTATCAGTAATCATGGGGCCCCTGTACTATAAAGTTACTAGTGCCTTCCCCAGGGGCCCCAGTTATTAGATCACTGGCCATCTGGATATCCTGGCTCATGAGCCCTGCAAACATAAATAATGGGCCTCTAATTAAAAAAAACCAAAATACTTGCACACAGGACTATACCACTGATCCGCCCTAGCCACTCCCCAATTACACCAAAATGCCACCCACCCATTACCACTCAAGCCCTACCCATTTGCAACCTGTGATCATGCTTTTATTTTATAAAACTACTATTCTAAGGCACTGAAGCACAAAACCTTCCAATGGCCTAGCAAACTAGAATGTCATTTTTGTAGTGATTGTGTATGTATAATGGGGATGCACCGAATCCAGGATTTGGTTCGGGATTCAGATAGAATTTGGCCTTTTTTGGCAGGATTCAGATTCGGCCAAATCCTTCTTCCCAGACAAACCGAATCCGAATCCTAATTTAGATATGCAAATTAGGGGTGGGGAGGGAAATTGCATGACTTTTTGTTACAAAACAAGGAGGTAAAAATGTTTCCCCTTCCCATGCCTAATTTGCATATGCAATTAGGATTCGGATTCTGTTCGGTATTTGGCCGAATCTTTTGTAAAGGATTCGGGGGTTTGGCTGAATCCAAAATAGAGGATTCGGTGCATCCCTAATGTATAATGAAAAATCTCAAATGGCTTAATCGTCTGGGAAATTGCAACTGGCATAAAATTACGGGAACAAAACTTAAATGCTGAATTTAGACAACCCATTGACTCATTCTACTTTTCATGTTTTTCTATTTTAATTTTTTTTAAATGATAAATCTCAACTAATCTCAAATTGATCATAATAAAAATGTGACCATGAATATTAAAGTGTTCTTGAAAAGAGCAATAATTTAACTGCAACTCTTCTTCTTTGATTCCTGTTCTGTAATTTTCTGCTTGCAGTTACAAAAAAGGTGGTGTTGTATCTGGAATGAAACATGTGGAAACAAATACGTACGATGTGAAGAGGCTCCTACATGTTAAAGGCAAGAGGAATGTATCCGCCACAGAGGTACATACCCTCATCAGTAGTGAGCTAAGTGCAATAATTAAACAGATCTCTTTTGGCGTGCAGAGACATGTGACTGCACTGATGAATACAGTGTTGTATGCATCTGGCAGCACTTTATTCATAAAGGGAGGTAGGCATACAGGAATTAAAGCCCCTATCCTGCATGCCAATCAAACACACAAGTTATGGAACAGCAGAGGATTTAACCACTACACAACCCTGTAAGTCACTAAGGACACTGCTGTCTTGCACTCTGCACTGTATTTTTAATTTGGAGTGAGGTGCAGAGCACAGCCAGATCCTGAGAAGTGCTGCCCGAATGACCACTAAGGGGCACACTCTTTATAACTGACCCCTATATTGTAAACTGGAATCATGTAAAGGAGCATAACATGAGAATGTACTGAACCCATGTTTGCCTGTTATAAACGCTGTTATATCTGTTCTGGCAACATCTCATCCATTTATTCCAAGGAAGACCAAATTCAAAGTTGCTAAGAACAGATTCTACTATGACATACTAAAAGTTAAACTGAAGGCAAACCACCCCCTTAATATTTACATTACTCAAAGAGAGTGGGACTATACTAAAATAAGTAAGTGTATGATGTTTCATACACTCTGTACTCTGTATGTTTCATACACTTCTAATCAGCAGAATTGAAATCCTCCAGAAATAAGTCATAATCATCTGCGACAATGTCTTATGAGCCTCAGGCTGTCAGAATAAAGTTCAGCAAGCCAAGACACAGGTCTGACTGATTAAGTGGAACAGAATATTACTGTGTAAATACTGTAATGAGTAAGGGCTTTTAGAGGTTTCTACTACTAATTTCTTAAAGTCATCCCTTTCTGCAGGTGGAATTGAGTTGGCTCAGCTTCAACAGCGGGGATGTATTTTTGCTAGATCTTGGCAGGACTCTTATCCAGTGGAACGGTGCTGAAAGCAATACGGCAGAAAGAATGAAGGTATCTCATAATCTCATTTCTGTAGCACATGGCAGACTTTGAAACAGTGTGATTTTTTTTTTGTTCACGCCACACTTGATGGGCCAGCTTTTCTCCAGGGCTCTCCATAAAGGGATACTGTCATGGGACAAATGTTTTTTTTTCAAAATGCATCAGTTAATAGTGCTGCTCCAGCAGAATTCTGCACATAAATCCATCTTTCAAAAGAGCAAACAGATTATTTTATATTCTGTTTTTAAATCTGACATTGGGCTAGACATATTGTTAATTTCCCAGCTGCCCCAAGCCATGTGACTTGTGCTCTGATAAACTTCAGTCACTCTTTACTGCTGTACTGCAAATTGGAGTGATATCACCCCCCTGAGCAGCCTAACAACAGAACAAACCGAAGGTAACCAGATAACAGCTCCCTAACATAAGATAACAGTTGCCTGGTAGATCTAAGAACAGCACTCAAAAATAAAAACCCGTGTCCCACTGTGACTGCTTCAGTTACACTGAGAAGAAAAAAATAGCCTGCCAGAAAGTAGTTCCCTCTAAACCTGGCACAAGTCACATGAAATTGGCAAAATGTCTAGCCCCATGTCAGATTTCAAAATTGAATATAAAAATCTGCTCTTTTGAAAAACGGATTTCACTGCAGAAGTCTGAACTTAACTGATCTTAACTGATGTGGCAGTATCCCTTTAAATTATAAAATGGTTACAGATATTATAAAACATTGCTATATCATTCAGTCATAGTTCAAAGAATATCTAAAAGACAGCAATTCACCCAAATCTCACCTGGATTTTCATATCTCTAAAGTCCCCAAATTTTACTCTAACCGACCTTCAGGCTGACCCCACTGTTCTAGCCGCCCTTTTATAACACCTACAGATATGGGATCCACTATCCATAAATCCTATATCCGGTAGGCTCTGAATTATTGGAAGGCCATTTTAAGCAAATAATTCTAATATTAAAAAGATTTACGTTTTCTCTGTAGTAATAAAATAGTACAGAATGAGGCTTGTTATCCAGAATGTTTGGGAGCTGGGGTTTTCTAGATAACAGACCTTTCCATAATTTGGATCTTCATGCCTTAAGAGGGTTATTTATCAGAGGTCGAATTTTAGAACTTTGTGAGCTTTTTTAGACCTCGAATGGTTTCTAATTTTTGTAAAAACTTGAATCAGTGTAGTTGGGGTGAAAAACTCAAGTTCTCAATACGAAACCCAACGAAAAACTTTGAACATTTGAAGGCTACAAATATTTTCAAATGTTCCAAGGGATCTCTGCCATTGACTTCTGTGTGACCTTGACAGGCTTTAGATTGTGTATTTTTGAATTAGAGCTATTTCCAGCTTCAGGGGGAAATAAAAAGTTGTTTGTTTAACCCGAAAAGTAGCTTTTTTGGCTGAAAAAGTATCCTCAAAAACTCAAATATTTCATGGGAAAAACAACTCAATCTTTGATAAATAACCCCCTTAGTCTGCAAAAAAATAATATATACATTAAATAAACCCAACAAAATTAAATAAACCCAATAGGCTGGTTTTGCTTTCAATAAGGATTAATTATATCTTAGTTTGGATCAAATACAAGGTGCTGTTTTTATTATTACAGAGAAAAAGGAAATCAAGGATTTGGATGAAATGGAGTCAATGGGAGATGGTCTTTGCGTAATTCAGAGCTTTCTGGATAACGGGTTTCTAGATGATGTATCCCATACCTGTACTGTGTACTTAAGTCCAACTTAAATATAATTAAACCCTATTGGAGACAAAACAGTTCTATTGAGTTAATTTAATGTTTAAATGGTTCTATAGTAGACTTAAAATTACAGAAATAACAGAAAGATCCCTCATTTGGTATACCCCAGGTCCAGAGCATTCTGTATGAATTTAGGCTCAAGTCAAGGCAGAATCAGCTTCAAATTAATGTGAATTATTTGAAATATTTGTCATACAAATTATTGTCTGTAAGGAGTATTAAATGCTTTGAAGAATGGACAATTTACTGTAAGTCTAAATATGCTAGAAAAATACATTAAATACATTTCCTTGGCTTCTTCTGTCTAGGGAATGTTACTGGCCAAAGACATTCGTGATAGGGAGAGAGGAGGGCGGATGGATATTAGAATCATTGAGGGTGATCAGGAAGAGGCTGCACTTGAGTTAATGGACCTTCTTGTAAAAACGCTTGGTGAGAGGAATCAAAACATTGGACCAGGAACACCAGATGAAGTTGCAGATCAAAAACAGAAAGCCAACATTATGTTGTACCAGTAAGTATAATTTACAGTAATAAAACTGGGATATCAAGACGGGTGTGTTGGGTTTGGCTTTACCCATGGTGCCACCCATAATGAAGTGAAGATATCACTAGGCTCTACAGCAAATTTAATTTAGGGCCCCAATACATTGGGTAATTAATCTGTTCTATCAAGATTTTGATTAAATGACCTGCTAAAAAGGGCTTTCCTTGGCCCTCTGCAGTCCTGGGTCCCCTGCATCTGTATTTACACCTCTGGTGATGCACACTGCATTCAAGGTTGATGATGCATTTTGTTGCTTCTCACTGCCATTACCATACCAACACCTTTTGCATCTCATATACACAGTAAGATGTGATGTTGACAGCAAGATTCCTATGATCCTTTAGAATAAGATCACTTTGAAATACATGTATTTATGTATGTTTCGGCAGCCCAGATATAGATAGGAACTCAAAGTATAACTGTGATATATAATCAATTACATTGGTGGATTTTTTTTCTTTTGAGATATATTAATGCAAACATATTGTGAATGACCAGCAACATGAAAAACAATTGTGCATTTAGCGTCATTTGTGGATGTGCTCAGTGTGTGTGATATTTTGGTTAATGTGCACTAACAATTATGCTACCTGCAAGCTATGCACAGTTTAAATATGCAATGTATGTGCAGTTTTTGAGAATTTACTTTTTGTTTGCCCTGTTTATTACATATTGTCCTATATGCTTACGATACTAGGCTAACAGGACAAATTAGAGTAGACTATACACTCATAGCCAGACAGCAGCTCACCCTTTAGGCTTTATTTACAATTCACACGGGCACAAGCACTGGGGCAATATTGGACCCATAAATGCAGACAACAAGGTGCCATTGCCTTCCATTCTAGAGCACAAATAGCTGTACCTAAAGTGGCAACTCACAGAACAAAAAAAACATGACACTTTGTTTCCATTTTTTGAACATTTCACCATGTTCTGTGCTTCATAACGTAGGTCCTCTATAAGTGCTAAATTTGTGCCTTTGAGTCCAGGGTCAGATTAGAAAGCCATAGTGGCCAGTGCTCTAATGTTTTTGAATTTATTTGCACATTGACTGCTGTTTCACCCTGTAAATAAACATATAATTTTAGGTTCGTATAATACTGTTTTAAATTACCTTTCAAAGCAGCTTTATAGATGTGTCATTAACCAAATTTAGAGTGTGGGGCGTGGCATCAGGAAGGGCATCTCAGGTGATTAGGGTGCTGAAATGCCCCAGTTAACAAAAGAATCCAAGCCTATGTAAGCAGGATATAGGAAGTGCTGACTTGCATCCTCTACATTTTTATATTAAACTTAATCTTCTGCTCATTAGGGTGTGGTAGCATGAATGAAGCCAAGATATCTGCCAAATCTGCACAGAGCCATTAATCACATTCTGATAAATCTCCATTCCCGTAAAAGTTGTATGCTTTTATTGCAATTGCTAGTTAGATCACGTGCAGTCTAATAGGATTAATGATTCCAAGAGTCTCATGATCATTTACTTTGCCTGTTCCTTGTAAAGTACATTCTGGGGAAATGTACCCGAGGATCCTGTTGCACATGGGTGTAACTTAGAGATTTATTGTACAGCACCTCGTAGTTTAAAAATGCCTTTATTCACATTTTCATGGCAGAATCTGGTCAGCAACGTTTCAGGCCTTGGCATGGCCTTTTATGAAGCTTGATAAAAGGATAAGCTAAGGCCTGAAACATTGCTGCTTTTGGTGGAGAATGGAACACTGATGGTACTTGCACCTGCTTCTATCTAAAATTGGAGGATTTTTGAGCTGACATGTGCTCATGGGTATAACTACAGAGAAAGTAGACCCTGCGCCTGCAGGGGGGGGGGTGGCAAAAGTTAAAGGGGGCCCATGGTGCCCTATTTATTGAGCTTCACTATATATTGGTATATTGAAGTTGAAGTGCTTTAGTTTTTGAGGAGAAGCTTTTGGAGACAACTAAATATTGAGGGAATCACATTGGACTTGAATAAAATATTTAATGCATTATAAACAATGAGACGAGTTAAGAAACTTGCTTCAGGCGGTTGAGCCCCACTAGTTACCAGGGGTGGCAAAAATGCTGCTCCTGGTACTTTAAGAGCCGAATTTCAAACTGGAAATTCAGCTCTTCTGGCACAGAGCGCAATTATGCGCTCTGTGCTGGCATCCTGGTCCTCTCTGTTGCCCTCATGGACCCCCCTCTGGCACAAAAAGCTGAGCACATGGAGGAGGCAGCAACGGCAAGCTGCCTCAGGTGGCAGACGGGCCTGTATTGCTCATGATTATAAATACAGGTATGGGATGTGTTAGCTGAAAACCCATTATCCAGAAAGCTCCAAATTACGGGAAGCCCATCTCTCACAGACTCCATTATAATAAAAAAATTTAAATAAAAAATCATTCAACAAAAATCAATCATTTTTTTTGGGTGACGGGTCCCCTTTAAAAGTTTGCAATTCGCTTCTGAGGAAGTGCATAGACATGAAACGTGTTAGACCTCAGAAGCTGGGTTTTGTTAATCAGATGTTAAAATAAAGATTTACCCTTTTTATCCATAATCTGTGATTGTGTGATTCTACAAAGACTCTGGAGTGTGCTGCTACAACGTGTGGTGCACAAATAAAATTTGCAAATCTATAAAAGTCTCATCGCAATGCGGCATGCACATTTTTATTATTTCTACGCAAAATTGTTCCAGTGCCACTTAGGGTTCAGATTTGGTTTGTTATTCAACTGAATCCATTTCCCAAGATTCAGGGGTTCAGTCAAACCCCTATAAGCAAGGTTCGATGCATTACTAGTTGACTGGAGTTTGAGTCACACACTGTGGACTTCCATGTCACTTCAGTAAAAGAATGCCAGTGCCACCATAAAACTCACATCTGATTTAGGGTCCTATTAATTAAACCTTGATTTTTTTTCGGGTAGAGTTTTTAAAGGGGAAACTCACATTTGTAAAAACCCCTCAAATTATTAGAGATTTATTATTAGAGATGTGTTTCGGAATCTGAAAATAGTCCTGTCAAGGTCATGAATCGGCGATGGTTATCATATGAATTGAGGTCATAGTCAAAGTCATATGGATTGTCACGCAATTTTGTTGAGACTTTTGTCGCACCAACCTGATTTTTTGATAAATTAGGTAAAATCATGGGTGGAAGTTGGGTTGACTTTGATTTAATATGAAAATGGGAAATATTTGAGTCTTAGTAAATGATGCCCTTAAAGCGATACTGACACCTGAAATTAAACTCTTTTTTACATCTATTATAATATT
>CM044433.1:146626170-146645335 GCA_024363595.1 Xenopus borealis | reverse complement strand
GCAGGAAGTTGGATTCTGGCTATTATATTAGACATCCAGTCACTCCAGTCTTTACATTACATTTTTGGCTAACTAACTATATTAGAAACATTTTTTATTTCCATCTATTTACCCAGTTTTTATTTTTACACTGAACTGTTCCTTTAAAATTTATTTTTTTGTGTCAGTATCACTAATGTTACAGTATACAATTGTAGGCAATACAACACTTCCTACTTAGTGGTACCAGCTTGGGGAAGGCAAGGTCCTGTTTCGGCACTGCTATAACCCTGTGCAAAAAGTGACAACACTTTTGGTCATAGAATGTATTGTTATAGTGATAGATACATCTAGTATAAAAGCATTGCTATATTTTTTTCTTGAACTATAAACTTAATTCATTTTAGTGTCTCTGATTCTGGAGGACAGATGGAAGTGACGGAAGTGGCAACAAGGCCATTGGTTCAGGACTTGCTAAACCATAATGTGAGTGCAAAATAGTAAAATGTCTATTAAATCATTAATTCATTACATTTAATATATATATATATATGTACCATATTAAACTTCAGTACTGCAGGAAAACCTATATTTAAATATGTAAATTCATTTGTATGCTTATTAGGGATGCACCAAACCCACTATTTTGGATTCGGACGAACCCCGAATCATTCACAAAAGGTTCAGCCGAATACCGGACCTAATTTGCATATGCAAATGAAAATTAGGGGTGGGAAGGGAAAAACATTTTTTACTTCCTTGTTTTGTGACAAAAAAGTTACGCAATTTCCCACCCCTCCCATCGGTTCAGTTCGGCTGGGCAAAAGAATTTGGCCGAATCCGAATCCTGCTAAAAAAGGCTGAATCCTGGCCAAATTCCGAACCAAATCCTGGATTTGGTGCATCGCTACTGCTTAAATGTATTTATGTACCTTTTAAAAAATATATCCTTGTATATGCAGTTCTATAAATGACAAAAAAACATCAATAGGACAGATGGGCAGTAGTGATGGGGAATAAATTCGTGAAACACCAGCGAAAATTCGCTGGTGTAAAAAAAAAACAAGTCGCGCGACGAAAATGACGCGACATGTGTTGTAAACGACGCGACACACCAAAAATGACATGGCGCACGTCAAAAACCGTGCTGTGACTCGTTTCGCAAATTTTTTGCCAATTCGCGAATTTTGATCGAAATTCGTAAATTTTCGGCGAAGCGAAACAGGATAGATTCGCCCATCACTAATGGGCAGCAATACAATAATAGACTATAAATAGCTACCAAAATACAATAACATTCAAGATTAAGTTTTAAGAGACAATTAATTCATAAAACCTACGCCTGCATCTTGTTCCTCCAGGACTGTTATATCATTGACCAAGGTGGAACCAAAATATATGTCTGGAAGGGCAAAGGAGCCACAAAAGCTGAGAAGCTAACTGCAATGTCGAAAGCTTTGGTGAGCAGATCATCAGTTAAAGGTTATGTTGCTTATATCTAAATGATCTAAATGCAGAAGTTTGGCTTTGGTGTACATTTTCTTTAGTCCATATATTGGAACGTCAAGTGTATGGTCCAAAGTGGCTCTGGTTGACAAGCGGAACATTTCCAACCTTACAGCGTTCAACGGCAATATCTCAAGTCAGAACAATACTATCATTTATGAGAGAATTTTTCCAGTTTATGAAAGGACACATAGTACGGTTATTTATTGCAATTGGTGCTCGATAATATAATAAGACTACTTTGTGTTATAGTAGGGCTGATTTGCCAAGGTGCAAACATGAGATCCACCATATTTTATTTCTAACTGTGGGCACCAGCAAACTAGCCTGGACAACAACTTTCACAGGATTTGTCAGCGCTGGTACACTGGTATATAGCACCCAAGTTAAGTTTGCTGACAATTGTATGGGTATAAATTGTGTTACTTCAAGCGAACCCAAAACTGTGCTAACTAAGCTCTTGCAGAAACAGTTCTTCAAGGCAAATGCTTATTCCATTCCTCCCTAGTGTCTGTGCGCTCAGTATTATGAACCATGTGCCTTCCACAACAAATGTATTATCCAATTCATTGGGTACATTTCAGCTACATATGAAAATGATCCTCGGAAGTAACAGCTCTTTAAGACAGGTGTTTATTCCAGTCCTCCCTTGAGTACTTGCACCCTGTTTATTATACTCTGAACCTTACAAGGCAAAGTAGTGGCATCCAGCATTAAAGCAGATGGAACAAGTATAGAGGATCAGGGTATAATGTATATTTATACCTTTGTGAACCCAGTTTTAACTGACACAGCTTTACTCTTTGTACTGCTGTAATAACACTAGTTCAGATAGGGAAACAATGGAGAATATAGAATAGATATTTTTCTCCGTATTGGGCACTTTCACAATTTGTACAACTTCTTACTTAGGGGGGTTATCTATTAAACTAATTTATTTATGGTTGAGGTTTTTTGGGGGGAAAAACTAAAATTTTTACAGAAAAAGCAAATCAGATTTTTCAAGATGAATTATAACCCGAAGCTACAAAAAGTCTGAATCCAAATCCGCCATCTCAAACCTGTCAAAGTCATGTATAAGTCAATGGGAGATGTCCCCTTTACAGTTTGAAGATGTCGTGATCTGCAGTGGATTTCATTGGATAATCCAAAAAAATTTGGGGTTTTTGGGCAGTAACCCGAAAAAAACAAGCTAGTCAGTGTTAAATGTGAAAAATTATCGAAAGCAAAAAAATCTTCAAATGGTTAAAGGGACCTCTGCCATTGACTTTTACATGAATTTGACAGGTTTTAGCTGGAGTATTTTTGGATTTGGACTTTTAGCAGCATTGGGCCATAATAAATCTCAAAAATGTTAGTTTTTCAGTGAAGCTAACCTTGAAAAACTAAAACTGTTAGAGAAAACAACTTGACCTTTAATAAAAAACTCCCTTAGTATCACTAAAAGGGCTAATTTAGGTTCAGTTATGGACAAGGCTTCATTGCTCCTCTACTAAGTCTACTGCTACTATGATGACATGCAAAGCATCCCTGTATTGATCCTCAGGAATTCATAAAGATGAAAGCATATCCTCACAGCACCAACGTGGAGACCGTGAATGATGGAGCAGAATCTGCCATGTTTAAACAGCTGTTTCCAAAGTGGGTTGTGAAGGACCAGTCTGTGGGTATGGGAAAGACCTACACAGTGAATAAGATTGGTAAGTAGAAATAATAGGAACTGCAAAGTGGTACAGTGACCGCATTTATGAATGTCCCCTTGGAGTACTACAAACCTTTCTAAAATCATTTATATGGCCACACAACTCAATAGTATCTTCTAATATCCTTATAAATGACAGTAGAGATACATTATCTTTTTATAACAGAATGTAAAATATACAGTATACAGGCAGAATTTATGATTTCATTTGTTTTTTCATAGTGTATTTTTTATTAAAGAAAATCAAACATAGTACAGAGCGAATAAAGTGCATCTTGGATTTGATGACAATGTTCTGTACACTTTTTACAACACAGTAAAACTCAGGAACAAGCATATGTGGGAATATCCCATGGGATGTCGAAGCACTGTGATTAATTTAGAGATAAAGTTATGGGGAGGGGAGAAATGGAAAGAGAGAGGAAGAAGAAAAAAAGAAAAAAAAAAGGGAGGGGGTTAGGAGAATCAGACCAGCAGATCCTTTGACAATTCTTTTGCTTTACCCATGACTTAGAATCCAAAAAACATCAGTGCAGCACTGGATGAAAGATGCAGGGGTCTGTCAGGAGTCCAGAAAGTCATTGACCTTTTATACACTCCCACTAATTACAAGCAAACAGATCACAGGTGAAGAAGGTTACCTTTAAAGGAAAACAATACCCCCCAAACAATGTCGGTCTCTATAAAAAGATTTTGTATAAAACAACTCATATGTAAAACCCTGCTTCGTGTAAATAAACCCTTGTTATAATAATTTGCTTTTTTAGTATCATGTGCCATTGGGTAATCATAAATAGAAAATGCCCATTTTAAAAAATAAGGACAGCGTACTGGGATCGTATGATTCAACGGTGCACACATACATACCAAACAAACTATAAAGTTAGGTCACATGAGCCAATTAACAGACATAGTTGTGTCTTTTGCTTCCACACTTCTTCCTGTTACAGTTAGAGTTGAAATATTTCTGGTCAGGTGATCTCTGAGGCAACACACAGACCATCACAAAATGGTGGTTCAAGGCAAGAGATGTAAAAGGATAATATTTACTTAAATCTATATTCCAGTTTTATAAGATTCTTTAATGTGCCACTTAATATGATATAATCTGTTGCTCAAATATTAATTTTGGGGGTATAGTTTTCCTTTAATAGCCATTCTAACCCTTTTGTATCAAGTTGTGTGCATGTTATCAGGCCAAATCACCAGGGTATGTAAACTTTTTAACAGGGTAATTTGGGTAGTTTGTTTAGTGATTATCATTTAAAAATTTATGAGCACAACTGTACTAAAAGCCTATAATAAAACAATTATCTAATCCAGCATCTTGTTTGGTGGCTAAGATCATTTTGCCTTATTATTGAATTTCTGAACATTTCCCTTTCTCAGTTTTACAATAGACACAAAATCAGTGTATGTGTGTTTCAGCAAAGGTCAGCCAGGAGAAATTTGACGCCTCTTTGCTTCATGCAAACCCATCTGTAGCTGCACAGGAGAGAATGGTGG
The DNA here is from genome assembly GCA_024363595.1 of Xenopus borealis. Lineage (NCBI taxonomy): Eukaryota > Metazoa > Chordata > Amphibia > Anura > Pipidae > Xenopus > Xenopus borealis. The sequence goes on along the minus strand of CM044433.1, from coordinate 146,640,642 downwards.
ATGACGGGAGTGGCAAAGTGGAGGTATCAGTATGAACTATTCACAACTGGGAATTAAAAAGAGATCTGCAAGCTGGTCCTCACTGGCTATTTAAAAAAAACATAGCCAACATTTATTAAGCATTAAAGGAGTTGTTCACCTTTGACTTAACTTTTAGTATGATGTAGAGAGTGATATTCTGAGACAATTTGCAATTGGTTTTCATTTAATGTTTATTATTTGTGGTTTTTGAGTTGTTAAGCTTTTTATTCAGCAGCTCTTTAGTTTGTAATTTGTGTAGTCTGAGACTATGGTCCAAATGACCCTAGCAACCATGCACTGATTTGAATTTGAGACTGGAATATGAATAGGAGACGACTGAATAGAAAGATGAGTAAGAAAAAGTAGCAATAACAATAAACATGTAGCCTAAGGCTGGGGACAGACAGGGAGATTCGGGGAGATTCAGTCGCCTGGCGTTTAATAGCAGGCGACAATCTCCCCAAACGTCCTTCTCCCTCCCTAGTTGAAATGTAAAAGCGCCGGCTGTGTGCACACGCGGTGCGGCGATTTCCGGAATAGCCCGAAGTTTCCTCACGAAGTAACTTCGGGCGATTCCGGAAATCGCCGCACCGCGTGTGCACACAGCTGGCGCTTTTACATTTTACAGCGACGGACAGGGAGAAGGACGTTCGGGGAGATCGTCGACCTGCTATTAAACGCCAGGCGACTGCATCTCCGCGAATCTTCCTGTCTGTCCCCAGCCTTGTTTTTTAGACACAATTCAGTGCAATCAGGAGTGGCAATATGCGTTGTGAGCGCAAAACATGGCACGTTGCATCTCTAGTGAATTATCCCTTGGTTGTTGTGAATATTCAAATCTGCTTGTGTGTTTGCAGGTTTGGAGAATTGAAAATCTAGAGCTGGTTCCTGTGGAGACACGTGGACATTTCTATGGTGGTGACTGCTACTTAGTGCTGTACACATACCAAGTGAACAAGAAAGCCCACCGTATAGTCTATATCTGGCAGGTAAGTGTGAGAAGCACAAAAGTACCAGGCTTATTCTGACAGTCTGACAATACTTATATACATTATAAATAGAAGGAGCACCTCCTCAATCACATTGCACTCAGCAAAGATAGGAAAAATGGACATGAAAGGCCAAAAAGCATAAAGGTAAAAAAGTTTGTTCAAATCTGTCTTATACATTCTTCCCCTCATACATTTAGGGGCTGATTTATTATTATATAATAATGTTCAAGGTTTTTAGGAGGAAAACACAATTTCTGTGGGAAAAGATTTATCATACCTCAAAGCTGCTAAAAATCCAAATCTGAAATGACGCTATCTCAAACATATGGAAGTCAAGTAGAAGATGTTCCTGAAGTTGTTTCTTGACATCGTAATCTGCGCTGGATAATCCGATAAAGTCAGGGTTTTCGTCCAATAATCTGAAAAATTTTTGTTTTTGCTGCGAAAATTCTATAAAATTTTCGGAGAGTCAATCATATGATATGAATTGATGCTCAATTTTGGCACTCCAATGTTTTGTAGAAATATTCTTGATAAATGAGTTCAATTTGTGGTAGGGAATTTGTAGGCTTTGTTTTCATAGAAAAATTAGATTAATTCAAGTTTCAGTAAATAAGCCCCTAAACGAGACGTGATAGTAAATTATACAGTGTATTACAATAAATAACAGTAGTAAGTTATAGAACATAACAGTAAGTTATTGTTACTTCCATTACACACTGTTACACTTTACCTTTCTCTGGAAAACTCTGTTGTGAATTAAACAAGGATTTCTGTTGAGATTCCCTGAATGGCTTTGTCTTTCTGCTGTGGGGAGTTATTGTTAAGGCTACCATTTGAGTAAATTCTTATTTACTCAATTTTTATTCCCAATAGTCCAGTAATAGCTCCACCTCTGTAACGTAAATTAATGATTTATCCTTATGCATTGCAGCCAGGCTGTATAATCAATACAATATAACTATAGGACATAGAATGTAGTATTATATTGATTTATAAAATGGTTTTACCACAATATATACACACCAAACACAATGGAAACGTAACAATGATCTTGAAAACAAGATCTGAATTGCTGTTGTGGGAGCAGGGTCAGAACTCAGAAGAGGCACTTGGCTAGGGCTCAACAATAGGAGAGTTCTGGGCAGGTACCTGTTAAAGAGTCTTCTGCCTACCCCAAGTTCTCATTCTCTCACTGTCTTCTGCCTTCCCCTATGCGGCTCTTCCCACCCCTGCCCTACCCTCTGTTGCTCTTCCCTGTCACAGTGGCCTGTACGATGGCACGGCACATGTGAGTGGGAGCGCACATGGAGGGAGCAAGGTGGTGGCCGGCTGTAAGAGAAGTACCTGGTGGTCTAGTGGGGGGACAGCAGGGACGCCCGCCGCGCCAACCTCCATCGTGCGCTGCTTCCTCCTGTGTGCCGGTTCCTTAGCACACGCGCGCCCGTGCACTTCCGCATTTAAAGGCGCATGCGCGCTGGCGTAATGATGTCAGCGCGCAATGGCGCGAAATTTAAACAGTATTTAAAGTCACATTTTTATTTTGTCATTGGCCGTGATAGGATTTGATTCCTGGTGGTTTCCTGAGCCTTTGTGCGTTTGTTCCTTGTATCCTGCTATTGTTTCCTGTGTTTGACCCGGTCTGTTCCTGACTACTCTGATATCCGTAACCTGGACCCTGCCTGTACTTCGACTTCGATTCTGCCTCATCCTTCTGATTGATTACCCGGTTTGACCCTTGCCTGCCTGACGATCCTTGTTATCCGCCCACTTCGACCCAGCCTGCCTGACCAGAACTTGCCTACTCCTACTTGTACTGTGACCTTTGGCCTTACTGACTTTACAGTTGTGCCCCTTTGCTTGCCCAGAACCATTCGCCTTGCGTCTCTCGTTATAAGACCTGGCGGCATCCAATTAGCCGAGGGCTCCTCCCAAGGTGAAAGGCGGCTGTTATAGGCAGAAGCACGAGCCTAGACCAGGGTGCTTGGCACTAGTTCTGGGTTTAGGGTGCCAACCGTGACACCGGCATTTTAAGCCATGCCCCAGAACCCCTACTCAAATCCATTGACCATGTTAGACAATGTGTTATATTTATCAAAAAGTGAAGTTAGAGATCACCACAGCCCACTAGAGTGAAAGTCTGCCTCTCTCCATTCATTTCCATAGATTTTTAAAGACACATTTATCGAAGGGTGACCTTTCAATTTTTTTAAAAAAATCCCAAAGCAGTGAATTGAGAGTTTCACTTTAGTGGACTGTGGTGATCTCTAACTTCACTCATAGATAAATATACCCCAATGACTGAAATAATTAGACTGTACGCAAATGGATGGAAACATTGTCATCATATATAATTGTTTGATAACCATTTAATAAATCTAGCTTTTAAAGCTAAATCTATGTTTTCTAATTACCAATTAAAGTCTACCTTTTTAAACTTGCCCTATCAAATAACAGCAACTCCTTTTAAATGGGTGGGGGTTCACCTTTAATTCAACTTTTAGTATGTTATAGAACAGTGGTCCTCTTGGCCCTCCAGCTGTTAAGGAACTACAAGTCCCACAATGCATTTGCCTGACTGTGGCTGTCAGACTCCATCATTGCATTGTGGGACTTGTAGTTCCTTAACAACTGGAGGGCCAAGTTTGAGGACCACTGTTATAGAATGTCCAAGCAACTCTCCAATTGGTCGTCATTATTTTTTTTTTATATAGTTTTTTTAATTATTCACCTTCTTCTTCTGACTCTTTCCAGCTTTCAAATGGGGGTCACTGACCCCATCTAAAAAAACAAATGTTCTGTAAGGGTACAATTTTATAGTTATTGCTACTTTTTATTACTCATTTTTCTATTCAGGCCTCTCCTATTCGTATTCCAGTTCTTTATTCAAATCAGTGTGTGGTTGCTAGGGTCATTTGCAAACTGGAGAGCTGCTGAATAAAAAGCTAAATAACTCAAAAGCCACAAATAATAAAAAGGGAAAACCAATTGCAAATTGTCTCAGAATATCCCTCTCTGTCATACTAACATTTAATTTAAAGGTGAACAACCTTTTTCTGTATCCTGAATACACCTATTTTCTGTATACTGAATAATTGCTTCCATTGTGTTATCTATCCTTTTATCTTAAAGACTAAATATAGACTCCAAATAGTCAAAGTTACTGGAAAGCATCTAAAATATTCTATCTTATAGTCTTTCATATAGGAGATATTCGTACTCGCTGCAGCCTTGACTTAAACCATAACACTTTATTTCTTTGCCACACAGGGCCGCCATGCTTCCCAAGATGAACTGACAGCTTCAGCTTTCCAGGCTGTGAAACTTGATCAAGACTTTGGGGGAGAACCAGTGCAAGTTCGAGTATGCATGGGAAAGGAGCCCCGACATTTTTTGGCTATATTCAAAGGAAAGCTTGTGATATTCGAGGTAAACGTTATAAAAAAGCCATTTCTGGCTAAAACGGGGTAATCTCCAGTATACAGTCATATGGGATTGTCTTAAACTAGTGCATGTACAGATCCAATCGTTCTTCAAGAGTAGTTTTACTTAAATTCAGTGAGTGTGAGAGAAAGTATAGAAAAAGGACAAGTTGTTTTACATTAGAATGGATCTAGTCCATCATTTTTCACACTAGTGATTTTCATCTACAATGATAATATCCCTGACTGATAACTACTAGGGATGGCGCGAACCGCCGCAAAAAAGTTCGCGGACGCGTTCGCGAACTTGCAACAAACGCGCGAACAGTTTTTTTTAGTCCAGGGGGTGTGTGGGAGTGGTCCAGACAGATCTTCCTGATTGGCTGCCATGTATCTGCTGGTCTGGGATGAGAGGGCAAAAAAATGCGGCAAAAAAAAAGCTCCAAATTGACGCGAACCCAAAATGCGAACGTCGCGCGACGTTCGCGAACTTCCGGCGAGCGCGAACAGCGGATGTTCGCGCGAACAAGTTCGCCGGCGAACTGTTCGCGCCATCCCTAATAACTACTGTATTTGTAGCATGCATTAGTAGAGCAAAATCTTGTGTATATCACTGTACATACCTTTCCCTGTTGGAATTTCTGCTCAAAATGCCTTCGGATGCCATAGACAATGAAGTTGAAAATATGAAGCAGCAGTTTCCATTATTTTATGCAGGGGGGCACATCAAGAAAAGAGAACGAGGAACAGGAGCCGTTAGTGAGGTTATTCCAAGTTAATGGATCAGAACCTTCCAACAGCAAAGCCATAGAGGTTACTCCCTTTGGCTCCTCCCTGAATTCCAATGATGTTTTCCTACTCAAGACCCAATCAGAGAGTTATTTATGGTATGGGAAGGTGAGTGTGATCTGATGCACCCAAATGGTAGGTCTGCTAGTGGAATTATAATATTCCTACTCCATGTGATGTTACTTAGATGTCAGAAATACAGTAGAAGCAGACACAGGGGGGGGGTTATTTATTAAACCTTGATTTTTTTCTGGTGATGCTTTTTGGGGCAAAACTCTAATTCTTCAAGGAAAAAAAATTTGATTTTTTCTAGATTTATTATATCCCAGTGCTGCAAAAAGCCTAAAGCTGAAAATCCACCATCTCAGACCTTTCGAGGACCTGTGTACCATGGGCACCCTTGGGCTATGGGCAACAAACTCCCAGTTGTGTAATAGTGCTTTAAAAGGGAAGTAATGTCTAAAATAGAATAAGGCTAGAAATTCTGTATTTTGTATACTAAACATAAACATGAACTTACTGCACCACAAGCCTAATCAAACAAGTGATTTGTGCTTTCAAAGTTGGCCACAGGTGGCTGTCATCTTGTAACTTTGTTAAACATCTTTGCAAGACTGTGCACATAAATTGTCAAAACAGTACAAGTCAAATATCTGCCAGAAGCCGATAGAGCAAGACCGATTAATAATCAGAATATACAGACTGCACTGGGTCCTGTGTTGTCATGTAATCTAATGTGGATTTTATAGTTATTATATTCTTTAAAACAAACTTTCTCCAACTCTGCAGCGGCTACAGCAAAATGATCCTCAAAATATAATCCCAGTTTATCTGTTTAAATCTTGATTCATGATCTTTGTCTTTGCAGCTGGAAATGGAAAAAGTAAAGGGGGTGTAAAGGCAAAAATTAAATCCAATACAAATCTCTACATAGTTTCCCTGCTCTACAAGGAAACAAACAAAACTGCTTGAGTTCCACATGACTGGGAAGTAAGGCGGGGGCTCCCCCTGCTGTTCATAAGTTTTTTTTGTTTCTCTGCAGAGCAGTTAGGGACCATCTGACAATTCCTATCCACAGCACTAAATGAAGGGAGAATTTCACTGCATACAGTCATATACATTTTTAAATTTAAGTATATTGGAGATAGGTTTCTTTTTCATTAAAGAAAGTAAAAATGGGATTTTTTTTCCCTTTACATGCCCTTTAAACACAACCCTCAGGTGGATCTCCTCCCAAGAGGTAGTACTGCCTGTCTTGGTGATCCTATCCCCAGCAGAGGTAAACTCATAGTGGTATCTTGCTCTCTGGCAGCTTCCCCTGCCCTTGTGCTCACTGACTCTGGTGGGATCTTGGTAGACCTCCTGCCCCTGAGCTCACTAACTCACCAGTGGTGTCTTGTTCCCAGTGGTGTCTTGCTCACCCACTCATGTCCTTGTGTGGTTGATAACCACAAGGGTGTTAACTATCTACCTCACTGAGGCTTTCAACTGCCTGGCAACACAACCTAGCCCTGCCTGCCAACTATAACAAAGCTAACTGTCACTGAACTTTAACTATAAAGGCCTGCCAACTACACAGACCCAATTCAGTACCCACCTCCCCATAATGTGGATTCCAGTGAAAGAGCCCTGAGCAAGTGTGCTCTCCCTTTTATCTTTATAAACCCTCCCACCTATTGGGTGACAATGATCAAATGACTGATTACCCAAGGAAATAATCACCCAGGGCTCACTGATGGCCACGTTAGGTGTCTAAAGGGGAACTGCCTTGAGAAATCTGCCTAATCCTCAGGGTCTCTGATATACTACTGTTAGTCCCACTGTGACTATCCCTAGAATCCCTCTTATTCGCCCCTCATAGAAGAAAGACATCATCAGTAAAATGGCAATGCATCGTTTATGAAGTGATATCTCCCATGCAGGGCAGTGTTTGCCATTCAAATACTTGGGAAGAGACCTTTGATCATTTCATGCAAAATAAATCCTATACCATTGTTTTCAAGTAAAATTACTTATTTTATTGACTCCTTGGTTTTAATGCATGGCAAAAAAGCACATTTTCACATAAACTAAGAAGTAAAGTCATTTAAGCATGAGATATTTTTTATAATGTTGCCAATAAAAACTCTAGTGTTGATGATGAAGCTCATGCATTAGGCATCTAACTTGTGATTAGGTATAATAACTTGCAATTCATGAGTGAGCCATATCGACAGCATTTGTCCTCCCTTTATCTGAGAGAAAAGAAGTAAATGGTTCACAAAGCAGCAGCAGCAGCTGTCATGATTTAGGGCAAAATAAAATGGTACAATGTACTAAGCTATGGAACTGTTACTTAAATTAAATAAAATAACTATAAAATAAAATAACTAAAATAAATCTGAACTATTAAATGTGTTATAACAAAGTTCGCTATGGCTAAATGATTCACAGCACAGCATCTTATTATAAAAATTATATTTTTCCAATGTGTAAAAGCTTTTTGGATGCCATGTATTTCTTTAAATGTAAAGATATTAAACAATTATATAGGGATGGACCAAATCCACTATTTTAGTGTCCTTTTTGGAAGATTTGACCAAATGCTGAATCAAATCTTAGCCCTAATTTGCAAATGTAAAGAGAAACTGAACTACAAGATTAAAAAATTTTATGTGATGAAAAGTGATTTTTTGGATTCAGATTCAGTTTGGCCAGGCACTTGGATTCATCCAAATCCTGCTGAAAAAGGTTGAATCTTGGCCGAATCCCAAACCAAATCCTGGATTTGGTGCATCCCTACAAATATATTTTGATTTAAACAGTAACCTGAGTGCAACTTGATACAGTACAACTGGCTGGTATAACACCATATGGAGTGCTCTTTGTTTTCTTTTCCCAGTAAGAGTGGCATTTTCTTTCTCTATGTAATTGTTCTGTAGAAAACATCAATATGATTTCTGTAGTGAAATCACTGGTAATTCTAATACTATAGACTTCTTTGGCATATTTTTGTGATCTTCCTTTCTCCTGCCTTTTACAGGGCTCCAGTGGGGATGAACGGGAAATGGCTAAACAGCTTGCAGCCATGTTGTGTGATGGAAATGTAGAGATGCTTGCAGAAGGTCAAGAAACTGCCCAGTTTTGGGAAATACTGGGTGGAAAGGCTCCATATGCAAATGACAAAAGGTAAAAGATGATTTGCACTGAACAACATTTGTGTGCTACAAAATCATTGAGGCCCCAGTGGCGTAACTACCAGGGGTGCAGAGGGTGCAATTGCACCAGGGCCCCCACCCCCTTCAGGCCCATCAGAGCCATGATAATGGTTATGGCAGGTGGAGATCTAGGAGGAGATTTTACAGCACAAGTTATCAACACTCCAGCATGGGATTTATAGAGGTAAGGGTCCGACAGGGGGGCCCAGGTGTCCATCCTGTACCAGGGCCCACCAAGGAGTAGTTACGCCACTGCATGGCCCGCAATAGTGGTACCCATCTGAATTTATTTGTTTTCAGCATAAAAATCTATTTAGGTGCACACTGATTAGGCATTGAAGCTGAAAAATACATCTGTCCTTCTATGATCTCACAGATAACAGTTCAGATAAAGCATCAGGACTATTTGTTTTAAGCAGTTCTTACAGAACCAAATGTTGGAATGTCTCAATTAAGTATGTTTAGCACAAGCCCTTTTCACTGAACTTATGTTGATAAAGGTGGTTACTGAACAAGATGAACTTACTAAAAAACCTATATACAATACAAATGATTTATTAGTAAAAAATGTACTCATTTTTTCAAGGCAAATTCATTTTTCACAAAATACACAAACATTTCTTTTGCAGACTTCAGCAAGAGGTACCAGACTTCCATCCAAGGCTATTTGAATGCTCCAACAAGACAGGCCGCTTCATTGTAACCGAGGTTACCAACTTCAATCAAGATGACCTTGAGCAGACCGATGTCATGATTCTTGATACATGGGACCAGGTCAGATGGAAAACAATATCAATTATTCTACATATTCTCGTATTCTGAAATTCTGCACATGGTATCTTAGGTAAAAATTAAAAAATGTAACACAATTATTTCAATTGGAGAAAAAAAAAAACAGAAATACAACCCTCAAAAAATTTAACAAGGAAAGAAAGCAGTTGTGGTTCTGGGCTGTTTCGTCTATTTGCATATTGTCACTGGATTAAAATAATGCTACAGTATGAAGAGCTGAATAAAAACCCACACCAAAGTACAGTTTACATGAACATTAATAGCAAAGTAGCCTTAAAGGAAAAGTAAATGTTTTTCTTTTTCTTTCTGTAAATTTGCTCTAAACAGCCCCCCAGATTAATGTACCTTAGTCCCTGCTGCAAGTCTGCTCTGGTTTCTGTGTTATCAGCAGCTTGTTTCCCCTTCTTCCTGGTGCAGAGTGAAGCCCAGCCCCTTAGTTTACTGAGCAGTCCATTTGCTGCTGTTCCACAATAGAGAGGAAGAGGGAGCCAGTGTGTGCATTAGTAAGCTAGTTTCCCCAAGCAAAAGGTGCTACACACACTGGTCTCTGCTATGTCATAGTATGCAAATGATCTCCGGGACTAGTCCAAGAGATCAGCTCAGAAAGCTAAGGGGCAGGGCTTCACTCTGCACCAGGAAGAAGGTGAAACAAGCTGCTGATAACACAGAAACCAGAGCAGACTTGCAGCAGGGACTTAAGCTGGCCATAGACGCAAAGATCCGATCGTAAGATGATTCCACGATCGGATCTTTGCATCTCCCGACCTGCTCCCGACCTGTCACTAACCTTCAGATCAACTAAAGTAGTAAAAAGCACAGACAGCTGACGTTCTGCCCCTGACAAGGATCGTACTAAAGTTGTACGATTAAAAACCTAGTGACGGTCTCCCACTGAAAATCGTACGATCTGCAATAGACGCAAAGATATTATCGCCAGCCGACAAAAATTTTCTAACCTGGCCGATCGACCAAACGACCGATCGGCATGGCATGACAAATGTCGGAGCACTCCACACACGATCCGAAAGTCCTACGATAGTCGTACGAATCCTCGATTCGTACGACCAAGTCGTTGCGTCTATGGCCAGCTTAAGGTACATTAATTTGAGGGGCTGTTTAGAGCAAATTTAGAGATAGAAAAAAAAAAACGTTTACTTGTTCTTTAAGGAAATACAAATAAACCATTTTCATAATAATATACTTTTTTTAGTACTATGTGCCATTGGGTAATAGTAAATAGAAAATTGTCCTTTAAAAAATAAGGGCCACCCCCTGGATCCTAGGATTCATGGTGCACACAAAAAAAACAAACAAACAAACCATACGTTAGGTCACATGAGCCAATTAACAGACAGAGTTTTGTCTTTTGCTTCCACACTTCTTCAGTTAGGGGCAAATTTACTATTATTCCCCAAAATTAGCTCGATCAAATTCGAAATTCGATAAGCATTCGACCATCGAATGCTTATCGAATTGTTTTAGGCTATCATTTTGCTCGATATATTAGATTTCTCGATGAATTCATACGATCAGATACCAATCGTTCTATTTCACGAGGAAAATTGTGAAATCTCCTTCGAGCCTCCGAAAAATTCGTATGATTCGAAAGATCGAACACTTCGATCGTACGAATGGTATTCGAGCAGGACTTAGTCTCAGAAGCCTATGGGGGGCTTCCCATAGGCTTCTATTGCAATTTGGTAGGTTCAATCTGGCGAAGTAGGCAGTCGAATAACTTTCAATTGATTCCTTCGATCATCGAATTATCAAATATACAATCATTCGATCATTTGGTATTCGATGATCGTAGAGGCCAAATTAGAATATCCGATTTCACGAAAACTTCAGGTGATCGTTATTCGATCGAACGTCGATCATTTCACGTGAGTTTTGTAAATCGGCCCTTTAAAGTTGAAATATTTTTTGTCAGGTGATCTCTGAGGCAGCACACAGACCATCACGAAATGGTGGTTCAGGGCAAGAGATGTAAAAGGGCAATATTTACTTAAAGGAATTGTTCAGTATAAAAGTAAAGACTGGGTAAACAGATAGGCTGTGCAAATAAAACATGTTTTCAATAAAGGCTGGAGTGACTGCAAGTCTAACCTAGCTTTTCAGCTCTCTTTTGTTTACACTGACTGGTTACCCTGGTTACCAGGCAGTAACCAATCAATGACTTGAGGGAGGGCCACATGGGACATAACTGTTGCTTTTGAATCTGAGCTGAATGCTGAGGATCAATGGCAAACTCACTGAACAGTTATGTCCCATGTGGCCCCCCCTCAAGTCGCTGACTAACTCAGATTTAGAGAACTGAAAAGCAGGATGTTGTGTTGTATTCTGTTATGTGAGACATCAACTCACTCCAGCTTTTATATATTACATTTTTGGCTAACTAACTATATTAGAAACATTTTTTATTTTGCACAGCCTATCTATTTACCCGGTTTTTATTTTTACCCTGAACTGTTCCTTTAAATAAATATTCCACTTTGATAAGATTAATATGCCACTTAAAGGGATACTGTCGTGGGAAATGAACAGTGTGTGGATTGACCCACAGATATCCAAGACAACGCCAGGTGGGCCCAGGTGTCAGTGAGCTCTACTGCTCATTTGTCCTGTTTCATACTCATTCTCTATTTCTGTAGGAAAATAAAAAGGCAAAACGGATGAAAGGAAATCTTATTGTCTGTAAGTAAAATAGAGTAGGAGAAATGAAGAGGTTGAATCTGGAGAGGAGTTAAAATATTTTGTAAAGTGGGCCTATGGTCTAAGGCAGTGATCCCCAACCAGTGCCTCATAAGCAACATGTTGTTCTCCAATCCCTTTGATGTGCTCCTAGTGACCTCAAAGCTAGGGTTGCCACCTGGCCTGTATTTTACCGGCCTGGCCGGTATTTTTGATGGTTGATCCCAATGTTATTAATAGGAAAAAAAGGTAAATATATAGGCAGGCCGGTATTTTTGATGGTTGATCCCAATGTTATTAATAGGAAAAAAAGGTAAATATATAGGAAGGCCGGTATTTTTTTCAAGAAAAGGTGGCAACCCTACTCAAAGCATGTGCATATTTTTTTATTCCTGAGAATTTAGTTGCATAAAAACCCAGGTGTACTGCCAATCAGAGCCTCCTGTAGCCTGCTAGTTCATATAGAACCTACCATATAACCAATCACAACACTTAATTGGCATGCCCCGGGGACTTATTTCATCATGTGTTGCTCCTCATATATTTTTACTTTTGAATGTTGCCCACATGTAAAAAAAAAGGTTGGGGACCCCCATTCTAATGTTTTCTGGTGCGTCCCTGGCCTTCCAGTCCAACACTGCATGAAAGCTCAACTTCACTACGTACATGATAAGTGCATGTTAGAAACACAGAAAATAGTGTATATACTAGTACTAGTTGGTACTAGTTTAGACCACAGTGTAGCATCTCCAGGGTTAAACTGGGCTGGAGTGACACTGGTAAAAACTTGGCAACCTGATCCCCACCTGCCCTCTGCTATTACTCCCAACTGACTTCCCTCCCCCGATTGCAGCAAAAGTAAGTATAAAGTGTACACACGGGGGGAGGGGGTGGCAGTGGCTTAGCGGGCAGCGAGTGAGGCAGGGGTCCCTGGCTTAGTAGCACTGGTGGGCCTCACACACCCCAGTCCAACTAGGGTTGCCACCTTTTCTTGAAAAAAATACCGGCCTTCCTATATATTTAGCTTTTTCTCCTATTAATAACATGGGGATCAATCATCAAAAATATCCTAAGTCCAACCCTAAGCATCTTTCTTAATAGGTACCAGAGATGCCTTGTACTCTAAAAACATATGTTATATACCACCAAGCTAAAGATAAGTAGAATTTTTGTGAGAATTTTTAACCCTAAAGCTGAAATAAGCATTATGATGAGCATGGAATATATTATATAGATTAGGATTTGATTCGACTTTTGGCATGAAATTCACCATCTATTCCATTTACTTATTTGCATAGATATTCCTATGGATCGGATCTGAGGCTAATGATTCCGAGAAGAAGGAGGCACTCATAATTGCCCAGGAATATCTGAAGACACATCCAAGTGGCAGGGACTCTCAGGCGCCGATACTTATCATTAAACAAGGCTTTGAGCCCCCCATATTTACAGGCTGGTTTCTGGCATGGGACCCACAAAAATGGAGTGTAAGTTGTAATCTTCTTGCTCTGTTGAATGAATATAACAGAGATTACTCCAAGACTCATGCCTGGTTACAACAGAAGTAACAACCATAGAGATTCAGGGCAATGTTGGTATCAATAGTCATTTTTATTTGTTTAGCTGTTACAGCATGATTGGCTGATATTTTCTGACAAGATAAAAATAATTACAATACTCCCATATCAAACATCCTTAAGAGAGAAACATGAATTCAATAAAATGCAACCATTTTGAAATCACAAAAATATCTCCAAACTCTGAAAACCTATTATTCCTTTAGAAATGTCTGTGTCCCAGCACACCCAGCACCTTGTAAACCAATGGTAATTTGACTGAAAAAAAACTCCCAAAAACTATGGGCAGTTCAGCTTTAAAGTTCTATAGCTGAGCTATAAGAAGAACTTATTTTTATCTCAAGCCCACTTCATGCTGTATCTGTTCTGTATTGCAGAGTGGGAAATCTTATGAGGAGCTTAAGAAAGAGTTCGGTGAAGGTGCAGTCATTCACAGAGTTTATCAGGTAACAAAACCATAACTTTCACAATTTGTTTTATATGCGTGTGTGTGTGTGGTTGTGTGTGTCTATACTGTCTTTTTCTAGACTTCCACAGCTAATACTAAGAAACATCAGAAGTGTCCTGTGGTCTTCAATAAATTGCTAACTTAAGGTGGCCATACACTGAGAGATCTGCTCGTTTGGCGACATCGATGTCACCAAACGAGCTGACCTCTTCCCGATATGCCCTATCAGGCCGATCCGATTGTGGGCCATAGGGCGCAACGATCGGATCCAAATGGAGGCCATATGGGTGGTTGGATCGCGGGACTGCATCAACGAACAGATGCGGCCGCGTTCCGACAGGATTTTTAGTCCCGCCCAATCGACATCTGCCCAACTTTCGTCCAAATATCGATCGGTGAAGCCTGTCGGAGGGGCCCATACACTGGCCAATAAGCTGCCGACTTGGGCAGATATGAGTTAGGGTCAACTTTATCAAAATGTTTAAAAACAGAACAGAGGAATGGTGGAAGTGAGAAAGTGGCCCCTTTACTGAGAAACAATGT
>CM044433.1:146609946-146620234 GCA_024363595.1 Xenopus borealis | reverse complement strand
GTTGATTCTGCTTCTTCCCCACACTCAAAGCGTATAAAGTCCAGCACATTAATTCCTCGTGGCTGCAAATACTGCCCCACTGTCAGACTGGGCTCCAGAAGAAAGGGTTGAGCAAGCATCTTGGTCTCTGTCTCCCCACCAGATTCATCCTCAAGGGAACCCACTGACAGAGGGCTCATTCCCACAACATGCTGACCCAACCTGCGTCCAATTTCAGATATGCTGCTCTTAAGGTTGCCATCAGAATCTTTGCAAATTACTAGAGCCCCATATTTTCCAAATGTCATATTAGATAGGGATGGTAGATCTGCCATGAGAATGCCATGCATATAAGAACCTATGTAGATATCAGAAGGTGTCTTCACCCAAGCAGCTCTCTTCATAATCATATTTTCACCCAACTTCCCTGCAGAGAACAAGCAAGGAAAAAACATTTAATTCAAAAGGATATACTATTTTTATATGACTAATTACAACTGATGAAATACACAAATACAATCATCAGTCGTTATTAATCGTAATACAGAATAGAGATTTAGAGTTATGTAAAACATGGCACTTTGTTTCCATAGTGCAAGAGGAAAACAAAACATTTACTGACCAACTCCCAGTGTGATAAATGGAAATTGCTGAATATACTGTACGGCTCATGGGCTATATCATCATGCTTAAAATGATTTTACTTTATGAAGCGCCCTCATGTTTTGAAGTGCTTTTCTGAGGTTATACGGCATATCTAAGCTCACAGTCACTGGGTCCAATCATATTCACACTCTGTGGTCTGTTTCATCAGGAGTCAATTAACCTGATCAGTGTGTTAGAATGGAAAAAAAGTAGTAAAACTTTTTGTTAATTAAAAAAAAATGCATTTTTAACACATCCTATTTACAGAGTTTATTTTTAGCAAATGTCCTTTTAATTATAATGAAGGATCTGTGAAATGCCTTTTCCTAGGTTGCCATAAATTCACGTCAGTCATTTAAGTTAAAAAGGAGGTGCACCATAAAAGATACTCCGGAGAAACATTACCTATTGCTAAAGCAATTTGATCTTTTAATAATGACTCGTCGGCTTTCATCTGTAAGAGTTCTTCACCACATAGAAACCCCTAAGATAAAACAGAAGAATATGAATAAACATTAACAGTAATGCAGCAATTAGAATAGAGTAAAACATTTAAAATATTGAGGAAACACTACATGGATAGGTTTCATTGGATACAACCAGGCCCGGACTGGCAATCTGTGGGTTCTGGCAAATGCCAGATGGGCTGCTATAAGGTGCCATAGAAAGTCAGTATTTAGTGGGCTGGTGGGGGCTGTTTGGGCCTCTATGTGGGCTGATTGGGCCTCTATGTGGGCTGATTGGGCCTCTGTGTACCTGAAATGCCAGGGCCTATTTTGATTCTCAGTCCAGTCCTGGATACAACTCCCACCTTCCCTTCTTTAATTACATGCCAAATATGAAAACTCTGACCATGACCATATTTAGGATGGAGGTTACTGAATGCTATGAAAAATGATCATTTGCTGTTAGAGAACTGTGAATATATGAATCCACTGGTGTCACTGGCTTAAAGGGGTTGTTCAGTTAACTTTTATGATGGTTTAGGAGTTATTTAGCAGCTCTCTGGTTTGCAATGTCAGCAATCTAGATGCTAGGGTCCAAATTGCCTTATAAACAATGCACGTATATGAAGAAGAGACTGGAATATGAATAAGAGAGGCCTGAATAGAAAGATGAATAATACAGAGCAACAATAATTGTTTTTAGATGCGGTCAGTGACCCCTATTTGAAGGCAGGAAAGAGTCAGAAGAAGAAAGCAAATAATTCAAAAACTATAAAAAAAGAAAAAATTTATATGAACAGCCTATGAACAACATATGGGCTCAAGCATTCAGCTTGAAAGAAATAGGATTATTACAGGGGATCCAGTTCTATAAAGAAGAGGCCACTGCAGGATACAATCATGGGGCTTGTTTTGGGGTTATGACATGCTGCAGAAGTTATATTTTATAGAATTTCCAAGGCATTAAGTTGGTAGTATGAGGTAGTGATTTAAATGCTAACCTTGACATAAGAAGATGCGTTCTCCTGATGACTTTGGCAGTGCCTCAGAGTGCTCACAGCCACCTGCTGAACCAGCTGCTGAAACTTTGAATTCCTGGCAACAAAATCTGTTTCGCAGTTCACCTGAAATATATATTTCTGTTATGAAGCCATGATTTTTTTCCCCCAAAGTTAATGTATCTTCAATATAGTGCTACTAAAACATGAACAATAAAGCCATTTAAATAAATACTGTAAAACATTCTTTGCACTCCTCCTCCTACCTCTTGAAACAGACATCAGCTCTCCTCCTGTCAGGACTCCAGTTCCCACAATGCTTTGAATGTTCTGTCGTTAACAAACCCGTTAATGCAAGCCACTGTGGGAATTGGAGTCTTGGCTGTAGAACTGGCTTATGCAGAACTGATTCAGGAGTCAGGAGTAGCAGTACAAAGATAGGACAGCTTTCAGTCACTATTACATTTACAAATAACTTCAAAACCATTCGAAACATTTAAAAATCATCAATATAAAAAAAAAAACAACTAAACTGTAGTGGATGTTTATTAAAGGTGTGCCACAACTAGTGTATCATTCAGGGGTTTAACTACATAGGAAGCAGACCAGGAGATATAGGGGGAACCATGACGCCCTAATTCATATACAATTTCAATAAATTTGTTGGTAAAACAGGTACATTTCCAGGCATTTTGGGACCTGAAAAATAATTTGCTGTGGGCCCAGTAATATCTAGTTACAACATTGAGTTGTTTATATAATTAACAGTTTGTGAGTTCCATACTCACATACTAGTAGACATGTGGATCAACCTGCTCTTCATTTGCTCATCATTATGATGTTAATCCCCTGCTTTATAAAAACAGAGGAGATAAAACAGGCAAAAAAGTGCCCATGGAATATTTTCCTGACAATCAGAAAGGTGTTAACTTGCAAATAAAATGTATAAAAATAGTGTGAATGTCTCTGCATTATTCAAGTCAGCATCTTAGGCTTTTGCTGAACAGAGAGGATACTCACTTCTACCATCACAGAGGTGTTACCATCTTGCAGCAGCCCCACAAGCCCCTCTTTAGTTTTCCTTCCCTGAAGTTTGGAAGCCTTGTCCCATCCTTCTTTCTGAGCCTGCTGATGCAACCATGTCTCTGCCTGTTAAAGGAAAAGTAATGCATAAATGAATGCTAAAGTGAGAAGCACAATCAATGTGTGCAAATATTAGACTGATAAGATATATCACAAGTGTTGATGTTAATACACTTCCATCTAAAGTCCTGCGCGGGTCCATTTTTTAGGACCTGTACCCGCGACCCAGACCCACGACACGTTCTTATCCACTAGGACTCGACCTGCAAATACCTTATCCGCAACCTGCGACCCGCTGACCATCAAGAATCAGGAAGTGCTGTCATTGCAAACTGGAAGCGACATAATCGGAAGTAGCCGTGATCAGAAAAACAAGGAGTAAAACAGGAAGTGCTGTCATTGTAAACCGGAAGTGACATCATCAGAAGTCGACATCTCGGAAAAAGGGGGGGGGAATCGATTTGGAGAAGATCCGCAGCCCGACCCTCAACCCACAAACCCACCGAACCGATTCAATACCCGCACCAGGAACTTCTATATGCAACCTGCAGGGTACCGCAGGATTTTGCGGGTAACCTGCGGGTACCCACGGGTACCCCGACCCACTGCAGGACTCTACTTCCATCAAAGCGGTACAGCTGGCAGAAATACATTATGCCTGACTGCCTAGCAAACAGCACAAGCACAGTTATTTAAAATTTAACCAACCTGATATTTAACATTGCTAGCTACTCCATCATCCTAACAGCTTGGAAACAGACCCAGAAAAGCTTTTGAATTTTATGTTAACAATGACAGTTTGTGCCCCACTGACAAACATTAAAACACAAAGCGGATTCTTTTTTCAGGCTAATACATATAGCAGATAAACCATTGGATTCCAAAAACATTTAACCAGTTCTGATTAACTGCTACATTTAAATAAATGTGCCATTTCATTAAAACCATTCCTGACTCAAGATAAGTCTAAGGGGCCGATTGAAGAATTTCATGTGAAATCATCGAAGTTTGATCGAATTCGATCGAATAACGATCGTACAAATTTTTCAAGAAGTCTTAAAGTGAAATTTGGCCTCTTCGATCATCAAATAGATTGAATGATCGGATATTCGATAATTCGATCATCGAAGAAATAAAAATTTCTACTGCCTACTTCACCAGATTGAACCTACCGAATTGTATTAGAAGCCTATGGGAAGCTCCCCATAGGCTTCAGAGACTAAGTCCTGCTCGAATACCATTCGTATGATCGGAGCGTTCAACCGTTCCAAACGTACGAATTTTTCAGACGCTCAAATTAAATTTCATGTTTTATTTGTGAAATCAAACGATCGGTATCCGATTTTACGAATTCATCGAGAAATCGGATATCGAGCAAAATGATAGCCTAAAACAATTCGATAAGCATTTGATGGTCGAATACTGATCAAGCTAATTTCTGGGAGTAATAGTAAATTCACCCCTAAATGTTCTAAGAAATTATAAATCAGAAACTGCTTTGAATTTTAAAGGAGTTGTTCACCTTTGAGATAACTTTTAGTATGATGTAGAGAGTGATATTCTGAGACAATTTGCCATTTGTTTTCATTTTTTTATTGAAGGCTTTAGAATTATTTAGCTTTTTATTCAGCAGCTCTTCAATTTGCATCTTAATCTGGTAACTAGGATTCAAATTGCCCTAACAACCATGCATTGATTTGAATAAGAGACTGGAATATGAAAAGAATGTGGCCTGAATAGAAGGATCAGTAATAAAAAATAACAATACATTTGTTGGCTTACAGAGCATTTGTTTTCAGAAGGGAGTTAGCAACGCCCATTTGAAAGCTGCAAAGAGTCAGAAGAAAAACGCAATTATCTATAAAACTATAAAAAATAATAGAAATGAAAACCAATTGAAAAGCTGCTTAGACTTTGCCATACTATAAACATAATCACACCTACCAACTGTATGGTTTTTAGAGGGACAGTCCCTCTTATGACAGCTCAACCCGCTGTCCCTCATTTGTACTAAAAAGACCTGTGTATTTCTGCACTGAACACCCAGAAAAAGAAACAAAGTTTCTAACTTAATCGGCAGAGAGCCCAGAAAAGCCACAGTAAAAGATAAAATACTTTTATAACAATTTCGAGATAAGAACGAAAAGTAATTGTAACAATATAAGATCAACAACAACAACAACAACAACAAACAACAGATAACAGGTCCCGCTGGAAAAGTTAGAATCACAGCTTAAAGGGCAATTCACCTTCATTAGTAATAACTGAAAAAAACATAAAAATATGTTCAACCTTTCATAACCTGCCAAATTTTGTAAAATGAACATTGTAATTAGGGGTGTGGTCACAAAAACGGGCGTGGTCAAAAAATTGCAGCGCTGAGCACAGCAACTTCTTTGTCCCTCTCTTAATTTCCAAAATATTGGGAGGTATGCATAATAAAAGTTACCTTAAAGGATCATTAACATCATAAAATTGATGAATTGTTTTAAAGTAATAAAAATAGGATGCAGTGTTGCCCTGCACTGGTAAAACTGTAGTGTTTGCTTCAGAAGCACTACTATTGCTTATAGAAATAAGCTGCTGTGTAGCCATGGGGGGCAACTAGTCAAAGGAGAAAAGGCTCAAGTTATAAAGCAGATAAGCTCTGTAGAACAAAATGTTCTCCGTTATCCATTACTCATCCTGTGCCATATAGCCGTTTTCCAATTCCCGCCATTGCTGCTCAGCAGCTTTTTTTATATAAACTATAGTAGTGTTTCTGAAGCAAACAGACCAGTTTTAACAGTGCAGGGCAACACTACATGATATTTTCTTTACTTTAAAACACTTTCATTTTTTGGTGTTACTGTTCCTTTAAAAGTGAACCACCCCTTTAATAACATTTTACTTGCAGTTGTCCAGAGCTATAAAGTCACATGCTTTTAAGGGTTTGGATTTGGTTAAACTGAGCAGTTAATTTGTAAATCCAAATTCCACAAAAAAAAAAAATCTGATATTTGAACGCCAAGCCAAATCATGGGTTCTGTATATCCCTATTATATAATAGGTGCCTCAGTGACATTGGGAAGTACCTGCACAGTTCCACAGTCAGACCAGTTGTATTGATCACCTCATCCCTAGCAAATTCCTTTCAGCAGCCAGTTAATATTGTATCTGTTGCTCGCCAGGGTTTCTATCACTTTCAGGCAAGTGGCAAGGAGTCTGAGCTGATTCACAGAGCCTGCCATGCTTTGGAATTACTTGGACTCCCCAGAGATTTGCAAACATTAGCACTGAATATAAAATGAATAGAAAGAGCACAGGCTGGCACTTTATATTTTCCCACAGCTCTTCACATGCCAACCTCTTACTTGCTTAAAATCGTTGGCAAATTGCTCCAGAGCCTTCTTGCAGTTGATAAAAGAGTAGCCAGTCTTCTTCCTGAGCTTCACCAGGAGATCCTTGTCTGCTGCTGCCAGGAGCCTCACGCCCGTGTGGAACAGTCCGACCGGCTGCCACGACACCAGCTAGGAAGAAACATATAGACATGAAGCGTCAGCATATCCGTATTGCCCATCAATGTCGGCCACCAGTTACTGGCAAGTGCACGTTTGCTAAACTGCCCATTCATCCACACCAGTCTACGGCAAAGTAAGCCTTTCTGCCTGTTTGGTCAGCTCCCCATACCTCACCTTGGCACGCAGGTTATTGCACAGCGCAGCCATGTTTCCTGAATGACAGGGCGCAGTATGATGACGCAATTACCCGCGTTGTACGTATGTCTGTAACAAATAAAGTTGCATCGGAGACGTAGAAGATACAACGAAGGGGATTCGATGAACTTGGCCGATATGTGGGTGGAGGGGAAGTGACGTCAATTCGGACGGGCACCATCTATCAAACCCTGTAGCCACAAGTGACAGACAGTAGAGAGAGGGAGAGTGTGGTGCTGCCTATGTTGAGGGGGGAGGCGTGACTACAATTGTGTGGCAGACAGATAAGAGGGTTGATTAGAAGGGAACATGTAGGGGTGGGCTTAGTGCAGGACTGAACTGGGTTTAAAATAGGCCCTGGCATTCATAGTGAACAGAGGCCGCCCCATTGGCATTTGCCAGAACCCACAGATTACCAGTTTAGGGGGATTTATTCTGTGTTGCTGGCTGCGGGATAGCAGTGGTCATGGGTATAGGATTCCTTGAAGTGATATAGTCAGGGCTGCTGGGAATGTTACATGCACAGGTCTGAGGAGGAGCACAGCGTTATACACAAGGCAGTTGAGGGCTGCAGTGTGATTACCGGCCTCTTGGGTTATATACTGAGATATTAACATCATTAAAGTATTTATATAATGCCAACATATTTCCCAGGGCTGAAATATAAAACACTTAGGAAATGACTCTGCATATCTGAATCTTTATTAAAAACAAATAAAGAACAGAATACCCAGCAAACGAAGTGGCATTAAATGATGTTTTGCTGAGCTGTTCTAAATAAGAGCAGTAGCAGATGAGAGCCACAGCAAGAAGCAAGTGCAAGTGTTGCTTTTCTAGCAAATGAAGGAGATCAGATATAGGTGCAGATTCAATACAGTACGAAAAAGGGTTATCACCTGAAAAGTCACGGACAAGATTCAATTTGAGATGCAGTTTAATTCAGAAAAACTTAAACTGTGTATCACGTGAAAACTCTGAAGACTGAATGGGAAAAAGCTAGAACGGATTTACGAGTTAAAGTTTCTTCTCAATCTCGACTATGACTTTTCACGTGATAAACTATGAGATAACTCTTTCTTACTGAATTCAGTCTGGACCGTATTTTCTAAAAACTAAATTAATTGGTTAATAGATATGTACATAGATATAAAAATCTTGAAGCATTACAAAACCAAGTACATTTTAGATGTGTAGACTTTGGGGGTATAACGGCATCTGTGCAATATATTGACTGGAAAATACTTCTCACAGGATTGAAGATAGAAGCAAAATGGAATATCTTTAAAATGCTTTTTTAACTAATATACTGATCTACATATTCCCCTTGTAAGCAAGGAAAAACATAGCAATGCAAAACCTTTATTCAGACAAGCAAAAATAGATACTAAAAAGGGCATTGCAGCAATGACTAAAATAAATCCAAATGTGTTTCTAATGTGATGCCACTTCATTTAGGAATGATGAGAAGGGTATCCAAGGGAGGTAAATTGCTTGATGAAAACATGAGTTATTTTTTTTATCTGTCTACACAACTGAGGAACTGGTTCATATTTTAGTTTTATTGGATCAATTCTATTAATTTAAAAATTGATGGTTGGGGGATTTCAAGGAATGTGAAAACAAATGGGAACATATGAAAGTAAACAAAGATTCATGGCCGGATGGTATTCATCCCAGGATAATAAAAAAGCTCAGCTCTGTGATTGCCAAATTACTTAATTTTCAAGGCTTCGTTGAGGTCTGGCATTGTGCCAACTGGCAAACTTCTAATGTTGTGCCATTACTCAACAAGGGTCTCAGTCTGGAAACTAAAGTCCTGTTAGTTTAACATCAGATACCAGATTCCATATGCCGGGCGTCATTTATGGAGTTTGCCTCACAAATGACATCTGCCTGATTCTTTAAGAGCAAGTGTGCTGTGCCTATTGATTCTGTATGGGAAGGGAACCCTGGGGCTACCTGTAAAAGAGGTGGGGTTATCTGAAGGGTTCCCCTGCATCAGTAGGTGCAGCAGCACTTGGTTTCAAACGGAAGGCAGAAGCACAACTATATGGAAGTGCAAGGAGTGCATTTTTATTTGCATGTGCGGCCATATGAGCCTTTTTGCATTTGAGCCAGTGTGATTTTAGGAGTCTCGATTTGAGTAAAACACAGCAGAAATGTGAACCCAAAAATACACAAAGTTTTCTTTCGGAAACTTAGGACAGTCACAACTGCAAGTAAAAGAAGGTATCTGTAGAGGTCAAGACTTGTGTCTAGTCTCCCAAGTTTATTAAACCATTTGAGATTTTCAGCTTCATTAAAAATAAATAGAACTATGTAACTAGCATGTGCAAGTATTTTTCAGCCAAAAAAACCCACAACCATGAATATTCAGGCAGTGGCCCTTTTTTTTCCCTCTTAAATATGGGGGGGAGGCAATATAAGTAACCCTCTGTTTTTTTTTTAATGTGATCCTATTAACTTTTTCTAACCTTGGAAAGGATTAAATAGACCTGTAAATGGTCCTCCTTAATGGAGGACTAAAGTAGCAAAAGAATTGTTGAGGTCACCCATGGCTAGACACACACAGTTAACAATATAGTATCACATGTAAAGTTATTGTAAACTGTTTATGTAAACTATGGATACTTATTTGCAATTGCAGTGCTAGGACTAACTGCCAGATATAGCCAGCTGTCAAACTTCGTGTGTGCATGAAAAACAAAAACAAAAAAACACAGAAACTCTGATAAATGAGTATAGATTAATTTTATAAAGACATGCTGGATGACACCCTCATTAAAAGGGTTAAATACCCCAAAAAGTATATAGGAATGCAGAACATGTAATTCTAAAAAATCTTTCCAATTTCCATTGATAAAAAAATTTCAGTGGTATTTAAAGTTATTTGTAAATGTATAAAAATATAAATTTACATGAAGTAGTAGAGAAGAGAGCTTTTCTATAAAAATCATGTATTTTAAATCCTTACAAACGTTCAAAAGGAATGAATCCATTCAAATAAGGTTTGAAAGTTCAATACCCATGGAATGAGATTTCCCCCCCCCCCCTTTTAATTCTGATAGCGTGTGACTTTATAGATATTTATTCCTTCATCTTCATTCCTCTTAACCAGTTCTGAAGTAAAATATTTGGGTAAAATATCCTCAAAGAAGCGCACAGTACCATGTTCCCTGCGCATCTTGGAAGAGAGGAATATGGAAGTGCGAGGTCCACAAAGATACTGCAAAGTTTGGATTAGAAGAGGGTAGGTGTCATTTAGATACACAATATCAGCACCAAGGATAAAGTCATAGTCCTGTGGGAATTTCTCTTGGTCAAGGCCCCATGACAGAGCATGGACTTGAGGAATGTTGTTAGAGGAGGCATTGGCAGAGACATTCTTCTGGATCTGAGGCAAAGCATGTGGGAGATCTGTTAAAGTCACATATCCACCTGT
>CM044433.1:146537775-146573083 GCA_024363595.1 Xenopus borealis | reverse complement strand
CTTTATTTCCATATGTAGCTATATTTCTGCTGAAAACACTTCACATCTATTTAGAAACTAGACCCCAACTCCTTTATTCTCTAAAAATCAGTAATTGCACCTGCGTCTTGCTGTGCCTCCCATAGCTGAGCAGCTGTTCATATTTATGATAATAAAGGAGTAAAATATCCTTCAAGGCCCCTTATGCTACATTGGCGCTGCTGTGTTTGCATAAAGAATCTTGAAAATGAGTAAGTGATGATTCTGAGATCCACACTGAGTATGTTCTAGAGCTTAGAGCTGTATTCCAATTGCATGCTATATGCCATCTGACCACATCTCCTTTTACAATAGTGAACAGCTCATGGCGTCCATTGTAAGCACATTCCACAGGGTTCACCTCAAAACATTTGAAGATTATTTTTAATTGTTTCTGCTTAATTTCAAATAAACCAGATGGGATCTGCTAATACAATCCATGGGCATTAGCTCATTCATATGAAGACATTACATGGTCAGGAAAGATGATGTCTTAATTCTTTAATGCTTTAAACAACTTATTGAACCGGTTGTAAGGCTTAGACTGGAGCCTTGAGGGCCCACCAGAGTTGCAAAATGAAGTTCCACCCTGGCAGTCCCTGGGGGCCCCCTCACAACCTTTAAAAGCAGCGTGAACCATGTGCCGAGCAACAAATCTCGAAAAGGGCGACTAATCTCCCCAGCAAGAATGTGAATTGCCAGCAGGAAGGCATTTGCCTTACGAGGAAACTTCGGATGACTTAGAAAAAAACTAAGCAATCCGAATGCCATCTCGCCAGAGATTCACATTCTTGCCAATTGGAAAGCCCGCTGTAGAGAAGATTTTTCGCTGGGCGACTAATCTCCCTGTTTTCCAGCACCCTTAATGTTAAAGAGGTCTTCTGCCCAAAAACTATATCTTGCATAGTTTAAGAAAATGTAATTCTAAACTTCCAATTATGATTAATTTTATAATGTTACATTGTTAAAGTTATATTTGTGCTTGCTGTTAAAAGCAGGATCTCTGATTATATTCTCTGCACTCCTGGCTCTGACTCTTGAAACAACATTACAAGCCAGCTGACATCAAGCTAATTAAAAAATTAAGGATATGCTCTTGTTAGGGTAGGGACAGACAGGGAGAAGGTAATTCGGGGAGATTGTCGCCTGCTAAAAAACGCCAGGCGACAGAATCTCCCCGAATCTCCCTGTCTGTCCCCAGCCTTACATTGTTTAACAGTCAGTGCCTGAGAACAGAAAGCAATAAACAAATACTATTGAAAAACTATTGAAGCTGTGTATTGCATGTATATTGGAAAGAGGCTTAAAATGACATTTTCTATTTATTATGCAAAAAAAAATAAATCAGTTATATAAATTTTATTTGCAAAATTATGATAGGCAGAAGGCACAATGAATACATAAAACTTCCTGCCAGATAACAAAGCTGATGTTCTAATTGACTAATTACTTTGTGTATCACTGAAACTGGGCTATAGTTGATTGTGATCTTAAACAGCAGGTGACTCTTATGCAAAACTCTCTCCAGCATGCAGGTGCTTTATAACATGGTATCAATCTGAACTCCCCCCAATGTTGGAACATTGAAATTATTAACATATTTTTAGAGCACCAACATATTGCACAGTGCTGTAACTCCTTCTGAATTTGCTTCTGAACTACCATCTAGCTAATATTAAAAGTAAGTTTAAGTACACATTTAATTGTAAACTAAGCACAGTTGCCCATGGGGTGATACCAGGACCCCCTCCAAAAACATTTTGTACAGCCCCCATCCAGGTTGTGTGAATGAGATGCATGAATATGACAGGGTAGTGCAGGCAGGAGGGCTGGTGCAAGGGAGACTAGGGTCTTCCTCTTTCGAGGGGGTCTGCTCATGGGACCTGTAATCCAGAATGGTCAGGACCTGAGGCTTTCCAGATAATGGATCTTTCCATAATTTGGATCGCCATACCTTAAGTCTAATAGAAAATTATGTAAACGTTAAATAAACTAATTAAATATTAGTTGAAATTATGTACAAGGTATTCTTTTATTATTACAGAGAATAAGTACATAATTTGTAAACATTAGCATTATTTGGATAAATTGTAGTCTATGGGAGATGGCCTTTCCGTGATTCGGAATCCCACGGATCCCATACCTGTACTACAATAGTGTATATGTAGGTTTAATTACGACATGGCATGTTTGTCCTGTGCCTTAAAAAGAGCCGTCACCATGCCTTTCCATGTAGAACCAATATTCAGCAATATGATAAAGAAAACAATATGAGAAGACAAGTGATTCTCTACGTCACCAAAGGGATCTGCCTTTAATGTTCACTGTTGAATCGTGCAGCATTTAAATGCTACAGGACAGTCAAGCATCTGGTCTCAGGTTAAATATTTGTGTACAATCCCACAAAGCATTGCCAACATATTGCAATTTATTAAAACTTTCCTGACAGTAAGAAAATTGTTTACTAAATCAATGCATTTTATAAACTTTTTTTTGGCTTTAATAAATATTCCAGTTTTTCAGAATGTATTCAACTGCATAAATAAGGTTGAACTTGATGGACGTGAGTCTTTTTTCAGCCTAACTTACTATGTTACTATGTTACTATATTGAGTAGTCAAACTTGATTCTGTGTTATTGAGTGTTAGAACTCCACAACAGAGGCGAGTTGTAACACCCCACTGAATCATTTAGGTCCAGGAAATGACCCAGCATTGCATTATAGTTAAAGGCAAACTGCACCGGATTTTGTGCACCTTTGCCACCCATATTGAAACATGGGAAATATTTTTTATTCCAGGTTTAGTCTGCAGTGGAATGGATCATGCGGAGGTTAAAGGGAGGCAGAATAATGTGGGAAAAGCTGCTTTATGTGCTGTAATGTACTGATAAAGAAAGAGCATTGTAAATCAAAACAATTTTTAGAGGTTCATTTTATTTGAAACCGCGAATGTCATGAAAATTATTTAACGATCCCATTAAAAAAAAAAAAAAAAGAAAAAACAACAAATGCTGATTGATTTTAATTAGAATATGAATAAATCAAAATCCTGGTTTTCTTATGAATTTTCTTATGATTGGAAACAAACATATCCCTAAAAACAGCAAAAAAAGATTTTAAAAGAGGACAGCTTCCACTGACTTCTATTTCCACTGACTTCTATTTGACTATTTGACTTTTTGCGGTCTTTCCACTAAATAAATTACAAAATAATCCTGGATCGTGGAGTAATATGAGAGAAACTGGATTTTTAGCACTAAAAATTATGATTTGTAATGAAAAAAATACAAGTGAACTGTAAATCAGCTCCTTAGTGTTGTGTTACTGACCAACCATCATTACCACTGGGTAGAAAAAACAGTTACTTGATAAAAAAAGGCCCTTGGTCTGTGCTTATTAACCTTTTAATTTAACTGAGCCATGTAATTGAAATATTTGGCAAAATATTTAGAAGTATACGAAGCTTGAATTACATAGATAGTAAAGGGTTAATTCTGACACACAGTTAAAAATGTGTAAATAAAAGCAGCCCCTTTAGCACATGTCGGGTGAAAGGGCCATGTAAAACGATAGTTACATGTTCATCCAAGCAATTCAAACAAATTGTGAGCACAGCAAGCATTATGGGAGTTGATCTGCTTGGCTCTAATACATAGCCAAGCAGCGAGACCTGCCAGATAATAATCAGCTCACTCTTAAGACTTGGGACTTTGCCTTGTGATGGTCAATGACTTTGGAATGATTCCAGATGAAGAGATTGCATAAACCCCCACTGCCAAACTATACAGACTGTGCTCATGAGTGTTAAACATTATATTTCTTGGGATAAGATCATCTTACAAAATCACCTTTAAAGGAGAACTAAAGCTTAGCTAAAGAAGTAGCTAGAAACATTAAACAAAGATCCAAAGATGCCCCAGTAGCTCCCCATCTTCTTTTCTGCTGATTCACTGATTCACATGCTCTGTGCTGCTGTCACTTACTGAGCTTAGGGACCCACTCACAATATACAGTACACGTAGAATAGAAATGTCACACTATAAGGCTGATTAGTAATTAATACAGATAATTACTACATGGCAGCACAGAAACCAGTGCAACTAGCATCAGAATTTAATAATCAGCCCTGTAGCATCAGCTTATATTACAGACCAACCTCAGTTTCTGCTTGATAATTAGTGACAACCCCTAAGCTTAGCTTCTCAACAGCTGCTCAGAGCCCACTGAGAATGTGTAAGTACTTGGGACACTTTCCAATATGGTGACCCTGTGACAAGTTCTGGATCATTGCTGCTATTGAGAAGCTGAAACTTTACGCTGGCGCAACAAGTTCAGTAAACATAATTTGACATTTGTATCTGTATTCATTGTTAGGGTTTAGTTCTCCTGTATAGAAATTATCAAGATGAAAATGAGGTTGGTCTGTAATATAAGCTGATGCTACAGGGATGAAATTCTGATGCTAATTGCACTGGTTTCTGTGCTGCCATGTAGTAATAATCAGTATAATGACTAATCAGTCTTATATTGTGACATTTCTATGTGTACAGTATATTGTGAGTGGGTCCGTAAGCTCAGTAAGTGACAGCAGCACAGAGCATGTGAATCACTGAATCAGCAGAAAAGAAGATGGGGAGCTACTGGGGCATCTTTGGTGACACAGATCTTTACTGCTAAAGGGTTGTGGTTGCCTTGGGCTGGTACAGAAGCTCAAAACGTAATGTACAGCATTTCTAGCCTACTTTATTAAGGCTTTAGTTCTCCTTTAATTCCAGCTGTCCAGAAGCTCCTTAAACATACACGTGCCTCATGAATTATGTCATTGGCTGCCAACACGCACACCTCTCCCATTGCAGAAACAAGGCTTTTTCAACAGGCATTTGTCTGTCAGAAACAATTCATAACAGAGAAAAAAAGATTTAAGTGTGACAACACTGGGAAGATCAGATACCATAGCAAACTGCACCAGATTTTGTGCAATATTTTTCATTTCAGGTTTAGGGGTCCGTTTACTAAAGTGCGGTAAAAATTTTCGCACAAAATACAGACAAATTTAACGCAGAATATGTTTTCGCGAGTTTATTAACCTGCGGTAAATATAAGTTTGCGAATTTTCTTGCGCAAGAATATGTATTCGCCAGTTATCGCATCCGTTGAAAATAACGCTACGTAAATATTAACGCATGGTTTACTAAGCAGCGAAATGTGTGAAAGACAAAATTAACGCCAGAATATTCGCAACATTTTACCGCCATCTATATAGTGGCGTTAACTTATTTTTTGGCCAGCAAATTCTCAATGGGAGTTTAATTCTCATTATAACTGTACATTTAAATTATACAAAGAGATAACTGGTATTATTTTTTGTTCATATGATTCTATGGACAGAAGGGTGTGTGCGTGGATGGATGAAGTCTGGGTTTATATGATACATGTTTGATTGGTGTCACTCTGTAATGCTGTTGGATGGTATAATCATCAGTCAGTAAAGTTTATGAGTTTTGAAGATGCATTTCTGGCAATAAATGTCACAGTAAAAATTGCCATAATTAACGCCATTATTAACGCATAAAACAAGACTATTTTCTAGAATAAATATATGCAAATGTAAATTGTCGCCAGAAAATTCGCAACTCGCTAAAATTACTGCTAACGTAAGTTGGTTTGCTAACGTAGTTACCGCAAGTGATCGCAATGACTTCTGAGCACATCGCTGTTTAGTAAACTTAGTCGCTGCGAATATTCTGGCGGAAAAATATTCTCAGCGATAACATGCGGAAACTTAAGTTCACATTTACCGCACTTAAGTAAACGGACCCCTGAGTCTGCAGTGGAATGGATCATGGGGAGGTAAAAAGAGAATTCTTATAGCAAGTTAACTGTCAATATTCTGGAATGACTGGGTATAAATTAAAGAGTTAAAGTGCTTTAACCCCAAGCCCATATCAATGGAAAGAGTACCATCATAATTCATTTGACAAACATATGACAAAGATAGCTGCAATCAGAATTATGGAAAATGCAGTTTTATTAAAAAATGCTTGTCCTCACCTAAACTAGAATATAGCAGGCTTGCTGTCTTGGAATTTGGATTGCAAATCTGTAAGATAAACCAGGTCAGGACTTGGAAAAATAGGCCCTGGAAATTCAGGTAAACAGATGCCCAAACATTCCCCAACCTGCCCAATAAATAGTGAGTGTCTATGGCACATTACAGCAACCCCTCTGGCATTTGACAGAATCCATAGATTGCCAGTCTGGACTTGATGCTCACAAAAATTCCCTATGAACGTCTTCACCAATACAGCAGATCTGTAGAGGTTCCAAGGGAGCCTTACTTCATCACATGCCCCACCAATTTGAAAATGGCATATGTTTTATTTTTTATATGCAAAAAACTATTCCACTCTAATAAAATATATTCTATTCTAGTAAAGATAGTAAAAAAAAAATGCAAAAAAAGTTAGTCAGTTAATTTAGATATTCTCCATAAAGAAGTACTGGTGGCCCCTGCTAGGGAGCTAGGAACGCACTTATGCCAAATCAGATTTAGCAGTGAACCACACAAGTGAGACTGTAGAAAATCTTGGATAACGAAAGCCTGGAATCTAATTATCTGAAGATAATTAATCAATCCCTGCAGCTAATAATCGGAAATTCTAAAATAACTCACTCTTATTGATATACTAGTTGCCTATTTACTAACATTCGGATTTCTTTTTTTTTCACAAATTTTATTTTTTCTACAAAAATTTGTGTTTCATAATTTCTCTAAAACTTTAAAATTCAAGTTCCCCCAAAATTCAATTGGAGCTGTGCTGATCTTATTAGACTTTCTTTGCTATTCAGACTTTGAGATTCTTGGATTTTTTTCCGCTTGTAATTGTCCAAAAAAACTACAATTTTTGAGGTTTTAGAGATATTCATATTTTGTGCCAGATGGTCCATCATTTTTTTCCGTTCCGGTCTTTTAACAACTTTGATGGCATTCCTGGTTTTAGAGAAATATTCACAGAGAGCAAAACTTTGCTTTTATTGCATTGCAAATCTTAATTGCGCATTGTGAAACTTTTACACCTGCTTTAGCGTTTTATTAAATATTTTGTTGTAACGAATAAAGATTACCCTTGTGGTCCAGTGGCTCTGCCTGGTGGTCGGCTGGGATGCCCCCCGCATACATCCTCCTCCATTTAGTGCCGGTTATCATCATTTCCAGGTTTTATGCACTGGCGTGATGAGGTCATTGCGCATTGGTGCAAAATTCAAAAGTATTTAAAGAGATCTCTACATTAAACATACTGCCCATTGTTAAGTTCTATTTAGTTGTTCATGGGTGCTTATTCTTTGGGAATCCTGACTGATCTCCTGGTTATTGACCCTTGCCTGTCTTCTTGACTACTCTGATCTCTCAAATCCTGACTCTAGCCTGCCAGATTACTCCAAACTCTCCAATCTGACCTTTGCCTGTCCACTGACTATTCTACATTCTCCAATCCTGATCCTGACCTGTCTGACTATTCTCTACTCTGCTAGTGGTGGCCGGCCTGATCCACGCGGTGTTATCTGGTCTTTCCAGTGGCGTTCTTCTATATAGAATCCTTGGTGAGACAATTGTGCCGTTTACTTGTCCAGAACCTTTTGCATTGCTCCCCTCTTAGTAAGACCTGGCGGCAAAGTATTTGCAAAGGCAACATTTTTCACATTTAAATCATTTATTTGCATTGCAAATGGATTGTGAAGGATTTTTGCTTTAGCAAAGAATATTGCATTCCCCCATAGTGTTTTAATCATGGTTTCAAAAAGCTCTAATACCACTAGAATTCAACCTTTGACAAACTGGTCTCCCAGAGTTAGTAAGGAAATGATTGGTATTTCCTTTGAAGCAAACTTATGAAGGCAGGAGCCAAATGAATCAGCTTGATGAACAAATAAAATAATTGGTATTTCCTTTGAAGAAAACTTATGCAGGCTGGGCCAAATGAATCAGCTTGATGAACAAATGATTTTTTCAGCCTCAATAAATGTGAAGAAAATGATGTCGTCCCTCCAAGATTTACCCAGGTCAGTGTTCCAGGTTAAATAAATATAAATTTGGACACTAGATTTAGCTAAACAAAATGGCATCCTTTCTCATTTGCACATGAGAATTTTTTTTCCAAAATGCATCAGTTAATAGTGCTGTTCCAGCAGAATTCTGCATTTCAATCCATTTCTCAAAAGAGCAAACAGATTTTTTTATATTTCATTTTGAAATCTGACATGGGGCTCTGATAAACTTCAATCACTCTTTACTGCTGTACTGCAAGTTGGAGTGATATCACCCTCTCCCTTTCCCCCACCCAGCAGCCTAACAACAGAACAATGAGAAGGTAACCAGATAACAGCTCCCTAACACAAGATAACAGCTGCCTGGTAGATCTAACACCAGCACTCAATAGTAAAACCCATGTCCCACTGTGTTCCGTTCAGTTACATTGAGAAGGAAAAACAACAGCCTGCCAGAAAGCAGTTCCCTCCTAGGTGCTGGCACAAGTCACATGACCAGGGACAGCTGGGAAATTGACAAAATGGCTAGCCCCATGTCAGATTTCAAAACTGAATAAAAAAAAATCTGTTTGCTCTTTTGAGTAATGGATTTCAGTGCAGAAGTCTATTGGAGCAGCACTATTAACTGATGCATTTTGAAAAAAAACTAATTTTCCCATGACAGGATCCCTTTAATGTGACACTTTTTGTAATCACCCATTAACTACTGGCATTTGACATTTTATACACATACATGAGATAATATTCCCCTTAGCCATCCAATTTTTAAGCACAATGCAACATTCACCTCCCTTTTATGCTTGCTTTACTGTTAAAACCCTTTGTGGAAACAATAGTGCTTATCTATGCAGTGCCAACATATACTGCTATCGCAGAGTACACAGGTGGAGCAGTGCATGGGCAAGATATGGGCATCCCCTGGCTTGCCTCTATGTTTCGCTTCATTCCTGCCATACAAGGAGTGAGTACCAGAGGATACAAAGTACTCAGGAATGCACAGTCTGCACACATGATTTATGTATGGGCAAAATTTTGCTCTTATCCTTAGTAAAAGAGCACTCAGTTCCTTTCAAAGATTATTTTCTGGAAGGTTTAAAATAAAAATCATAAATCGACAATTTGAATTTATTGGATTATTATATGATAACCAGCGCAGATAATGATGTCAAGAAACATCTTTAGGGACATCTGCCATTGACTTCTACATTACCTCAATCGGTTTTAGCTGGAGCATTTTCAGACTTTTAACAGGTTTGGGTTATAATAAATCTCAAAAATGTTGCGTTTTCTTTTCCTCTAAAAATTTGAGTTTTCCATCTTTCAAAACTCGATCAGAACAATTTTAAGGCTTAATAAATAGGCCCCTTACAGTTTTCCATATGTTAGTAAATGGGCCCCATATCATGTACCTGTTATCAAGTATAGTGGTAATTCACAAAGGTAAAAATATGAGGCATTTGTGTATGAAATGAAAATTCTGTTATATATATTTTTAGGGCCTCATTTAAAAAGATTAAGAAAGTAAGCTCCTTCAGTCCATCGGCATTGAAACAGTCCAACAAATGCAGTTTTTCATCACATTCATTTGCCCTGCTGTGCTGGTTGTTTGATACGGTATATAATTTGGATGGGTTCAAATCCCCCATATACTGAGCAGCATGCTGCATAATTCATAAGTGGCTAGCGTGTTCTGAACATAGACTGCTTGCTAAAAAATAGATGTTATGGACCTTGGAGAAACTCTTCAACAACTTTTCCTGCTGGTATGCTCCTCTGTTTAAATATGTCTTGCTACCCAGTTTCAGAGTACTAGATTATTACAGGCATGGGATCCATTATCCAAAAACCATTATCTGTAAAGATCCAAATTATGGAAAGACCATGTCCCATTGGGCTTCGCTAGCGTTCGCCGCACTTCGCCAGGTGAATTTTCACCAGAGCTACGCAAATTCACTAAAGTGCGAAGTTACACTCAGGTCGGTGAACGGTAGCGTAGTTGCGCTAGTGTTATTTCGCCAGGCAAAGCGCATTTACGCTAGCGATACCTAATTTGCATACGGCGGGAACTTTAACGGATAATAGAAGTATATGTTACAGCCACTACATTCCACTACACAAGCTCAGGAAACCTTTAATAAATAAAATAAAGTTGTCCTATTGCCCTACATGTGCCCCTTGTATAGTTGTGTTGCCATATGTTAGGAACTGTAGGGGGGAAGGAGGGTAACCCCCCCCCGCAAAAAATCGATCTTTTTCAGACTATCACCCTGGTAAAACACGGCAGCTTTTTTTGGGACTTAGAAAAATTTTACCATTTTTTTTATTTCTATTGTATTGTCTGACCAGGCGAAGTAAAGTCTAACGTAAGTGGTAATGTTCAGGAAAAAGTTGATCTTATTGAATTTGCATAATTACGATCCTTCGTCAGTGCGCAACTTCGCCTGGCGTAAGGGTGCAAAGTTGCGCAAGTCTATCTACTTCACTAGCGAAAATTCGCCGTGAATTCGCCGAGTTGGTGTTAGTGAATTTCCGAAGTTACGAAATGACGTCACACTGGCAAATTAGTTTCGGCCAAATCGAAAATAGTGGATTCGGTGCATCCCTATTGTATACCTAAACAAATCTAATGAAAGACTGGTGCAGATTTGCCCAGAGTTAGTGAATCGTCTGTATCCTTTTTAAGCTCTCCATTTTAGTGGGACATGTTGGCATGCAGACAGCATCATTTATTTTCCCCTTGTTACAGTATAAATGTTGAAGTATCTTGTGCTTCCTTTAAGACATATTCTGGCACAGCACTTGTTTGTGCTGAATCACTCAGGGAATCCTGATGTCAGGGCAAGGTTACCTGATAAATTACTATTTAATCACATTTGGCACTGCTCCTAAGAAAATGGACATTCACCAGCAGCTTCAGTAATTTTTCTTTAATCTGTCCTCACAAGTCTCAGACTTGCTGCACATCATCATTTTTTTTTTGCACCACCTGTGGTCAGGGCATGAAACGGAAATTCACGTGAAATGATCGAAGTTTGATTCAAATTCGATCGAATACCAATCATACAAATATTTTGTGGAATCGGATATGCAAATTTGGCCTCGTCGATCATCGAATAGATCCAATAATCGGATATTTGATAATTCGATCATTCAATGATCGAAGGAATCAAAATTTTTAAGTTATTCGACTGCCTCCTTCGCCAGATTGAACCTACCGAATTGTAATAGAAGCCTATGGGAAGCCCCCATAGGCTTCTGAGGCTAAGTCCTGCTCGAATACCATTCGTATGATCGTAGCGTTCGATCGTTCAAATTGTACGAATTTTTCGGACGCTCAAAGGAAATTTCAAGATTTTTTTGTGAAATCGAACGATCGGTATCCGATCATACGAATTCATCGAGAAATCGTATTGCGAGTAAATGATTGCCTAAACAATTCGATAAGCGTTTGATGGTCAAATGCTTATCAAATTACGAATTTGGTCAAGCTAATTTTGGGGAATAATAGTAAATTTGCCCCTTAGTACTGCGAAAACCTCTGTATTAGATACAAAATAAATTAAAATGGCTGATGCCTATTGGCATTTACTTTCATAATATGGGGACCAGACTTTGTTAATAAGTTATCCCTACCCTAGAGACTCAAAGAAATATCTTAAAGTTCAAGAAGTCATTAAACCATTTACTAAATTGCTGTAATTCCATTAGAAGAAACATCTAGAAGATGTCAGCTTCAGAGGACTTTGCTTTAAGCTGCATTACAATAAAACACAATACCATATTAACTATATTACCACTCACAGTGAGCCATTTACATTCACTGCTTCACTCAATAGTTTAATAAAAGGCTGTGAGATCCTCCGTGTGCTCTGGGGAAGCACCAAATTCATAACTTTTTACATCATGCAACATTTTCCTTTGCACAATTTGCATAATCAATTTGAGATACATAAGAAATAACATAACATTTGAACAAAAAATAGTTATGGTCTGAGCTTTAACGTCACGTGTCACATGACACACAAAAAGTGCTTTGACTGAGTTCCAAATTGAATCCTGTACATAGTGCATCAGTAGTGTTGACATATGTGCGGAGGAAATCAAACATACTGTACCTAAGCAAATGTGTTTCTATATAATATTCTTCCTACTGTCTTCTTCACATTTGATTTTCTTTTTCCTCTTCATAAAATCCTTCCTGGAGGGGACCAAATCTGTAGCAAGAGACGATGGCAGAAATGAAAATGTCATACATTTTTGCAATATGTTTGGAATGTTGAATTTTACGTGCTGATCATGCCAGAGGAAGCCACAAAACAAGTATGAAGATGAGATGAACATGTGCCCACCTCCACAGAGAAAATGTGATTCATATATCACTCCCATCCTAACCATGAAAGTCACCCACACATTTGATTTAGGTACAGTTAAGTGCTTAATTAATGTTACTTGCCTTTTTATTAGATATGTGTCACCCATG
Organism: Xenopus borealis; assembly: GCA_024363595.1. Taxonomy (NCBI): domain Eukaryota; kingdom Metazoa; phylum Chordata; class Amphibia; order Anura; family Pipidae; genus Xenopus; species Xenopus borealis. Next base: position 146,560,538 of record CM044433.1, on the reverse strand, counting down.
GGCACCAGTGCCTTTTGCTATGGGTAAGGGAATAGGGGTATCATATCTCCTTTAGAAAAACTATGCATTACAGAGGTAGGTGGAAACTGTACAATTTTATGAATTTTCTTGCCCTTTAAGCATTATACAAGGAACCTTCAACAAACAGAAGAACTTTATTCTCTGCAGTGCCCTGTATAATTCATATGGGGCTGCTATAGGAGTCAGGTGTAACCTGTATAGGGTTGCTAGGGATGCCTTCTGTAATCCATACAGATTTCTAGATTGTGATTTGTAATCCATACAGAGCTGTGAGGGTAGCACAGTGAAATTTGTTCATTGACAAATATGTAAGGATATATGTTTAACGCCTCAAAAAAGTACTTTCAATTTATGACCTACAGAAGAAGGGTGGAAATTTGGGGGTACCTAACAAGTGAACTCTCCTTATCCTTTACCTATATGGAGATATCAATGTAAGCGTTGCAGCTAATCCTCTGATCAATCCTCAGAATCTTGCCTCAGATAGCAGCACCCTACTAATTACCAGAGGCAGCAAAACGCTGTTCCTGGTAAATTTAAGGGCTCAAATTCCAGTTTTAACAGCTCATTGTTCCAATCATTTTCAGCGAGAGTTTCAACAGCTCTCATTGATTTCTACATTGCCTTCTGATAAATCTTGATTTATTTGAGTAAGCAAAACCTGAATTTAAAAAAAAGACTTGAATTTTAATACATTCACCCCATATCGTCTTCTGTCATGCGCTGGGCATGGCAACTGTAGAAATTGTACCCAGCGATATTATTCAGTCATATCAAGCCTATGTCCATTTGATACTTTTTTGTATACAGAAAAATGTATGAATGCACTTTGTTTCTTATACAAATGACAGGTTCATACCAACACACGGTGCACATCTCCACAATTAATGGTTTTGAACAAGTAGCTCTTTGGTAATTCTTTTAGTGAGTTTATTTTTCTTTTTTTCCTTTCTCATCCTCATAAAGGACAATTGGAAGAACACTAGTCTGAAAATACTGGCAGAAAATGTTCTTTACACTAGTGGAAAAACTCTGTTAGAGTATGATGTAGAGCGTAATATTCTGAGACAACTTGCAATTGATTTTAATTGTATTATTATTTGTGGCGTTTCAGTTGTTTAGTTTTTTTATTCAGCAACTCTTCAGTCTGCAATTTCAGCAGTCTGGTTGGTAAGGTCCAAATTACAACCATGCATTGATTTGATTAAGAGACAGGAATATGATAGGAGAGGTCTGAATAGAAAGATGAGCAATACAAAGTAGCAATAACGAGCATTTGTTTTTAAATTTGGAAGCTGGAAAGAGTCAGAAGAAAAAGGCAAATAATTCAAAAAGTATAAAAAAAGAAAAAAGTAAAACCAAGTCAAAAGCTGCTTAGAATTAGCGATTCTATAATGTACTAAAAGTTTACTTAAAAAGGAAACTAGAGCTTTACTGCACAAAATGTGAACAACCAATACCATACCATACCAATAATTACAAAATAAAGTTGTCATAGGTTCTCAAGCCTGTTATTTTGCCCCAAAAGTACATTCTTAAGAATTTATCCAGAAGAACAGAGAAATCTGTGATGATTACCAATCAGCCTAGTTACTCATACATGGTGCCTACTCTGTAACTGATAACTACTAAAATGGCACTGCTACATAAGGACAGGTTTGAGAACAAAAGAATAGCAATATTGCTTCCATAGGATTATGTATTTTTCATTTGCTAATGACGTGGCACTTTTGTAAGAGTTAAAGGGCAAGGAAAGTGTAAAATAGAATAAGGCCAGAAATGCTGTATTTTGTATACTAAACATAAACATGAACTTACTGCACCATAAGCCTAATAAAACAAATTATTTATGCTTTCAAAGTTGGCCACAGGGGGCTGTCATCTTGTAACTTTGCAAGACAAAGACTGCACGCATGCTCAATGTAATCTGGGCTTCTTAGGGATCGTCATAAATGATCAAAAAACAAAGCTGCTTGAGTTCTGCATGGTAAGACTCAAGTTCTTCTGGTAAGTAAGACAGGGGCTCCCCCTGCTCTTAATAAGTACGATTGTTTCCCTGCCAGAAGTTAGGGACCGTCTGACAATTCCTATACACAGAAGTAAATGAAGGGATAATTTCATTGCATACAGTCAGGTTTCTTATAAAAACGGTACACATTTTTTAATTAAAGTATATTGGGGATAGATTTCTTTTTCATTAAAGTAAGTAAAAATGGGATTTTATTTCTTTGCCTTTCTTTGCCCTTTAATACTTTTCATTTACATAAATTGTGTGTTTGAAAAATGTGTATTTGTAGGGTCTGGTGAATAATACTCTTTCTGAGGACATTGAAAATAATTTGCTTTTTGTTATGTAGAAATTAGACCATTCAGACAAAAAGTAAATTGTTGGATGAATTATTTTCTTAATGTGACTTGTTAATGATGCCTGGGAAGAGACTTAGAAATAACTAATATGGGATTGGAAGGGGGGAGCAGATAGAGAAGCAAAAATGGACTCACAACCCTGCCCACTGTTCTATTAAACATCATACACAGCATTGTAAATGACAGCATAATGCATAATTAGTGCTGATATTTCCAGTTCAGTGTAACAATATTTTGAAGAAAACAACTACATGAACTGAGATTACAGTGCATTGACAAGAGAAGAATAAAATGGCAGTGTGGGCAGAAAAAAATAATTTTTTAAAATGTATTTCTGAGAAAAAGTGTGTACATTCCAAAAACCAAATGTAAGACCACAAACACTATTAATGAATATATTTGTGAACACTTGATGACAAACAAGTAAGTCATCCACAGATTATCCATGTTTCCTGTTCTTTATAAATTGTGGCTTTTCTTATACAAGTCCATTTTTTGCCAGTGCAGAGATTGGCAGAGTGAGGAGAGGAGGAGCAGTTGCTGAGGTGTTAAGCCTGGAGGCAGTGTTCATTATGGACTGGAGATGTGACAGTCTCTGAAGGGGAAGGACTATTAATAGAGATTTACAATAGTCCAGATGTTATATGATGAGAGAGTGAATAAAAATGTTGGCAGTATCTTGGCTGATAAATGATCATAGTTTGGTTATGTTCCTTAGATGAAAGTGACATGATTTAATAAGTGACTGGATATGTCGAGAGAAGGACAGGTCAGAGTCTAAGCGAACCCCAATGCACCGGGTCTGGGGAGACGGGGTGATAGTGGAATTGTTAACTATGATAGATACTTCTGGATGTTCTGCCTTTTTTTGTGGTGTGAAATAAAAACATCATATTCTGGCATGTTTTATCTCACAATTTCAAAAAGTTTTTTTTAATCGAAATTGTACTTGATTGTATAATTTTTTCTGTCACTGATTCTAGAGCACTTCAAAACATTTGTCAAAACATTTATTTTCCTGTCACTTTTGTTTATTAGTTTTTTTGCACCTAAAGCGGCATATGCGATAACACCCATATCTTTTAGTCTCCTGTTGATTTTATATATTGTGAACATAGAAGAAGCTACTATTCTTATGATAGCAGTGAGAGACAGGTTGATGGAAGCAGGAGTAAGTGTAAGGGCAAGACGTTAGTAAGATGTAGAAAGTGATATTCTGAGACAATTGGTTTTCACGTTTTATTATTTGTGTTTTTTGAGTTATTTAGATTTTTATTTAGCAGTTTGCAGTTTCAGCAGTTTTTAGGATCCAAATGACTCTAGCACCTATGCACTGATCTGCATAAGATACTGGAATATGAGTAGAAGAGGCCTGAATAGAAAGATGAGTAATAAAAAGTAGCAATAACAATACATCTGTAGCATTACAGAGCATTTGTTTTTTAGATGGGGTCAGTGACTCCTATTTGAAAACTGCAAAGAGTCAGAAGAAAAAGGCAACTAATTTAAAAACTATAAAAAAAATTGAAGGACAATTGAAACGTTGCTTAGAACCTTTCTGTAACGTAAAAGTGAACCACACCTTTATGGGCTTAACTAAGAAATTCTAAAGGCAGTGGGTGTTTGGTTCCTATTTTAATGAAATCTGACAGTTTTACATCTGTAGTCTTTTATTTGTAGGACTTTTAACCCCAGTTGTTAGAATTGCAATTACTTTTCAAACCTGAAAATCAATAACTGTATCTCATGATGATAAATCTGTCTAGCCAAAATATTAGACACTTGAAAAAAACTGTTACATGCTGATAATTTGATATAAATCCTTTGATGTGGATTTCTGCCCTAATGTTGGCGGGTAAAGTATTAAAAGCAGACCTGATCACAGACAGCTGACTCAGACTCCCAGCATGTACAGTAGGTAAAGTTTTAATGACCTAGGTTTGTATAGTCTAAATACCAATAAAGAGACACGGATGAGCAGAACATTATATCAACTAATTCTTGTTTATTTCAAAATCTAACTTGAGTCACAAATCTTCAATTCTTTAAAGAGACTGTTCACCTTCCAACCCCTTTTTTTCAGTTCACTTGTTTTCAGATAATTTTATTAATTACCGTTTTGCCAGAATTGAAGTTTAATGCTCTGTATCTTTTTCAGTCTGGAAGCTCTGTAACCCAGGTGCAGATTCTGAACTGTTATAATTTTGCCACCTTTATTGGATAGATTTCTCAGCAGCATCTGTGGAATATTAGTCACTATTGTATCAATTATAATCAACTGCCTTTAATGATTCTGCACAGCAGGATAAGAAACGTATCAACAAGTCTGCGACCCCCCCCTCCGAGAGAAGGTGAAAAAAAGAAATTTTAAACTTCAATATTTGAAAAACGGACACTAGAAAATGGAAAGTCATAGAAAAAATACTATCAGAAAACAACTGAACTGAATAAAAGTGTTGGGAGGTGAAATATAAAGATGAATACATTTTAAACGATATGCAGTATATGTGAAAATTCAGTATAAGATATATACAGTATAATACTGATCCTTATTTGGGTTATTGAGCAGAATCCCTGGGTACATGCTAGTTGAGCAACACACCTGCAATGAAGCTGGACCACCAAATACTGACAAGTGCATCTGCCCTTGTCACAAAGATGTACAATTCTGAATATTTTAAGTTAATTACTATTAATTATTAGTAATAATTTATAACTTACTAATACTCTCCATTGCAAACATATTTGGATTTTTGCACCATTGCCTAAATCTCTGAGTAGTGAATTGTTCAATCAGGTGCCAGGGAACAGTTTTGCAAAAATATTTTTGTGTACAAAAGACAGACCTTGGATCGTGTTCATACAGAGCCAAGGCATCACTTTATTTGTGCTTTGTATCCAGGACACTCAGACATATATGTAGACTTGTGACTTTAGTAACTGATTAGCAGACAATGGGACAGTAAGTTTTCTGCTTCATTGCTTGTTAATGTAGTTCCAGTGTAAGTGCTGCTATGAGATATCTGTTTGTGTGGCTTATACAAAACTGAGACTGTAGTATTAGCAGTGTGAATGCACAAAAGAGAAACAGTACTGGTAAACTGAAACCTAGGAATGGTAGTGTATACAAGTAAAGAATCTGTTATCCAGAATGATTGGGACCTGGGGATTTCTGGATAAGGGATGTTTACGTATATTGGATCACCATACCTTAATTCTGCTAAAAAATTATTTATAGATTAAATAAACCCAATAGGATTGTATTTCCCCAATATGGATTCATGTTGCTCAGTTTCCGTCAAGTACAAACTACTGTTTTATTATTCCAGAGAAAAAGGCTATCATTTTTTAAATATTAGTATTACTTGCTTAACATTCGCTAGCGAAGTAGATAGACTAACGCAACTTTGCACCCTTACACCAGGTGAAGTTGTGCACTGACGAAGGGATGTAACTACGCTAATTCACTAAGATGACTATTTTACTGAATGTTAACTCTTGCGCTAGACTTTACTTTGCCAGGTCAGACCTGGTGAAGTTCAATACAATAGATAGGAGTTTAAAAAAAAAAAAACTTGAAATTTGAAAGTCCCAAAAAAACACTGGCGTCTTTTACTTTTATAGGGTGATAGTCTGAAAAATAGTGTAATTTTTTTGGGGGTTACCCTCCTTCCCCCCCTACATTTCCTAACATATGGCAACTCAACTATATGGGCTCATGTTTAGGGCAATAGGACAACTTTGTATTATTTATTAAAGGTTTCCTGGGCTTGTGTAGTGGAATGTAGTGGCTGTAACATATACTTCTATTATACTTTCAACTTTGCGACATATGCAAATTAGGCATCGCTAGCGTAAATGCGCTTTACCAGACGAAGTAACGGTAGCACAACTTCGTTACTTTTCGCCTCCCTGAGCGTAATTCGCATTTTAGTGAATAAGCAGCGGCTGGCGAAAATTTGCCTGGTGAAGTGTGGCGAATTGTGGCAAAGCCGTCGCTAGCACATTTTCGCTGCTTAGTGAATTTGCCCCTTTCTCTGGGAAACTTCGGCACAACTTCGTCAGACATTATTCCACAGCGATCATGGGAATTAAGCAAAATGCAAAGTTTTGTCTCGGCAAATGAACGCTGGTGTACTTTCATCAGCGAAACTTTGTCAGCCCTGACAGTTTTTTAGTGAATTTTCTCTAGCATTACTTTCTTTCTAGAGAAACTTTGCTAACAATAACATGCTTACACTTATGTCAAATTAAAATATGGTGGGTACATAGAGGTCATAAATATGTCTTTATTAGTTACTGTTGGTGAAATTGCTGGAAGTGGACATTTATTCAAAATGTCCAAGGAAGCAAAATAAAGACAAAAAAGATCTTCTATTGTCCTAGACATGCTCACCCTAAAACAAATGTGGCATGAGCTTCAAATGGTTACAAAAAAGATATATAACATATATTCAACAGTTACAACTTGTAAACATAATCCCACATTAAAATATAAAAAAAAATACCAGAGTTTTGTCTTTTTTTATGACTTTTTTGGAAAACAGGATATGATGTCACTGACATAATAATGTTAAGGATGTAGCTTCATCTTATAAATACACCAGGTAGAACCTGGCGAAACAGACTCTCGCGAAGAGGGTAATGTATTGGAAAGCTCTCACCAAACAAAATAACAATTGTTTGCAGATTGAAAAGTCACCCTGTGAATTATTTTGGCATATTTTCACTTAAAAAAAAGCTCACTTCATCCTTAGTTAATCTGCCCCATGGGAGATGGCCCTCACATAATTAGGAGCTTTCTAGATAACAGTTTTACAGATAAGGGATACAGTACCTGTAGAGCTCCTAGTGTTGAAGTTAATACAAAGAAATGTCTATGGAAACATATAAAAGAACATAAAAGTAAACAAATTAATGACTTAAACAGTGACCAAATAATTACTTATTGATAAATCACATGACATGCAGCAATTCTTATGGGAAACTCTAATATGAATCCTAAGTAATTTCTTGTAAAACGAAATTCTATATATTTATTATTTTGTTTGTGCTCCAAAGTTATGAAAGTATAGTGAGTGATGGAATTAATAGTAGGCAGAGAAATTCTCTTGTGATGAGCACATAATTAAGAATTGCTTTAGGGCTTAATCACCGGAATTCAGATGTTGGAGGATGTACAGTACACGTACACGTACACGTAACTAAAATTCAGTTCATAAGGCCTCTCTTACACACGAGCATCTGAAGCTGTGCTCCCCTGTGTTCTGGTTTTATTCGTTCAGCTGCAGAGGAGCGCAATTCTTTTAAATGGGGTTGTACTCACACAGGCGCATGTAGGCGCTGAACGCAGGAAAAATGCAGCATGTTGCGTCTAAACCTGCGTTCGGTGCCTATATGCGCCTGTGTGAGTATAGCCCCATTGAAAAAAATTGAAAGCGTCTGCTCCTGTGCTCCCCTGCGGCTAAACGCATAAAACCGGAACGCAGCTTCAGATATTTGGTCTGTAAGAGCCCTAAAAATTATTACTTTTTATAATCAACATGTTTTCAGCCTCTAAACATACAAACTTGTAGCTCTATTATGACATTATGAATTTGTAATGGCTATCATCAAATTCCCACATACACTCAAGACTTCCTTCTGGTCTCCTGCATCTACAGCTTGTCTATGATAGTTGTTAGATTAAGAAACTGGCAGGTCAGAAGCGATGAAGTCTTAGTTAAGAGAAGTGTCAATAAGAGCAGAAGACTGGGCAGCTTCCTCCTTCCCTTATAATAATAATTGTAATGAGCTCCTAAAGTCTAGTTGTTAGTGGCTTCAAAGCTCTGCAGTTAATGAAATAGTACACAAATGTACTAGATAAATCACATCACTGGGAACATTTTTTGTATAACAGAAGTAGTAAAATTTGTATAGTTACACAATACACAGTGTCCAGCTATGACGTCACCTTTGGTTGGGTACACACACTGCAGTCACCTGACTACTGATTAGGCCAGGAATTAGGGCTCCTAGAAGAATGGCTCCTGGGGTTACAGTGACTTGTTGCATAGCATCCAAAAAAAACAAAACAAAAACAAGACGAATATATAATGTGGTAAGATAACCCAACAATGCACTCTTGTGAGTCACTGACTAGTCACAATCACATGAATAATACAAATAGTGGTAGATACTATAGCTACACTTCAGTCAGCTCCCATGTGATGAAGACCTGGATATTTATCAAACTATTTCCACAGTTTAATTGTTTTTGGCAGCTATGAGGAGTTATTGTCCATTTCAAGCCTTCCTTTCACAATCAGCTTTTCTTTCGTTGTTCTCAGTAGACGAGTGCAGTGATCAATACTTAATGCTCAGTAAAACTCCACATTTAGGGGCAGGTTTTCTAAGGGTCAAAGTGAAAATTAGAATTCAAATAAAATTGGAATTTCGAAGTAATTTTTGGTTACTTAGACTATCGAATAGGCCAAAATTCGATTCATATTGAAAACATTTCAAATCAAATTTCAAAATTCTACCATTCAAAAATCAAAGTACTGTCTCTTTTAAATAATCAAATTTTAAACAAATAATAAACAGTTGTTACTTAAACCTAGCGCGCATGCGCATTATGAAAAGCTGCCTTGATGAGGGACGGTTTTCATTATGCGCATGCGAGTGAGCGGATATGGCTGCTCGCACCGGGAGCTTCCTCCCTGTATTAGTAGCATAGCGCCGGTGGGGGGCATTTAAAAAAAAAAAAAAAACTACTGTTATCCCCAACCGGAATGTGGGCTCTATCAGCCCACGCTTTTTGTTGGGGATAGCATTTTTAACCAATAGGTGCCCTTTAAGGAGTGTTTTTGGAAATTTTTGAAAATCAAAATTTTTTGGGCAAAATCCTTTGAATCTAAACAATGCATTTGAATGTTTCAAACTATTTTTACGGTCCTTTTTCAATTGAAAAAAAACAAAAAAATTTGATGGTCAAATTTCAAATTTTTAACTTCGAAATTCGACCCTTCGCAAATCTGCCCCAGAATGTAACTATTGCTAAGTTTTGTATTGCAATACATAAAATGAAACATACTACATAAAAAATAAAAAAAAAAGTAAAAAGATAGTTTAAATAGGCCCTTGCTACATGGTGTAATTTAATGTCAATTGCCTTCTTCCAATCCAGTTTAGTACCAATCTAAGCATTGTTTATAAAGTGAATAAAGTACCCCCTATTGTAAAATATAAAGATATTATAAGTCACTGAGGCTCTCCATGACTATATAAACTCATGAGGGTGAAAGCTCTTGTGTATTATATATGTATATTAAAAATTCCTTGTGAGTTCCCTGGTCTTCTGGTTAACTGGTGTTTTTAAAATCAATGTTTGTACTTCCTCTGCTATAATATGAATACATGCGTAGAGCTATAAATTATATTAATTGAGACCATTCCACATATTTCCTTTCTAGAGTCTTGGTTGTCTAATGTATACATGGAATGGTAAAAGTCATGCAAGAAAATTAACTGAGAAATAAGAGAAATGAACATCCGTGGTTTTAGGCTGGATGGACACAGCTTTAGGCACTTGGCACAGCTAATGCACAGAAAAAATGTCACTTAATACCAGGGGCACGTGTGCCATTCTACTTATGAAAATGCTAAATAATGAATTGAATCCATATATAAATATCAAATTTGATCCTGCTGGTCCGATAAAGGTGAGCCACACATTAGTTGGGAGCAGTGTTGGAAACTATCTCTGGGATTCCAGGAAACTCAGTAGGCCTTCCTACGTCTAAACATTTGGCCTATTTCATTGTCATTCCATGTTTCTATACTGAACACAGAAGTTAAACAGATGGGATTATAGAGTATATTATCCAAATTGAAGATACTAGGAGGTTAAGTTAGGAGGAGAGGAAGCCCATGGTCTAAGGTTTTTTGGGGGACCCAAGGCCTCCCAGTCCAACACTGGTTTGAAGTGCTGAATAGAAAGTTCTCTCAATTGTGTATACAAGACCTAACAAATCAGAGACTACAACTCTGTGGTAGTCTTTATACAAGAGAAGCTTTGGTTCCAGTCAGGCAGTTTAGTTTTCTTTTCATGCTTTCCTGGTACCAGTCCTTTGGGTTGAACCCTGGGCAATTTTTAAATTGGGTACCAGTACAAATGGGGTTAAAAATAAATCAATACAATAAATTCTTATCTGTATTCAAATAAAAGCAGTATTCTCTGTGTGATTCATTTTAAGTTTATATTTCTCCTGGCACTACAGCCATTGTAGGGCCTTGGCCTTGTTCTTAACAGTCATTTTTTGACAACACCAGCTGCCTCCGGCTCAACACTCCAAGCCACCTCAGTTCTTCCTCAATGTTGTTCAGCCTTCTCATTGAGTGTGACCTTCTGGACAGGTATGAAGGACAATTTTTGAAATGTGGTTGTTGACCACTCTCACAACATACTGTACCCAAAATTCCTTAGTCTACTAGCCTTGATGTCCATGGCATCATTGGCTCCTGGTAAAGTTCTTTCAGTTCGGCATTTGTCCATATGTTCCAGCTGTTAATTTCATGGACATTTTTTGCAGGGCTCTTAAAGCAGGTTATAATATCGCTCAGTGAGCGTCCATGTCTCATCACCTTATGTCCCTACAGGTTTATTTATAGTCCTATATGGCCTATGGTTTTGCTTTCTGAGACATATATTACGAAAAAGTTCATAACATCACGCCACTTCTTGCTATGCAAGTTATTCTTTATTTGGACAGATTTGCCACACAAAGAACAACGTTTTGGGGGTTTACACCTCCTTTTGTAAGGTTGGGTGTCCATATTTAGTTGCTGCCACTCTCATAATTCTTACCTAAACAATGGTTTAGCTAATTCAGCATATTTCTCCACTGACTAGCTATTTATAATATATAATTTTTTTGTTGTACCCATAGCTAACCTGCTTTTCTCTGAAAATCCAGTCAAAACATAATCGTTCCTCAGATTAAGAATCAGCTTTCATAGGCCTGCAATGTTTGTTTCTGTTAGTTTAGCGACAGGGCTCTCAGATGCAGGAGGTTTTTTCCAGGTCATGTTTAAAACTGTAATTTTCAAACCAGGTCATAGGACATTGTCTCCCAATGAAAAATTCCAAGAAAAACCAGCTGAAAAACACTATTAGTTTAAAGTGGTCATGGATTTATTTATTGCTACTATATTACACATGCAGTGACTCTGCTGTCTAGTGACGTAATGCTGGAATTAACAGTATTAGTGTCCAATTTACTTGGTGATTTTACCAGAAGACCAAGGCTCCAGTATATCCTGGGGTCAATGGTGCATATATGCACAAGCACATTTTCATGGTCACAGCACATAAAGACATGGAACTGCACTCAAGTTGTTACATTGTAGTTATGAATTCAAGGCCAGGTTAACCATGGAATTCTTGAAACAGCAATAATAGCTTAATGTGAGCATGATGTTGTGGGTGAAATCAGCCTATTCAGATTTTTCTACATCAATAGAGTCACTCAATATTGCACTGGATTTGGTCTTGTGCTTCTAAATAAGCATTTGAATGTGCACATTTATTCGATTAGGTTCTTTAGATTAAAGGTTATTTTCTGTTGTGTCATATTAGCAGGTGTTTTGTCCAGCAGTATATACTGTAACATTATTTATGTATATTGTATTTCCAGTTCATTTCTGAGAACTATACACCTGATGTCATACACACTTATTTTGCCACTGATCCACATTTAAAAAACATTGACTGAACATTAGAACAATTTTAGAGGCCTTTAGTGTATCAAGTCAATGGGAATGTGAAATGCAAAATTGATAGTTCCTCCCTTCTCAGAGCCGCTCATCTCACCCCAGAGGCAATATATACACTGCTTTTTTTTTTAAATTTCAAACACCTTTCAAAATTACTGTACCACCCTACCTCTCTTTCAGATGACATAAAAGCTGACAGGTTGCTCTTTTATAATAGAACCAGTTTTTGGATTTCATATTTGTTTTTCAGATTTTAAACAATTTATTTAGATGTTGTTCTGATTGACATATTCACATTTATTTCCACCCATCAGCTTTCTTTTCTCATTTACAAATTATATATTCAGTATTTCAAAATATTTTGAAAGACCTCAAGGGAATATTGCCGTTAATATGAGTTTTACTATCATGTAAGGAAATCATTTGCAAATATGTGAGGTATCAAGTGGGTACTACTTTAAAATTAAGTAATAAGATACAATTTTCACTCAAAACCTCACGTTTGAAACTATCTAACCTGACTGACAGCCGGAATCCACACGGAATCCATAAATATAGGTGCAATGTGTCACCAGTGCAACAACCCATAACATATCATCAGGTATTATTATTATTTTATTTAGCTATACTCATGGGATATTCTGCTCCCACAGAACCCGGAGAAGCACCTTCCCAGCTAATTAAAATAATAAATATGAAACAAATTCTGGCACCATTTTCTTCTTCTGCTGCCTACCTAAATGGAGCAGGAAGCAGGTTTTTCTGACAAAGACCCTGTAGATTAACTGCCTGATCTGTACAAACTTGACTTGTTCCTAAAATCCAGGATGGCATTTTAGAAAGTGAGGGAATACAGAGTTATGGAAGATAGCTCATTATATAAGTTGATCCAGGGACTAGTCCTTTTTGGAGTCAGGAAGGAATTTTTTCCCCCTCTGAGGCAAATTGGAGAGGCTTCAGATGGTTTTTTTTTGCCTTCCTCTGGATCAACTAGCAGTTATTCCATATGTGCTACTCACTGATCACCTGACAGGAAATAATGCAGCTCTAACTGTAACAGTAAGAAGTATGGGAGTAAAGGATGGAGTTCTGACCATTCATTGGTATAGTATAGATGTATATATATATATGTGCTGTTGGTTTGTGTGTAAGCACAGTAAATTGCAAGAGCCAGGGGGTGAATCTTAGTACTAAAATAATAATTTTCTATTTATGATTAACCAATGGCACATTCTACTAGAAAAGTATATTTTTATGAATATGGTTTATTTAGATGAAGTAGGGTACATATGGACTGTTATGAAATATATTTTTAAAGAGACCTGCAATGTTCAAGGGTACAATTTACCGTTAAGAGTCTTATCAAATCCACCTTCTGAACTGTTGAAAGTTCTCTATGGTGTTCCTTGTAGCTATGGCCACTACTGAAAGAATAGGAGAATTTAATCAGACTCTGTCTTTCAGTGATTTTAGCCCAGATTCCACCCCAAGTAGTTGTATGTTTTGTTCCTGGTTCCTCATTAAAGTGGTATCTAATTGAATTGTCTAAGAGAGTTTGAATCAGGTCTCAGCTGTGGTTGAACTAGTCAGATCTTTCCGTAAGCATATTTCTTTGTCTTCTTGGTTGAGAAGATTTGATATAATTTCTGTAGATCAAGTGCATGGAAGGGACTTCCTTTGTCAAGAGATTTAGTTTACTACGAGTTTGTGCCAGCATGGTTTTATGTGTAATAGATCTTGCCAGACTAACTTAATTTCTTTTTATGAGAAGGTAAGCAGGGACCTCGATTCTGGGATGGCTGTGGATGTGATTTACTTAGACTTCGCTAAAGCATTTGATACAGTGCCACACAGAAGGTTACTGGTTGAATTAAGCAATTCAAATGACACTAAGGGGCAAATTAGCTCGACCAAATTCAAAATTCGATAAGCATTCGACCATTCGAATTGTTTTAGGCTATCATTTTGCTCGCTATACGATTTCTTGATGAATTCGTACAATCGCATACCGATCGTTCAATTTCATGAAAAAAATCGTGAAATTTCCTTCGAGTGTCCGAAAAATTCATACAATTAGAAAGATCGATGCTCTGATTGTACGAATGGTAATCGAGCACGACTTAGCCTCTGAAGCCTATAGGGGGTTTCCCTTAGGCTCCTATTGCAATTCGGTAGGTTCAATCTGGTGAAGTAGGCAGTCGAATAACTTAAAAAAAAAAATTTTGATTCCTTCGATCATCGAATGATCGAATTATTGAATATCCGATCATTCGATCTATTCGATATTCGATGATCGAAGAGGCCAAATTTGCATATCCGATTTCACGTAAAATTCATACGATTGTTATTTGATCAAATTCGATCGAACTTCGATAATTTCACATGAATTTTGCAAATTTAAACCCTTAATGTTGGCCTGGAACATATTATTTGTAACTGGATAGAGAACTGGCTAAAAGATAGACTACAAAGAGTGGTGGTAAATGGAACATTTTCTAATTGGACCAGTGCTGTTAGTGGGGTACCACAGCCCTCTGTACTGGGTCCCTTGCTTTTCAACTTGTTTATTAAATTAGCCAGTGAATTACAGTAGGTGCTGCTGTTAGGGTCAGTGATGATGCTTGTTTTGGTCTTGGGACATGAATACCTCTCCTGTACATGTGCCAGCCCTGGTCGAGTGGGTTTGGCAAATAGAAAGAACATATGGAACATTCATTTTACAGTGGGCTCATGTGTAGGTCATAATATTAACTCTTTTGTATTTATTATGGTTCCTTGGACATTTGTAATAACAAGTGGTAACTTCAAGCATTTCCACCAACTCCTTTAATAAAGACATCCATACAACTTGTATTCAAATTTACCTAAGCGTAAGATCACTAGTGAATTTTTACAAGGCACAAATGAATGCTAAAGCATGTTTGCTTTGGAATGCTTGCACTGGCAAAGTAACACTAGTGAAAAGTCGCCAACATTCGTCACCCAGGTCACAACTTTGCATATCAGTGAAATAGCGTAGTAGTAGTGAATTTACGCCTGGCAAAGTGGTGCAAGGTGTGTGAAGCGTTCGCTGGCCCATTAGTGAATCTGCTCCCTTGTCTTCCAGTCATCCCAACCTTCTACCTCCCTTAATTGCCCTCCTTAAAAAAAGTGTTTCATTTTATCTTCTCCAGAATCTGCTTTAGCCATTTTCACTTCACTAAATGTTGTCTCAGCCAACCCTGTAACGTATTAGTTTACAATACTTAACTGGCGCAGACCTTTGTAAATCTATGTGTACGTTTTTTCTGTGTTCACTGTGAAAACTGTTAAAAATTTAATAAATGTCTGACAATTGTTTGATATAGATAACTACCTTTAGAACTTAGCACTTAATAAAAGAGGCATGACACAGCTATGGCATGTGTATGTGTGTGTGCATGGAGGTTTTGGGGAAAATTCACTAAAGTGCGGAAATTCGCTAACGATGCCTTCACTGCAATTTGCCGCACTTTACCAGGCGAATTTTCACTAATTCACTAAAATGTGAATTTGCACTCAGGGAGGTGACAAGTAGCGAAGTTGTGCTACCAATACTTGTAAGGCAAAGTGCATTTACGCTAGTGATGCCTAATTTGCATACGGGGCAAAGTTAAAAGTATAATAGAAGTATATATTACAGCCACTACATTACACTACACAAGCCCAGGAAACCTTTAATAAATAAAATAAAGTTGTCCTATTGCCCTAAACATGTGCTCCCTGTATAGTTGTGTTGCCATATGTTAGGAAATGTAGGGGGTAATGAGGGTAACCCCCCAAAAAAATTACACTATCACACTAAAAAAAAAAGTAAAAGACGCCAGTAGTGATGGGCGAATCTACCCAGTTTTGCGTCGCCCAAAAATTTGCGAATTTCCAGCGAAATTTGCGAATTGGCAAAAAAATTAGCAAAACGAGTCACGGCACATTTTCATTGCGCATTGCGTCGTTTTAGTAGCGTCAAAAACGACACGCGACTCTTTTTTTTAGCGAATTTTCAATTTATTCGCCAGTGGCGAATCGCGGGAATTCGCCACGAATTCGCCCATCATTAGACGCCAGCATTTGTTTAGTAAAGTCTAGTGCAAGAGGTAACATTCAGTAAAATGGGCATCTTAGTAAATTAGTGGTTACGTCCCTTCGTCAGTGGGCAGCTTTGCCTGGCGTAAGGGTGCAAAGTTGTGCTAGTCTATCTACTTCGCCAGCTAATTTTCGCCCCGGGAGTAAATTGCCGAAATTGCTAAATTACGTCACACTGGCAAATTAGACACTTTGCGCTTTAATGGATATGCCCCTTTGTGTGATAGCTACTAAAAAACTTTTTTGTACAAAACAAAAAGAAGGTGTGAAATATATAGGGATGCACCGAATCCACCATTTTGGACTCGGGTGAAACCCCAAATCCATTGCAAAAGATTTGGCCGAATACCCAACCGAATCCGAACCAAATCTGAAGAGAAGAGGTAGAAGCCAGTCCTTGTTTTGTGACGAAAAATCACATGATTTTAAGGATTCAGATACGGTTCGGCCAGGTGCAAGGATGAAAATGGCTGAATCCTGGTCGAATACCGAACCAAATCCTGGATTCGGTGCATCCCTAGAAATATATGCAGAAATATAAAGGCAAACCAATTTATGGGAGTGAAAACTATAATGTTTCCCTGCTACTGTGGCATTAGCAGAGGTCTCAGTGACAAATGGAGCATTGATCTTTCTTCTGTCACCAAGTAAGTGGTGAAATTGTGTATTGATACGCGCTATTCTGTGACACTGTCCTGTGTGATCATCTGGTCCACACACTCAGCTAGTGTAGTGACAGTGACGGCAGCAGGCAAGAGGACTTGAAAACATGAGGCAGAGATACTGTAACTTAATAACATTTTATAAAGATGTGGGTACCTATAAAACAGTAAGAAGAACACTGCCACTTTAAAGGGCAAGGAAAGGCAAAGAAATAAAATCCCATTTTTACTTTCTTTAATGAAAAAGAAATCTATCTCAAATATACTTTAATTTTAAAATGTGTACCATTTTTATAAGAAACCTGACTGTATGCAGTGAAATTCTCCCTTCATTTAGTGCTTCTGGCAGGGAAACAATCACTTATGAACAGCAGGGGGAGCCCCTGCCTTACTTAACAGCCATGCAGAACTCAAGCAGACCACACTGAGCATGTGCAGTGCCAGTGTCAGACAAAGAAGTATAACAAAGTTACAAGATGACAGCCCCCTGTGGCCAACTTTTGAAAGCATAAATCATTAGGCTTGTGGTGCAGTAAGTTCATGTTTATGTTTAGTATACAAAATTCAGCAATTCTAGCCTTATTCTATTTTATACTTTCCTTGTCCTTTAAGGTAGATCACAAGGCCACCAGCCCACCTCTTCTGAGGAGCTAATGCACTGAGAAGAAATAGAGCAAGAAAAGTGACTGTATATTGTGTTTAACATAATAATAATTAGAAAAAGGAAATCATTTAAAAAAATTTGCATTATTTGTTGAAACAACTTCAAAAGCCCATCAGAATGGGGCTATGCATAGCATAGAATTGCAAGTGTAATAATAAAACCATTGCTTATACCTAATGGTAACTAAGCTGCATGAATCCATATTGGTGGCAATACTCTACTGGGTTTATTTACTGTTCTAATTATTTTTATTAGACATAAAGTATGGAGATCTAAATTAATGAAGGACCCCTTATCTGGAAAGCCCCAGGTTCCCAGCATTTTGATTAATAGTACTATATCTGTACTATAATATTTGTGAGCAAAGAAGTAGGATTTAAAGTAAAAACAGTTTAAAGAGGTATGACTGGGAAAGGATCAAGTAAGATTCGAGTAAGGGAGGCAGGATCATTTGAATTTTTTCAGAACTGCAAAGGTTGTGGTATAGTCTCACGAGTCTGGTGAGGGAGTTTGGATACAGAATGGGAGATGTCCTATTACTGTTAATTGAGTGGGAGGAAACGACATCATACATAGAATCAATAGGACTTTTAGGGAATATTTGTTATGCAGGGCAATGTAGGAGGCACCGTTTTCTGTTTATATTCACCTCTGTAAACCTCTCATTTAGTAAGTCATTATACAGATTAAATATAGCATTTGGACTTATGGGTGAATATCGGGGTGCAGGTTGCTTCTGTGTTAGGGCCCATATGTCCAGATAACATTAGCAGCATCCAACACTAATATTATATTCAGAATTTAAAGACTTATAATGCCAATGTAAAGCCCACTTATACATACATTCCATTAGTTTTGTTTGTTGATATAAAATGATAAATATTAAAGGCCCTAAAGAATATAAAAGACAATTTACACTAGATTTCTACTTTTCAATATACTTTTTTAATACTTATTTTTATACTTTTTTCATACTTATTTTTTTTACTTTTCATTTTTACAGCAAAGACCTTACATATCAGTACATACAGCATTACACTGCTCATGGATTGTATCAACCATCCTGGTTTGGAACCTTTTAATTACCAGGGTGTGCACTGAAAGCTGCAGATGATATAAAAGCCTCTGTTGCTATGGCACCCTCTTAAAAAAAATAAGAGAGAACATCCTTTATAAATTAGCCTTGTTTTCAAATAGAGATAAAGAATGTCAGTACTTCTAGTTATGTCAAGTAGGGCTTTTGCTCTGTTTTCCACTGTACCAAAACAACAAGCTTGGCAGAAAGTTAGCTATCCATTATGTAAAAGTTGCCTTAATGGAATCTCAGGACATGGGTACTTGAACACAAGCCAGTAAAACAGATTTCTCCATATATTTCTTATCATGCTGATAATCAACCTTCCAAAATGTTAAACTTGGAGGATTCAAGGATACAGCGATTTGATGGACATCGTGAAGGCACATTTTGTAGTGTGCACAAGTGAATTAATCAGAAATATTACATTCTGTCCTTTTTGCTGGCATGAAGGACTAGACTAGAGGATCCACCAATACAATATAACATAGGTTGAGCCCAGACAAGCAATAAAGTCTGCAAAATGTGATTTTATTGCATTGAAACATGTCGTGTATTATCCAATACAAGCACCTGTTTGCAATATTTATATGCTTGTTTGTGCTCCCCCCCCCCCATAGTATATTATTATGTTATATCTGGTGGGGTTGGTACATAGGATCTGGAAGAGCAGAACACAGAATACATATTTCTTGTTCACCATCGAAGATTTGCTGAATGCATCAATTAATTTGAGGAAGGGTTCAGAGACCGTAAGGCTCTTGGCAGACAAGAGTGCATGGGGTATGAGTTTAAAGGCAAGTTAGGATGAGCTTTGATATGAATTTGCTTTGTGAAATTAATGGAAATAATGCAGTTATTGTTACACCAGTATTGCTATGTACCCTGAAATGAGCTCAGGGGGCCTAAATGATAGCAACAGGGTCAGTGTTTATTCTTTGCCCTAAATGTCATTGAAACTATAGCAGGATGGCTGATCCTGTACAAAGTGGTCTTATGAGTCTTTAACCTTCATATGAAAAGTGTTGGGACAATAATATATTGCTTGTGCCTGGCACAGCACAAGAGGGTGTTGTTTTATTTAATATCCATCATAATTCTGCAAGTCTATGGGGGAAATTCACTAAGATCCGAGAATTCACCAGCGTTGGCTTCACTAGCGTTCACCGCACTTCGCCAGACGAATTTTCGCCAGCGCTACGCAAATTCACTAAAGTACGCTCAGGTCGGCGAACGGTAGCGTAGTTGCGTTAGTGTTACTTCACTAGGCAGAGCGCAGTTACGCTAGTGAAGCCTAATTTGCATACGGAGGGAACTTTAACTTATAATAGAAGTATATGTTACAGCCACTACATTCCACTACACAAGCCCAGGAAACATTTAATAAATAAAAGTTGTCCTATTGCCCTAAACATGTGCCTCCTGTATAGTTGTGTTGCCATATCGATATTTTTCAGACTATCACCCTCCAATGGTAAAACACGCCAGCATTTTATTGGGACTTAGAAAAATTTTGACTTTTTTTTTTTTCAACCTCCTATCTATTATATTGAACTTTGCCAGGTGTGACCAGGCGAAGTAAAGTCTAACGTAAGTGGCAATGTTCAGGAAAATGTTCATCAATTTGCGAAATTATGATCCTTCATCAGTGCGCAACTTCGCCTGGCGTAAGGGTGCAAAATTGTGCAACTCTATCTACTTCCCTAGTGAAAATTCGCCAGAGCCGGTGTTAGTGAATTTCCGAAGTTACGAATTGACGTCACACTGGCGAATTAGCGCTAGCGTTAGACGCTTTCATGAATTTGGGCCTATGGTTTAGGAATACCTTGTGTCCTACAGTGCTCCTTTCTTGTACATCATGTAAGATATGCCAAGAAATATTTCACCCCTCTCGCATGCATGCCTTAATTCACAGCACAGCAGTTGGAAGCCAGTTATTACATCTGCTGCCTGGTCATTTGATTAGTATTAGTAAAGACAGCCTCCAAGCATAATAAGGTACTTTGTGGGATAAGGACATCCCTTCTACACATAAACTGGATGTATATTTTCACTTTCTCTTGCACTTTTTAGTGGTTAGCAAACACTCCACTCTTGCCCCAAATCACCTGTGATTAGATTTATTAGATTTGTTTTCAAATATCTCATGTGGTAGGGTATAGAAGGTAAAAAATGTTAAGGGCATCGTTTAAAAGAAATAGAAAACACAGAAATAACTAATAACATACTTAATACTCAAATACCAAAATTCAATACATGCAATTGTAAATACAGTTTAATTTGTAATTGTAATTGTATGTGTAATTTAGTTGATGTGTACTTTATGTTTTTAAAAGGAATACTTAAAGGTGTATAATAATACCACATACCTATTGTTATTAATTGATGAGCAATTCAGACCAAGGTCTCCAAATAGTAAGATAAATCTAAACTTATTGTTTTGCCATGGAAGCTAACCTTATTTATAGAGAAGATTGAAACAGAAACAGTTAAGACTTTAATTCACCTGTAAAAAAAATGTTATTTCAGAAAAGAAAGCCTTACCAACAAAATCAATTTAGAACAAAAGGTATCCTTCTGGTGAACCTGCTCCTCGGAAACTGCTGATTGGAAACAAATGAATGTTCAATGACATTTTCTAGAAATATTTTCCTTACAGCTCAGAAGCAGGTGAGAAGCATTTCAAACCTAAACAGGTTAGACGAATTATGTTCCATTTTTTAAAAAGCTTGAATGTTTAAGCATGGACAAAGGGAATCTTAAAATGTGATGCCTTGTTTAAAATGAAATAACTGAAAGGTAACATCTCTGGATGGAATGGTAAATATGCAGTGGGAGGAAGAATGTATGCTTTGGTATTTGTATGTTATGCAATTATTCTGTCTGGGAAAGTCCTATATTTTATTATAATAGTCATTGTGTAGCATTTCTGTTATATTTGTTGTCGTTATTTGGAAGACGCAGAACTAATCTACATATTAATGAGGCTGTTGAGTGTCAGAGTTCCCAGCCAGGCAAATGCCCCTAAGTTTCAGGCCCGGATTGGTGGCAAGGCCGCAAAGGCCCGGGCCTAGGGCGGCAGAGTGTGAGGGACGGCATGCTGCCCAGCCGCATCAAAAAAACTATTAGCACTGTTGACTGACATCAGTCTCCAGTGCTGCGCCCAACCAGGAAGCCGAGCACGCATGCACAAGAAGAGGATGGCATTGGCAGTGGGGAAAGGAGAGGACGGCGCCTGGAAGGGGACAGAGGGGTGATTAAACCGGAAGGGGTGAAGAGCTGGCCTATGGACGGCAGGTATGCAAATCTGGGCCTGCTTAGTTTTTACTTACCCCTTCATGCAGATTCGGGCCACGGGAGTTCATGGGTGCCATCTTCTTTCTTCGATCTTTTTCGGAAGTTTCACTGCATGCGTGGTTGTTGTAGATATCCGGACCTGAACCACTGTTATCAGTTTCCCAGGTACCCATTGGAATTGTGCTCAGGTAAACTTCAGTCACATTTTACTGCTGTACTGCAAGTTGGAGTGATATAACCCCCTCCTCCCCAGCAACCTATCAACAAAACAATGGGAAGGTAACCAGACAATAGCTACCTGACACATGCATTGCTAAAAATGCTCCCATTGCCCACCTAGTGTATGAGAATAGCTATCAGTAGTGAAAATCCAAGTCTGGCTAACCAAAGTTACGATGTCTTTAGTTGCCCTGAGTAGGTGCTTATCTGAAAGCAGTTCCATTGTGAAGTCCTAACTCTTTCTGACCTGGCAAATGACCTGACATAAATCAAAATTATAACTAAAAAATACATTTATTGGTTCAACAATACCATTTCAAATGGTATAATTATGTGCAATGTTCTCAGTGTAATTAAGCTCTAAAAACTATACCAAAGAAATCAGACAGATGCCTTTTATCTTTCCATTTATCCTGATGGGCATTTCTAACCATCCTTACTATGTAAGTATGCAGCATTTATCCCTAGTGTGGATAGACACAGTAGAAGATGTGGACTGTACTCTCTGTAAAAGTATCGGGAGGCTGTTTCCTCAAACGTTTTGAAGCCTCTAAGCAGTTTCCAGTGGATCATTGATGTGAATTAATTTGTACATTAAACT
>CM044433.1:146520427-146536604 GCA_024363595.1 Xenopus borealis | reverse complement strand
TACCTGAAGTCCAACAGGCACATGCTAATACAAGATCTATGACTATGGAACATACTGAACAGCTTATTGTTGACAGTGCCAAAATGTTTTAATTCAAATAACAATCATAATTTTTAATGATTTAATGGTTTGTTGACTTTTTTGAATTCACATATTTCAAGTGCTCATGTGTCATAGTAATGGAGTTAATACTACATCATCAGACCACATAGTACTGTTTTTCCAATAAGACTCATTCCACAGGAGCTTGATACCTAGAAATAAATCACTTGCACAATTTTCTTAGGTGATGTTTCTGAGATCCCACGTCCCCAAAGGGCTTTTCCAGCTTGAAGTTACATTTTCATTATTAGCAAATGTTAATAAATGTTAATACAAAATGTATGCATGTTATGCAGAGTCTTACCATTAGCTACTTTCTTGTGACCCAATTTCTCAAGTATTGCAGCAATTTTGTATTGCATAGGGAGCCACATCACTAAACTGGGGGGAAAAAAACAGAAGTGAAACTGAAGGAGGCTGCTTAGTGACATTAGTTATTACAATATAATAATATAATGTTAATTATTACTCAGCAACTGAAGACCAACATACACAATATGCATCAACCTTATTTGCTGGACCTAATGTTGCCTAAAACTCTTGCAGTGCAATTACAATGTATGTGCCAGGGATAAAGTAGATACTAGTTGTCAATTATTTAGCCAAGAACAGTTCCAGACCAGACTAAATGCTACACCCAATGAGAATATGCTAGGATTGCAGTGAGTGCTAGTTTGTCCTGCTCCTCTATCCAGATCTTGGTTTTCTACACCAAATTCATATATAGGTATGGAATCTGTTATCTGGAAAACCATTATTCCATAGGCTCCATTTGAATTAAATAATTCCCATTTTTTTATGTATTTCCTTTTTCTCTGTAATAATAAAACATTACCTTGTAGTTGATTCCAACTAAGATATAATTAATCCTTACTTCAGGTAAAAGATTTGGGGTTTATTTCCTGTTTGAATAATTTTTTAGGAGTATACTTAAGGTATGGAGATCCAAGTTATGGAAACATCCCTTATCCAGAAAACCCCAGATCCCAAACATCCTGGATAACTTGTCTCATACCAGTAGTTTATTCTGATTGATTTGCTAAAACAAGGCATGGGCTCTTCTGTCAGTGCTGAAATTAAAATTTATGTTTCTCTTTAAACTGTAGCTAATAGTGGCATGTTTTTAACCTTACTTGAATATTCTCCTCCCTTTTGTTCTTAAACTTGAATTATGATGAGGTAATGGGAAAAGTATAAGGCATTTGCCAGATACCTATTGCAAGACTTCTAATCAGATTTCAACAGAACAGAAATCAGACTAATATCTACAGCCTTGTATGACTTTGTCAGTATATTCGCTTCAGGGAGAGAATTGCGCCATCATCAAGTTTCTGATTGCGAAAAACATGTCTGCCCTTTCTTGTTTCTATTATGCCATTTTCTTTCTGCTTTCACTTTTCATTGCACAGGTATTGGGCCTGTTATCCAGAAGGCTCTGGACTTTGTTTTTGGGTTTTTCAGATAATTCTGTAATTTGGATCTTCATACCATAAGTCTACTGGAAAATCATGCAAACATTAAATAAACCCAATCGGACGGATTTGCTTCCAGTAGGGATTACGTATATCTTAGTTTGAAACACGTAGAAGGTACTGTTTTATTATTACAGAGAAAAATTAAATAATGTTAACAAATTTGGATTATTTGGATAAAATGGAGTTTATGGAAGCTAAACTTTCTGTAATTCAGAGGTTTCCCATACCTGTACTACTGTCTCATTTCTTTTGCTGTTTTTCATATTTTCCTATAGTATATATATATATATATATCTATTGATTCTCTCTCATTCAGGTTTTCCACTCGGACTTTCAAACCGAGGCTGGTTGCTGGGGTAATTAATCAACAGCAATGAGGCAAACTTAATAATAAAAAAACAAAAAATAAAGCAGTTAAAAATTGCACGTCTGTAATAAACTGAAACTTTTTTAAAGGAAACTAAAAAAATAATTAAGAGGAGAAATTTTGTATTTTATATAAGGAACTTACTGCACCAGTCAAAAGCCTATGATTAAGGGGTGTTCCTGAAACGCCTTAGGCTTTTATTCCACAGCAGCCACTTGCGTTTTTTAATTAACTAATAAATTAAAAGTGGTTTTACTGTTTGAGAAGGTGTGCTTCATATTTCCCTTTCTTCATTTTACGTCATAGAAGCAGAATTATTATGAAATTCTATTTATTAAATGCTAATGCTAATTGAACTGGTTTCTGAGCTGCCATTTAATGACATATAAATGAATTACTAATTAGCCTTGTATTGTGACTTTTATATTATATATATTTGGTATATTGTGTGACAGCTAAGCTCAGGCAAGTGACAGCAACAAAGAGCATGTGAATTAGTGATGTGCATGTTGACCCGCATGACCTGTGGGTTGACCCACGGGTCATGGCGGGTTTGGGTTGAATATTGGGTGTCCATGGTGGGTACGGGTTATACTGAGGCACTGCAATACCGCACCCAACCCATGCCTGCCATGAACCCACCCCCACCATCGGGTCAATACGTGGATCATGCGGGTTGCGGGTCAACATGCACAGGCCCGGACTGGCAATCTGTGGGTTCTGGCAAATGCCAGATGGGCTGCTATAATGTGCCATAGAAAATCAGTATTTAGTGGGCCAGTGGGGGCTGTTTTGGGCTGAATGGGCCTCTGTGTACCTGAAATGCCAGTGCATATTTTGACTCTCAGTCCAGGCCTGAACATGCACATCACTAATGTGAATTGAATCAACAGAAAAGAAGATGGGGAGATACAGGGGCATTTGTGGGGGCAGAGATCTTTACCGCTAAAGGGTTGTAGTTACCTTGTCTGGTATAGAAGCACAACACATAAGGTGCAGCACTTCTAGCCTATTACATTGTTACAATTAGTTCTCTAACTACACTACAAATCTCCTTAGGCCCCCAGTATCAGCTCATACATATCACCTTTACATCATGAATAGAATCCTGCCAAATGTACAGATGAAGCCACTTTGGATTGTACATTTGACACAGAAAAACTTAATTCATCTATCCCATTAATCCCATTTAGCACAGAATATTGTGTCACAACATCCCATCCAATTAAAGAGTTCACCATTGAAAACAATGGAGCTTTGGTATGCTAATGAAAAGGTTAAATGCATTAAATGAGTTAAGATGACTTTAGATAACACAGTTTCTTCAATTAGCCCTGAGTCACGACACATTTAACTCACCAATCCCAGTGGCTGCATCTGTATTACATAACCCATGCCTATGAGTAACCTATTAGCAGTCATCTTAACTTAATTGACCAAGTAATCAATTAATCAGGAACACCTGGATGCATAAAACAGTTTTACTTTTAAATGTAATATGTCCTAAAACTAGGGGTACTGCCAAATAGAGCTGCCTGTACACTGCCAGTTCACATAGGGGCCACTAATAGCCATTCTCAGCCCATAGCTGGTACCCTCAGGAACATGCTTGCATGTGTTGCTCTCCAAATTGTTTACATTTGAATGTGGCTTACAGGTAAAAAAAAAGGTTGGTGATCCCTGCCTTAGAGAGATAAATTCAGTCTATCCATTCTCTTTGAAGCCAAGTTCTGTTCTTTATAAGCTTTCCAAACAATCTTACACCTATGAGGTGTACTATCTAATACCTTGTTCATGGGGCACCTGTTCCCCAACATTCACTAGGGTTGGTTCCCTTAGGGCACCATTTCTTTACTAGGGTGTTCTGCTCTATGTTCTTCAACAACATTTACCCTGGAGAACAGATGGCGTTCAAAGGAACCATATGCTCTTTCCTGTTAAATAAATTATGTAAGGAACTTGTTATAATACATTGAGCCAATAGAATACTTCCCTTCCAAAGGGCCTAGGTAACAATAACTGGGACTAGCTGAATCAGTAGGGGATGTATAGGAAAACTATACTCCCAGAACAAATTCTTAGCCAATAGATTGATAAATAATACTAAAATGTATATTTTTATTAAAATTGCTTATTTAGACGAAGGATTTTGCATATGAGCTGTTTAATGGGATATATGTTTATATGGGTAGTTTTCATTTAACCCTATGGCACCTTAATCTCTTAGAAACATTCTCCTGATATTCACAGTGCTTTTTTATTGGTTTTCTGGGCAATTTAAAAAGTTCATTTAATTTATTATTTTGTAACCTTTTAAAATATGGACATATCTTTGTAAGCTACTGAGTAGGTGACCTGAGGATTAATTTAATATTCAAGGCTCTACTTATTTCACTCAGAAATTGTAGTTGCAATTTGGATTTCCCTGTTGGACCTGATCACATGCTGAATGCATAAATGAGGGATATGCTATGGTTATTATTAGGTATTATCATTACTTTATGACTGTTTCACAAGACCAGTTCACTGTCACCAAAGTTCCCCTGTTTCCTGGTATTTGGTACTGTTGTCTATCCAAAATTCCACAATACACTCATTTAATTACATGAAGTTTCTGTTCTCCAGTGATGATGCTCTTTCAACTTAAAGGGAACTTTAATGTGTTAGCTGGTGTTCTTGTTTAATTACAGTTTTTATCCAAATATTTATATCTCGATGGCAGGTCCTTAATGAAGACAGGCACAAAGATAACCTTTCTTTCCCTGGATGAACTCAGTATATCAAACTCTTCAAATCTTTAAAAGATTAAACCCACTCTCCTGCTTGTGTCTTGTTTGTGCTTCTGTTCCCATATTAAGTTTTTCTTTGGTAAGCATTAGAGCCTGTCCATAGGGTGTTCTAGGGACAGGGTTTTGGTCCATTGGCCCTTTTTGTTCCCCAGCATATTATCAAGGCATTGGTGTACAATTGTTGATATACCATGTTTTCCTGTGTTTCAGATGCTATCCTGTCCTACTGTCAGAGCATCCCCCCACCTGTGTGTCCTCCTGGCCTGTCCAAAAGGAGTATGTTGGTAATTACACAATATATAATTATTAAGGTCTTGAGCCCTTTGGCCTCCTTTTCATTTATGTCGCCATTGACAGGAATATATCTTAATTTTACAGTTTATAGGTAAGCAAAAGTTTGCCCATAAGTCTTTTAGCTAGAAATTTGCTACAGACTTGGTTCGTGTACCCCTTCCAGGAGGCATTTACACCAATTATTTCGTTTGTCTCTGGGTAACATTGGCAGTAGATTTTGGTTACCTCTCTGTGCAGCTTCGAGCTGTATGTGATGAGAGGATTCTTGGCTGTGCAACTCCCATCAGAGGTGAATTCCTGGACAATCCATGGGGTAAAGCACATTTTTTAAGGAAAAAATCATGAAAATCCCAATTTGCCGGGACACCACCAATTTACTAAAAGCGATGACAATTTCCTGGCAAAAAAGCTCAGCACTAGAGAAGTTTTGCACCGTTTCACCAAGTAAATTTTTGTGCAGGCAAACAATCGTTAGTTCACAAATGTATCAAGTTGTGGACTTGCCAATATGTTACCCTTTTCACCAAAGTCTAATTCGCCGGGTGCTACCTGAGGAATTGATAAGATGAAACTACATCCTCAACATTATTAAGTCAGTGACATTGTATTCTGTATTTCAAAAAAGTCATATTTTAATATGGGATTATATTTACAGAATGTTGTTCCAGGAGGTAAATACTGCTGTACACAGTAAGTGATCTGCTTTTCTGGGAATAGATGTGAACCTGGTGTCTTGCAGTGGGGTAACTTTTAGGCGCCTGTTTACAGCCTGGCATAATACGCATTAGATTAGGTATGTGCTTGCTTTAAACAGTAGCTGATCTTAGTTCATTACTTATTGTGGTTTTATGGCTTTGTTTCTACATTTAATATATCTGATTTCAGCCAAATGCAATGCTTCTTGGATTAGGTATTTCTTGAACAACCACAAACACATTTTTCACATGGTACATGATTGTTTCATCAATTATTGCCTTTTATACACACTTCAGAAAATTCTGAGCCCTGCCTATGTCTTGCTGAAACAGTATCCAAACTACAGATATTTATTATACACCACAGTGTTCAGGGTCCTTGACTGTAAGATTACCCAGATGCAGCAGTCTCATGACTCAAGGGCATTGTCTGCATGGCTCCATATTACAATCCAATGGTACAGTACAGCATATTTTACTATCCATAGCTGGGGCTCTTGGGTTTGCCAGTTTACCTTCCTAGAAAGCAGGACCCTGAAGTAGGCATACATAATAATCTACTATGATACAGAATATACTGTGCTAGCCCAATGGCTCTCTGCCCTGTATATGGGTTCTAACTGATGCATTTCTTTGTTGCTCTACAGTCATCTGAAGAATATACAAATCTTAAGGAACATGATATCTTCATGGATACTAACTTTACAATGTGTAAGTGACCCAGCAAAGAATTTTACCAGTCTGGCATATGAGTAGATATTGCCCCTTTAAATGTTTTTCCCTCAGCCTCAGTTTCTCTGAATATTTTTGTTGTTTCTCACTTGACTAGAATGATACAGGTCTACTTGTGAAGAGAAGAAGGTAGTAGAAAAGACATGGCTCTGTCCATTCTTGGCTGAGGACATTTTGCATGTATACATTAGAACCCCCATTTTACGTTTTTCAGGGTACCAGAAACAAATGGTGTAAAATGAGGGAAAACTTAAAATCAGGGAAATGTATTATGCATAAAATATAGGTGGGACCACAAAACAACAATGTAAAATTAGGGAAAACTTAAAATCAGGGGATGTAAAATGGGGGTTCTACTGTATTTGTGTTTGATTCTGAGCATTTTATCCAAGTGGAACAAACTACCTTTCACAAATCACTTGGGTCTCTTCAAAACAAGGATAAAGGTGCCACAATTAACCAATTTAAATAACCAAAAAGAATCTGTGGTTGTGATGCACCAGCCCCAGACCCTCAGCTCCGGGAAGGGAAAACTGTTAACCTTGCAAAAAAGATGAAGAAGAGCCTCCTGGCACTCTAGGGAATCCAAAGGGCCACAGATATGAAACTAAAAATATTGTTTTATTCAACAATTTAAAATACAGTCATCTGCAGCGTCATGGGCCCATATCAAGGGACATGACCAGTTGGGTCCCCATATTGCAAGGCCACCCGTATAATTTAATGGCAGGTGCAATTGCATGCTTTAGCTGGCGTTTCTAGTATCATCAAAAATTATTTCAATTCAAAGACACAGATGAATACACGTGTATCAAGTGCACATATACAAATTGCGTAAAATCCCACTAAATAATGACTTCAAAAAGTTTATTTAAATTGTGTTTTTTGTAACATTGGTTGTATAAAAGATGTTAATCTGCCACAGCCACGTGATTAAATGACGTGCAATTTCCAATTCATCAAATAGTATTCATATTCAAGTGCTAAAGCTCACGTGCTTTACTACTTTGTTTGTAGGCAAATAAAGGCTTTTGTGACATTTGACCATTAATGAAGTCTTTCAAACATATAGTTAGATATAAATGTCAAAGGGCCACCTCCCAACCAACAGAAGAGATAGCATGTGACTATTAGCCCATGAGTGACTTACAATGGAATGAAAACAGGGCTTGTCTTTATAGACGTTCCCTTGACGTGCTGTGTACACACAGTTTTTGTACCAACAATGTTATTTGTAGTGAAAAACCTCGCTTTGACAATGCATTTATATATGAGAAAGTCATTTTTACAAATACAAAAAAAAGGACAAAAATAATGAAACCAGAATTCATATAGCAAACACAGCAAAATGTAGTAAATATATGTGTGTGTGAGTATATATTGTTTTATTACAAAATACCAATAAAAACAATATCTCTTACAAAACACTGATAGTTATTAGGCTGGAATTATAGGATATAGGCTTATCTACACACATTTTTGTGCTTGGTAAAGAGCCCTCCTTAGAGCTTAAATTTACCTTATCTCGATTCTAAAATGTTTTTCCTAACACATAAGGTAATTTCCCCACAGTGTTTTGCACCAAAAATTGCCATTTTTCCCCCCCAGCATTATAGCAATGCTCTGGTCACTAGGGGGAGTTTTGTCTGGTACACATGCAGTTAATGCATAAAGATTAGCTTCATCTTTGTGCTGAAAATGTTCCCTGCATTCTGTGTGAGAGCGATATGTGTGTCCTATCTATTCAGCACAAATGCACTGTAGTGAGTGACCCTTTGAGAACTCTGGAGCTAACTTTGGTTAGGAGGCAGGTCCATATAGAAGTGCAAAGTTGCACCTATTGACACAGACAAACCATGCCATGGCACTACCTACACCTCCATACAGGGGCACTCCACCAATGAGGCGAGTTGAGGCACTCAAAACATTGTGGGTGGAAAAAACCATGGCAACTGCACTCAAAACTTCACTTTACTCACTGCACTTGCAGACACAATGACTCCTATAATCTTTAAAAGAGTGCACCATTTTCTATGTATTCATCTAATTCAAAGTCTTTCAACATACAAAACCAATCTCACTTCTTGTAAAATTGAAAAGGTCACATGTGCTCCTTTCTGTAAGTGAAAAATTTAGAGATTCGTGCTATTAGTGAGGAAAGTGATGTAAAGGTTGGGTTGGTGTATTTATTTGGTGGAAAACATTTGAGATGGCTAAGTATTTGATGGGGAGATATTGAGATGCAGTGGCGGATGTATTTGGTGGCTGTTCAGATAAAAATAAAGGTAAATTTGTTGATGGGAGAGAAAGATTGGTTGAGAAACTTGCATTTTGTAGGGCAAACAATTGACTGCTTATCATTTTTTCCTTAAAGGGCAAGTAAAGTCTTTAAGGAAAAAGAAACCTATCTCCAATATACTTTTATTAAAATAGGTATACCGTTTTTATAAGAAACCTGACTGTATGCAGTGAATTTCTCCCTTCATTTACTTCTGTGGATAGGAATTGTCAGACGGTCCCTAACTGCTGTGCAGGGAAACAATCATACTTATGAACAGCAGGGTGAGCCTTACTTCCCAGCCATGCAGAACTCCAGCAGCTTTGTTTCTTGTAGAGATTTGTATTGGATTTTATTTTACATCTCCTTTACTTTTTCCAACTCCAGTTGCAGGGACAAAGATCATGGATTCAGATTTAAACAGATAAATTGGGATTCTACAAAAAACTATAAAATCCACATTAGATTACATGACAACATGACCCAGTGTAGTCTGTATATTATTAATAAGTCTTGCTGTATCAGCTTCTGGCAGATATTATTTTACTTGTGCTGTTTTGATCATTTATGACGATCCCTAAGCAGCCCAGACCACACTGAGCATGTGCACTTGGTCTTGCAAATACCTTTAACAAAGTTACAAGATGACAGCCCCCTGTGGCCAATTTTGAAAGCGTAAATAATTTGTTTGATTAGGCTTGTGATGCAGTAAGTTCATGTTTATGTTTATTATACAAAATACAGCATTTATAGAATTATTCTATTTTAGACTTTCCTTGTCCTTTAAGGGTGAATGAAATTGTAAAACTTGAAGACACATATATTTGAATTCTGCAGTGATATTCTAACTGGGTGAAGCCTGGGTGTTGCCTATGATAAACAGGTGAAATCTTGCAGAAAAAGATCAGTAACCATAAATGTAATGGAAATGTCACCTCTTTTGTGTACTGACAGCTGCCAGTCGCTCTATACATACAGTATGTTTTTTTAGAGGTACAGTGAAATGTTGGAACACTTTATTGTTTTTTACAGAAGCTTTTTACATATTACTTCCTGTGTGGTGTCAAATCAACATGGAACACATAAATGTAGCAGGGAATTCTGGTTATGGCCAAGTTGATGAATTAGCACATTGAGGAAAAGCAATGGCCAAATCAAGAAAATAATTTTTCAAGGGTACACACGCAATTAATGAGGTTCAGGTAAATAAAAATGCAGAGATTGCACTTTTTTCATGATTAGAGATGGGCGAACTCAAAAACGCAAAATGCATTGAAGTCAATGGGCATCAAAATTATTTTGATGCATGTCAATTTTGATGCGAGCAACGATTTTGTCTAAATCCATTAAAGTCAATAGGCGTCCGAATAATATTAAGGCACGTCAGTTTTATGCGCACAACCATTTCGACGAGTGCTAAATAAACCGAATTTATTTGCCCATCACTTTTCATGATCTTAGGTTTTTTTTCTAATTGCGTTATTTCTACTAAAAATCATGAAAAAAGCATGACTGGTTTTAGGATAAATTGTGTTCTTTGCCTCAATTGTGTGTATTCAAATTAAGCACTTTTTTTGTCACAATGTTTTTTAGATCTTCAAAAAAGTAGTGAAATTGAACATATAAGAATCTTACTATGTTTTAGGCTTTTAATTTTTCATATTTTATAGTTTTGTAAAAATGTCCCCAATTCTATACTGGAATCTTAATAAATCAGTGTCCTCTTGTAAAATTTCACTAAACTGTCATGCCCATGGCCAGCTGAGCTGGAGAAAGAACTTTAAAGGGATTTTGTCATGGAAAAACATGTTTTTTTCAAAACACATCAGTTAATAGTGCTGCTCCAGTAGACTTCTGGACTGAAATCCATTTCTCAAAAGAGAAAACAGATTTTTTTATAATCAGTTTTGAAATCTGACATGGGGCTAGACATTTTGTCAATTTCCCAGCTGCCCTGGTCATGTGACTTGTGCCAGCACTTTAGGAGGGAACTGCTTTCTGACAGACTGTTGTTTTTCCTTCTCAATGTAATTGAATAGTACACAGTGGGTCACTGGTTTTTACTATTGAGTGTTGTTCTTAGATCTACCAGGCAGCTGTTATCTTGTGTTAGGGAGCTGCTATCTATTTAACTTCCCATTGTTCTTTTGTTAGGCTGCTGGGTGGGGGAAAGGGAGGGGGTGATATCACTCCAACTTGCAGTACAGCAGTAAAGAGTGATTGAAGTTTATTAGAGCACAAGTCACATGACTTGTGGCAGCTGGGAAATTGACAAAATGTCTAGCCCCATGTCAGATTTCAAAATGAAATATAAAAAAATCTGTTTGCTCTTTTGAGAAATGGATTTCAATGCAGAATGCTTCTGAAACAGCACTATTAACTGATGCATTTTGAATTTTTTTTCTATGACAGTATCCCTTTAAAGGGGGGTCCACCCAAAATTTGTATTCATAATGAAATCAAATGTAATCCTATTTCACAAACATACATTTTTTAAAGAATGCTAGTTTATATAGGTATGAAACCTGTTATCCAGAATGCTCTGGACCTGGAGTTTTCTGGAGAAAGGGTCTTTCTGTAATTTGGATCTCCATACTTTAAGGTGGTTATCATTAATTTTACTCAAAGATTATTTCTACTAAAAAGTATGAAATATAAAAATTAGCAAAAGCATGCCTGGTTTTAGGATAAATTGTGTTCTTTGCCACAATTGTGTGTTTTTAAATCAAGCACATTTTGTCATCACAATTTTTTTTTTAGATCTTCAAAAAAGTAGTGCAATTAAAAATATAAGAATCTTACTAGGTTTTAGGTGATAGGTTTTTAATGTCCCTGATTCTATATTTGAATATTAATAAATCACCCTCCTCTTGTAAAATGTCACAAAACTGACATGGCCATGGCCAACTAGGTTGGACAAGGAACTTTAACGGGGGGGTCCACACAAAGGTTTTATTCATAATGAAATCATATGTAATCCTATGCCACAGACATAGTACTCCTATGTCAAAAACATACATTTTTTGAAGAATGCTAATTTATACAGGTATGGAACCTGTTACGCAGAATGCTCGGGACCTGGAGTTTGCTGGAGAAGGGTTTTTTTTCTGTAATTTGGATCTCCATACTTTAAGGAGGTTATTCACTAAAACTAGAATTCATCTAATTTTTTTTTATTAAAACAAGGTTGACCAAACTCCTTTCCATGAATTCAATTCATTTATCAATAATTGTTCTCAAAACAGTTGGAGCAACATAAATGAGCGTCAATTTGTATCAGAACCAGGCCAAGTCGGCCAGGGCGCCCTAGGCCACCGTTTGCGAATGCGCAGAAGAGCACAAGCACAGAGGACATGAGGAAAGAAACTGCTTTCACAGCTTCTGGAACTAGAGGAAGTCATTGGAAGAGTTACATGCCCGGCGCTCCTCTACCTTTGCGGCCTAAGCACGTGCATCTTCTGCCTACCCCTAGTTCAGGCCCTGATTTCTATCATACAATTGACACCCCCAAAAACTAGACTTCATCTAATTGTTTTTTTTTCTTAAAAAATTCGAACTTCCCCTTTAAAAACCTTGACCAGATAATGTTAATTTAATAAATGGACCCCTTTGCCTAAAGTCAGGTTAGACAGCAGACAGACAAGGATACAAAACAGGCCCCATCTCCTATAGACTCCATTTTAACCAAATACATTTTTTTAATAAGGGCCCTTACACACGGGCGTTTTTACCTGCGCTCCCCTGCGTTCAGCCCAAAATGCAGCATGTTGCGTCTGAACCTGCGTTCGGGGCTTACACGCGTCTCGTGGGTACAACCTCATTGAAAAGAATGAGGTGCGTCTAGACCTGCGCTCCCCTGCGGCTGAACGCAGCCAAACGCAACGCAGGGGAGCGCAGGTCCAAAACGCCCGTGTGTACGGGCCCTTATGATTTCCTTTTTTTTCTGTAGTAGCAAAACAGTACCTTGTACTTGATCCCAACTATAAACACTCTTTATTGTTTTTTTGTCAACCCAACATGAAACTTTCCTGAAACAGTTATTAAGGAATAATGCAAAGAATTATGTTTAATATATTTCTTTTACTATTGCTTAGCACCGCATTGTGGAATTCAAAAGATATAATCAGCAGCTGAATAAAAAAATACCTAGAAATGAAATGGCATATGCTCAGATATAGTTGATTATTATATAAAATAGATACAAAGTCGAGCTTATAACAACACTGAAAATACATTTTAACCCACCATGCTTTCAATTACTTGTGTATTTCCAAGCAACAATTAAATACAGATGGAAGATCCTCTTTACTTCCTCTGAAATTATGCATAAGCATGAACAATGCCAGTGGAAGGTGGTTGTAGAAATTCTGCCAGTAATTCAGATTTTCCCAGAGATGAATTGCATATGAAGCCACCTCAATGTAACCCCAATATAGCCAACCCAGAACCGTATATAGTATTCATGTATGTGAACATGGTGCACATTCTTTGCTTTTTATATTTGCAGTCTATCTGACATTTAGATTATATTACAGCTGTTTTTTTAAATCTATTTTTGTTTAAATGTCAGAGACGTCTATTTACAATAAGAAGCGTAAAACAGGTGAAGTTTTGACCACGTATGACATAAAATTTTGGAAAAGCTTAGATGTTGTGTGAATATGAGTTTCGTGACGTTGGACTGTATTTTATTTACAAAGCAGCACTATTTTGGCATTAGTTGACAAATAAAACACATAACTCATTATTTAAGGATATGTGCACACATTAATAAAGGATGCAGAGCATTCGAAAAAGTCTGTTAATATTTAAAGCAGGGGTGTCCAACCTTTTCGCTTCCCTGGGCCACATTCGCAAAAGAAAAATTGTCTGGGGCCACACATGAAATACACAAACACTTTTGATTTGTAAAAGTTAAAAAAATACACAGAAAACAACAATACCAGTTGGATAACCAGATAGAGCTATACACTGGAATATGGGACACCTGGATATTAAATAGACTTATTATTATATTATTATTACTACTAAATGGGCAATGGGCAGAGTTCCCACTCCTGCCTACTCCTATATCCTTTGCACATTAATGTTTCCTCAGGAACCAAGCATTTCAAGCTGGGCCGTATTTATATCCATCCTGGGCCGCAGGTTGGACACCCCTGACTGCTATCACATCATTATCCCGTTATTATAATTTCATATCATTTTTTGCAGAAGCCATAATAATATTTTTTCTGTGCCAGAATTTGACTGATCTCTAACAAGATTCTTTTTAACTTTTACCCATGGCTTTTACTATTTTTGGTGGGTTGGCACAAACTGGATCACACTCCAAAAAGTAAAAAAAGTATTTTTATTTAGAGCAAAAACATCACAGCAGAGGCCTTATGCGTTTTGTGCCATAGGGGCACTAGGCAGCCTATGACTAAGGGGCAGATTTACTAAATTCACACGAATGATTCGTAGTTCGATCGAATTTTCAAAAAGTTTCAAATTCGAATTTTCTAATGTTTTTGAAGACCACTTCGACCAGTGAATTTTGAAACGAATGATTCGAATAAAAATCTATTCGAATATTCGACAGTCGAAGTACTTCCCCTTTAAATTTTTATTTGACTGCCTAGTTTGCCAGATCACTGCTATGAATTGGGATTCACAAAATTTGATCAAATAAAAAAATTCGATCGAAAGGTTAAAATCGGTCGAATTTATTTTATCGATCAATCAAATTTTTATATTCGATCGTTCGACCAATCGTATTGCGGTAAAAATCCTCCAAATTCAAATTCCCTAACTATTCCCACGGTTGAATTTGAAGATTTTTTAACCCTCGAATTCGACCCATAGTAAATCTGCCCCTGTGGCACGAAACGCATAAGGCCTCTGCTGTGATGTTTTTTACTACATCTATTTTTTGGAGTGTGATCCAGTTACATATTTAAAACTAAAAATCCTTTATGATTTTAACCACACTTTACTATTGATATAGAGCATATAGTCACACTCTATTATTAGCTCATTTTATATTTCCAAAGGCTAAACTTATTTATTTTTTAAGTCAATCAGACTTGTAGTAATTATTGCATTTATTTATGCATGATGACTAATAACATTTTAGCTGTAAAATGTTGTGTAATCCACTACATCATATGATTTTTACTATTAATTTGCAACACATTATCTTCAGCACGTACATTTATTTGTGTTGGGAAATGCTACGTTGGGCAGGATCTTTCCCTTATCTTATAATTTGTTCTTATAAAACCATTGTGCCTAAAGGGAAGGCATCTTCTGTTTAAGTCGGACCTCCCAAGTTCTTTAGGTTGCAGGTAAATAAGGGCAAGTTCACACCTTGCAACAAACATGAACAGAAACAGATTTTATAACTGACAGTGTAATAACTCACAGGGGTTAGATTGTAAGCTCTATTGACCCTCTATACCTCCTGTATCAGTCAATATTTGTATGTTATGTGTTCCATTATATTGTCTACAACCCTCTATTGTATAGCACGGTGGAATATGATGGTACTTCAAGTTAACTTTTAGTATATTGTAGAAGGGCCGATTCTAAGAAACTTTTCAATTGATTTTCAGTATTTATTTTTCATAGTTTTTTTAATGATTTGCAATTTTCTTCTGTTTCTTTCCAGCTTTCAAATGGGGGTCACTGACACCATCTTAAAAAAATGCTATGTAAGGCTACAAATGTATTGTTATTGCCACTTTTTATTACTTATCATTCTATTCAGTCCCTCTCCTATTCACATTCCAGTCTCTTGTTCAAATCAATGCAGGGTTGCTAGGGTAATTTGTACCTTAGAAACCAAATTGCTGACACTACAGACTAGAGAGCTGCTGAATAAAAAGCTAAATAACTATAAAACCACAAACAATAAAAAATTAAAACCAATTGCAAATTGTCTCAGAATATCACTCTCTACATTATACTAAAAGTTAACTCAAAGGTGAACAGCCCCTTTAATATATATGGGTTATTATTATTAATAATAATAATAATAATAATAATAATTGTTATATTTTGACTTCCCACTGTGGAAATGTTTCTATTTCTGGTGGTCTGCAGCTGCAACAGTTGTATGGGTTTTTTTCATCTGTCAGTGCTTTATGAATAAAACATTACATTGATAATGACTTCTGGAAATTCCAGGTATGGTAGTATTTGTACACCAAGGAGTGGTTTGTAGACTCCTTCCAAAGCTGAGTCTCTTATAACTTATATATCTTTTAACGTCTGCCACTCTCCATGCAGAAAGGGATTTTACGAGTCTGTCTGTGCCCCTACCCCTACCATTACCAACATACAACATCTCAACATACAATGATGTCTACATCACTATTAACAGTATTCAGTATTAGTCTTCAGGACTTTATCAGTTGCTGCCCCTTATTAGTTTGTAATTCCTGTCTCCATGTGATGTATGT
>CM044433.1:146461911-146477246 GCA_024363595.1 Xenopus borealis | reverse complement strand
CGAACTTGTACTTCCTCCTTGGTCCACACTTCAACATCCGCCTGCGGGCCCTGACAGTATCACTATTTGCTTTTATCTTGCAGTGATAAACTAACACCCATGCACCATAAAAGCACCCAGTCCCATATTAATGACTTCTCTAACTGACCTTGATCTGAATCTAAATAGACAGGAGGGCTGATTTCCAAATTGTTGAGGCCTATTTATTGAAGGTTGAATTTTAGTGGTTTTAGAAGTTTTTGAAACCACGACTAAACTCACTTGCTCTAAAACCACTAATGTCTTGATGGAAAATAATGCTGTACAATACGCTAGAAAATATGAATACCTCTAAAACCTATTAAAACGTTTTTCAGACAACTACTAGCAAAAAAAAAAAAATCTGAAAACCTCTAATAGTCTGAATTGATTTAGAACAGTCCAATAGGATCAGCACAGCTCCCACTGACTTCTATATGACCTTGACAACTTTTACCTGGCAAAGTTTTCTACTAGTGGTTTTCATGGTTTTTACACTTAATAAATCTTGAATTTTTGAACTGTTGAAAAAAATGGGGGAAAAAAAAAATCACAAATTTTTTTGCGATTCATGGAAAAAAATTGAAGTGTAGTTGCCAATAGCACACAAACAGGCCTTCACCTTTATTGTGCATCTAGTAGTACACAGTTCAAAAGTAATTTCTTATTGGTTGCTAGGGGAAACTGCACTTGTACAATTTAAAACATATTTCTAGAAATTGGACCATATGTTCTTGTTATTTCTAATACTATTATATTAATAGCAAACTAAAAGTAGGCTCTAGAGTAGTGTTTCTCAAGCTAAAATATAAGCCTCACTTGTGAGACCTGTGTGCAAATCTATTGAGAACTGAGGAGACTTCTTGCTCTCTAGATGTATCAGTAGATACTTCTTCCTTTTTAAAGGTGTCTCTTGTAAGCCATTATTATTTCTAAGAAAGAACTTGAATTTGAGCGCACAATTTAATGAAAGAACTTTGCAATGGGTTCTTCTTACAACTTTCCTTCGCAATGGGGTGATTTCATGACAACATTAACCTAAAGTCAAATGGGAGACGTGGTGAATATAAGAAACAGGAGAGGGTAAACAAATGTTGGGAAGCTTTGTTGAAGGGCAATGGGAAAATGAAATCTGGGTAGTGATGGGTCAAAGATATCGTCAAATCAAGATGAGGCTCTGCAGTGATTTGAACCAGGGACCTTCTAGATTTTGACTGTCTTTCTTTACTACAATGGTACACACACCTTCGCCATCACAGGCTCCTGTCAACCAATCAGTGTATTTTCTTCACTGTGGAAACCCTTTCTGCTGCATGCCGAACCATGGTCTGTGTCATAATTTGATCCTGTTCTCCTGTCCTCTGCTTGGAACCCTTGCATGGAGCAAGCTGACTACTACCTGTCCTGACCTTGTTTTGTCCGACTACAGTCCCTTCTGACTTGAACAGAACTCTGCTTTAGAGTAGCTGTTACTTTTCAAGCCTCTGCCTGTTGGTCTAATACTGTAGAACAGGGATCCCCAACCTTTTGAAACCGTGAGCAACATTCAGAAGAAAAAGGAGTTGGGGAGCAACACAAGCATGAGAATTGTTCTTGGGTTGCCAAATAAGTGCCATTTGGTTGCCCCTTGTACATTGTCAACCTACATTGACACTCTTTTTCGCAGTGCACCTGGTTTTTATACAACTAAAACTTGCCTCCAAGCCTGGAATTCAAAAATAAGCAGCTGCTTTGTGGCAACATCCAAGTGGTTGGAGAGGAACATGTTGCTCACAAGCTACTGGTTGGGGATCACTGCTGTAGAAGATTAATGAACCCTTGATAAGTTTTACCAAGGTGTAATGGTCATTACCACTCAGTTGAACACTACCAAGAGATTCAGATTTATACATTTATTTTCCATGCTGGAACAGTGCACTCTATAGCTAAAATTATTGCCCTGAACCTTTCTCCCTTAATACAATATGCATTGGAGTGTCTGGATTCAGATAAGTTCCATCCAACGACAGCACTCCAACTCAAATAAAACTGTTACATCACAGGACAGCAGAAAAAAAGTGCAACTTTTCGAGTGGCACTCCACTCTTTTTCAAGCAAAGAGTGCACTTTTTTGCTGCTGTCCTGTGATGTAACGATTAAAGATGGCTTTATTTGAATTGGAGTGCTGTTGTTCGATGGACTATGTTGATTATGGTGAAGCCTTTGTGAACGGACTTGAAGACGTGCACCCAACTTCATATGTGGGCTGATAAAGTAAGTGCGGTATAAATGGGACTATTTGGATTCAGATAAGTGCATCTCTAACAAGAAAAAGGCACCAAACAAGGAAGACATATATACTGTAGGTACATATTTTAGCTGCTGAATAATACATTTCCCATAATCCAGTCCTTTGAAATCAAAGCATTGGCATGCTCACTTTAATTTTCTGTGCTATAAAGGAACCATTGAAACAAAATTAATTCAATCAACTTGAAACAATAGTGTTACCCATAGCTTGTCGGCTGAGAATGGTTATTCAACAAAGGAAAGTCTAGTTATGAATTAATCTGACCCATTTCGCTTCACCAAAAATTAACGGCAAAAAACGTTTCCAGTCACATTGAAGTCAATTGTTTTTGTTTTTTCACACCTCGATTTTTAAGACCGTGTGACATTTTTTAGACCAGGCCATATTTAATCCATTATATACATTATAGTCTGAGGCATCTACTTTATGGGCATTTTTTCTCAGCGAAACTAGGTGAAATATTTTGCTGACCACTACTTAGAGTTGACCAAAGACACAATAGATGAAGCCAAATTAAACAGCAGGTGGATACTATCATTATAGTAGTATCATGAAAAGTGCTAATGTCTTTGAGACAGAAAAAAAAACCAATAATATAAATTGAGCAATAGTGCATATCCTTTAATTATAGCCTGTTCTTTACTTACTGGAATCTCTTCTTTGTGTGTTCAAATTTAACAATTACTCAGCAAAGGATGTCTTCAAGGGACATAACTGATTAATTTAATAAACTAATGTTTATTAAATGGCCTATTAAAGAATCTTACTCAGCTGTAATATATATTTCTGTAAATACAGTGAACTGCCATTTTGTGATGTCTGTGTGCTGCCTCAGAGATCACCTGACCAGAAATACTGCAGCTCTTACTGTAACAGAAAGAAATGCGGGAGTAAAAGACAGAACTTTGTCCAGTAATTGGCTCATGTGACCTAACATGCATGGTTTGTTTGAGTGCACCATGAATCATATTGTGAGAAAAGTATATTATTATGAAAATTGTTTATTAACACGAGTCAGGGTTTTGCATAGAGCTGTTTTATGCAATATATTATTATAGAGACCTGAAAGCATTACATTGAATAAATGATACAATTATTAGCCAGGACAAAGCTCTTTGTCTAGTGGATTTGAAGAAATTGCTAGTCTTCTGTAACATGAAATAATATGAATAGGTAATATGAAAGTATGATTTTCCTGTGAAATGCTGCTATGAGGAAACATTGCACAAGTATCTACGAGTCTTCCTTCCTGCTCGTCACACACGCGGACCTGTGGTCTCAGTGTGGTAAAACTGCACGTTGCATTCATAGATTGTGTTGCAATCGTAAAACTACACAGGTTCCTTATATCGGAA
This sequence comes from Xenopus borealis, assembly GCA_024363595.1. Taxonomy (NCBI): domain Eukaryota; kingdom Metazoa; phylum Chordata; class Amphibia; order Anura; family Pipidae; genus Xenopus; species Xenopus borealis. The sequence continues at coordinate 146,473,583 of CM044433.1, read as the reverse complement.
TTCTTTCACAAAATACACATAGTGAGACACTACAATATTCAAACAGCACTAAAGGGGCTGTTGTATTACAGAGATATAGGGGCAACTTAACTAAAGAGCAAAAATGCGCTAGCGACAGCTTCGCTGCACTTCCCCAGGCACTAAAATGCGAATTTGGGCTCAGGGCAGCGAATGTTAGCGAAGTTGCGTTACTGTTTCTTCGCCTAATTTGCATTCGGCGCAAAGTAATAGAAGTATATGTTACAGCCACTACATTACACTACACAAACTCAGGAAACCTTTAATAAATAAAAAAAAGTTTTGGAAATGAAGGGGAGAGGAGGTGGGTAACCCCCAAAAAATGTTCACTATTTTTCAGACTATCACCCTACAAAAGGTAAAAGACGCCAGCGTTTTTTGGGACTTAGAAAAAAATTAAATTTTTTTTTCAAATTCCTATCTATTGTATTGAACTTCACCAGGCCTGACCTGGCGAAGTAAAGTCTAGCGCAAGAGGTAATGTTCATCTTAGTGAATTAGCGTAGTTACGTCCCTTCGTCAGTGCGCAACTTTGCCTGGCATAAGGGTACAAAGTTGCGCTAGTCTATCTACTTCACTAGCGAATTTTCACCAGAGTCTAACTTAGTAAATTCGCGAAGTTGAGAATTGACTTCACGCTGGCGAATTAGCACTAGCGTTAGGCGCTTCGCACTTTAGTGAATTTTCCCCATAGAGAGAGAGCGTTTTCACTTTCAATTTTCCATAAATACGGCAAAATTGTATATGATGTAAACTGTCTACATTAAAATTGTATTGTTAATGGGAGTGTTTACTAACACTGCAGTGATGCTGCCCATAGCAATTAGTCGGATCTTTGCTTTGTTTTCTAACTTCTGTTTAAATCTACTTGCTCAGAGGGGTAACTATTGAGGAAGCAGACCCTACAGTCGCGGGGGTCCTGGAAACGGGGCCTGGACTTTGGAATCTGCTTCTGCTATAGCTAATAACGAACAAACCTCCTCCCCAGCTGCCCTCTTATCTGGAATGGAGTGGGTGGGGTGGAGGTGGGACAGAGGCAGCGCATGGGTGGGACAGAGGCAGGACAGGAAGTGTGTGGGAGGATGTGGGTCAGATTTTTTTTAGAGGGGGCCCAGTGCACTCTAGTTACGCTACTGTACTTGCTGATGGGCAATATCACCAGTGATATGTATCTCAGATGTTAGTAAACACTCCACTTCATTCACAATATTTTCTAAATTGTAATCCACAGAAAAATATCTTCCACTTGAGATCCCTCTTGACAAAAGGGCATTTTACTATTCAGTTGCAATTTTTGCCCCTAGAAATATTCATACCCCTAATGTCTTTATGGAAAAGAAGTCAATTGCAATGGATTCTTGATTTACAGACATTGGGCCAAATTCTCCCATAGCGACAGATGCAATCCGATGATAAAAACTCGTCTCATTGTTTATCCCTTGAAAACTCAAAAGTTTTTATATGATAAACCATAAAATAATGTTTTTTTCATTGATTTGAATCTGTGCCATAGTTAGATTTACCCAATCCCAATATGTCATACCCACTGGTGGTACCCACACCCAGGACAGATAAGTATATAAGTCACCCTTAGCCAAAGACCCTTTGCCCAGAATTCCCAAGCAGTCTTGATAATAGGTCTCAAATAGTCAAGGGCACTTTCTCATACTATGGTATTAGTTCAGTATAAATGTAGGAGCAACATTGTGGCAGATGAAAACTAAATGTGGGTGCATGGAATGCAGTGAGAATGTTATACTTATATTCATTTACACCAGTATTTTATATACATTACTACTGATTCATTTTATGGATTTATATACCTATCTGTCCTTTCAGTGAGGGTATCACCAGTGGGTACGACACATTGGCAGCTCTGCAACACGTCTGCTTCAGAATGGGTTCAAATAACATTAGCTCTTGTAACTAAAAGCACTGTGTATATATTTATGAGTGAAGGAAAGTTGAGAGATACCAACACAATGATCAAATAGACAGAAATTTATGATAAGAGAAGGAGAGATAAATATGAAAAGGGGGATTTTTCTTTGGGGTTTTCCAGTATTACTCCAGTTTCAGACCAGTCCCAGGATGTGTAGAAGCAGTCAGAGGCTGTAACTGATAACAATGAAAATGTCATGAAAAAAATATGGAGCCTGTTATCCAGAATATTGGCTCTTCATACCTTAAGTGTATTAAATCATTTAGACATGAAAGAAACCCAATAGGTTGGTTTTGCTTTCCATAAGAATTAATGATATCTGAGATGGGATGAAGCACAAGGCACTTTTTTATTATTACAGAGAAAAAGGAAATCATTTTTAAAAATGTGGATTATTTGGATAAAATAGTGTCTATGGGAGACACCTTTCTGTGATTCAGATCTTTCTGGATAATGGGCTTCCAGATAACGGATCCCATACCGGTTTAACTTCTCATACAGCTGCAAAATGCTACATTTCAATATCTTACTAAGACCTAACATTTGGGAATAGGAGACGAAAGTCACCTTTAATGTTTAATAAAATCATACCTCCCAACATCTGAAAAATGGAAAAAAAAAATTCTGCCGTTTGTAGCACAGCAAATCTTTTTTGCCACGTCCATTTTATGACCACACCCCCTAAATACCATGTCCATTTTATAAAATTTGGCAGGTTATAGAAAGTTTGAACACGATTCTGGAAGTTCTAGGGCCATGTTTGATGTGTAATTACAATTTTCCTGATGAAGATGAATCGCCCTTTTAAGCTGCGAGTCTCAGTTCTCCCAAGAGACCTGCTTATCTTATTAATTACAATTGTATCTTTCCTTATCTGAAATTGTTACAAAAGTATCTAATTACAGCTGATGACTGATCTGGGCTCACTGCCAATAGCAAAATTGATTATTGTGAGTGCCTCTAAAAAAAATAATAAAGCAATTAGTCAAAAATTAGAAAAATTTATTTAAGACATGACAGACAAACCTGATGCGTTTCGTGCCTATAGGGGAACTTACTCATAGGCCTTTTGCTTTATTATTTTTTTGGAGGCACTCACAATAAACAGAAATTTGTTTCTGTTTGTGCCTTGGGACTGGGGCGAACTGCGAGTATGCATCCTATATGTTTTTCACTTAAAATTATAATTTTTTTATTTTTTCAAACTTGATGTTTGGTAGTACCTCTTACATATATATTTTCTCAAAAGAACTTTGTGGCACCGAACTAATTGTTTCATATTGCTCATTGCCAATAGCCTCTTATTAAATTCAGTTTCAGAAACTTTGTATCTTTTTCTGGCATCAGTGCAAGTGACGGACTGGGCAAGGACTGAGTGGGAGATTAAATAACACTCAGGAATAGTGTGTAAATATCTAAACAAACAGCATCAGGATGGATTAGGCAAAGATAATAAACAGAATATACAAGAGCAAGACTACTCAGAACCAGTGCTGGGTCAAGGCACTAAGGCACCCAAGGCAAAGGACACCCATCTATCACCCATCCACCCACACTATGCTTACCTGGTTGTACGAGTATGGGGGGGAGGTTAGTGCTGCTCTAGGGAGCAAGTGCTGAGTATTTTGACAGGTGCTACAAATTATGTGTTGGCATGTAAATCCATTATCCTGACTATGAAAGGAAACCCTCCTCCTCCTGCTTTCTAAATTTTGTTTATCTTTGGCATTATGCACCATTGTGCTGTTTTTTAAAGAAAATGTTTCTGGAGTTTTTTCATGTAACATTTAACTACTCAGTCGGTACTTGAAGTTGTTTGGATTATTACTACAACCATGACTATTCTCAGTCATGTAATATTACATTACTTAGTGAGGTAGTTGCTACCAGTACCAGTCGACCAGAAGTAATGTCAGAAACCATATTGGCAACATGTGAGTATTGTTTAGCCTAGTGGATAGGAGGTCCTGGCATGTGTGTAGCAGTAAAAAAAAGATCAAAAAATGTGTAATTGCACCTTCCTATTAACTTCAATGCAATCTGGCAATTTTGATGCCGGTTTGCAAAAAGTTTTATTGGTAGCCCCAAAAAGGCACAGTAAAAAATACTCATAGATATCAATGACTATGGGCATTACCAAATGTATCCCTGTTTTGTGAATTTTCCAGTGGGACAGATTCACTCATCGCTACTGCTGGTGCTGCATGCAGGAAAGCTCTGCTATGAGTTGCTCCCTATTTTTGAGCTTAAAGGGGAACTATCGCAAAAATGAAAATTTTATATAAGCTTCAGCATACTGAAATAAGAAACTTTATAAATACAATCAGTTACATTTTCTGCATCATTTCTGAAATAATCAAGTTTATCTTCATTATCTTCACTGTCCTCTCCCAGCATCTGTTTCTTCATGCAGGAGTTGGGTGTCAGATAATCATTGACAGTTAGATCCAATATATCTTATGGGGGGCTCCTTTTGCCTAGAAAATGTGTTAGAGCTCACTCTATTAAAATAATCAAACATCATGTCTCTATACATGCAGAATTTGTGCAAAAGGCAGTTATTTTGATAGATGTTGTTTGTACTGGAATCAGTTATTTGATTGAACTGTAATTCGTCTATTAGGAAAGTTGTCAGTTATTGGATCTAAGTCAATGAATATCTCTCCCACCCAACTCCTGCATGAAGAGAGAATGAAGAGAAACAGATGCTGAGAGAGGGATAGTGAAGGTAAACTTGATTATTTCAGAAACGATGCAGAATATTTAATTGATTGCATTTAGATTGTATGTTTCTTATTTCAGTATGATGAAGCTTTGTATTTAATTTTCATTTTCGCAATAGTTCCCCTTTAACTAGCCGTGCATTTGAGCACAGCAAAAGAATAACATGGGGCAACAAGCAACCGAGTATGTCTGTTAATTAATACATTAGCCCCTTGATATATGTCTTTTTATGCTAATAAATCACTTTTGAGCAACTTCACAACTTATCCAGTGTGCTGCAGTCTCTGTGTACTGTATATTAGAAATATTTTTGAACCTAGGCATGACTGGGTGCAAGCACCTGGCACTTAAAAAAGTATAAATAGGTGAAACACTACAACTTCAAGTGATGCTCAATTGATTCAAGACATTTCCATTTGCTGAATGTCAGTAATCTAAAAAATAGATTATCGAATCCATCTTCTGATGACCTTTGGCTGAATCATTCGGTGCTATTTTAATGCCGCACATCCTGACTGTTTACATTTTTAAATAATTAAAAATTTGCAACAGTTGTCATAAAATAATTCCTTTATTGCAAAACTTTTCCACCTCATCAAAACCCTTTATACACGACAGACAGTGACGAGGCTAAATCCAGCCCTGTAACACTACTGCCATCTGGAGGCATTACAGATAACTGCAGACAATGAAAAATATAATGTGCATCTCTAAGAACTAATGACTAACTAATGGAGGACTAAACCCTAAAAATGAATAGGGCTAAAATGCCATTCATTATATACTGAATGTATTGAGCCAGCCTAAAGTTTCAGGTTCTCAATAGTAGGAGTGATCCAGGACTTCACACTTGTCTCAGGGGGTCTCCATCTTGGAAAGTGTCTGCGCTCACATGCTCAGTGGGCTCTGAGCAGCTGTTGAGAAGCTAAGCTTAGGGGTGGGTCTTTGCAAATTATGAAGCAAAAATTAGGTTGGTCTGATTATAGAAGGTCATGTAAGCTGATGCTACAGGACTGATTATTATATCCTGATGCTTGTTGCACTGGTTTCTGTGCTGCCATGTAGTAATCATCTGTATTAAAGGAAAACTATACCCCCCGAACAATGTAGGTCTCTATAAACAGATTTTGCCTAAAACAACTCATATGTAAAACCCTGCTTCATGTAAATAAACCATTTTCATAATAATACACTTTTTAGTAGCATGTGCCATTGGGTAATCATAAATAGAAAATTATCATTTTAAAAAATAAGGACAGCCTCCTGGGATCCTATGATCCAACACAAACATACTAAACAAACTATAAAGGTAGGTCACATGAGCCAATTAACAGACAGATTTGTGTCTTTTGCTTCCACACTTCTTCCTGTTACAGTTAGAGTTAATATATTTCTGGTCAGGTGATCTCTGAGGCAGCACACAGACATCATGAAATGGTGGTTCAAGGCAAGAGATGTAAAATGGCAATATTTACTTAAATATATATACCAGGTAGGTAAGATTCTTTAATATGTCACTTAATTTGATATAATCTATCTGTTGCTCAAGTATTCATTTTCGGGTTATAGTTTTAGGCTTGATAAAAGGCCACTGGTCCTGAAATGTTGCTGTAATGCACTGTGCTGAATAAAGGCTTTTTTAGCAAAAAATGTATGGTGTTGTCCTAAATTTCAGGTCTTGAACGATTGGCACATCCAAACAGTCAATACTTTTGCTTCTATATTGGTCTGCACTAGATGCAATTTAGTATGTGTTCACAATGATGCTGGAATTCTGGGAATAAAATGCTGCACTATGAGAATAAAACATATTGATAGCCATCCATAAAGTCCACCAAATGTAATCATTTTAAGACCTGCTTAAAAGTGACATTTTTGGTACAAAACTTATAGACGTGATCACTGCAGTTTATGGTGTCTTGTAGCCAAAACTTCTATGCTATTACAGTGCTTTATGGTTTAAGTCAAAGGCATGAGCTGAGCATAAGAGTTACGACTGGGTAAATGCCATGGATTAGGTTCCAATGTGGTTTCAAAGTTAGATCAGCAGTTATAAGCAGTGGATGCTCAAGGCCTAAGTGCCGAACCCCTTGTTAAAGCACAGATGATTCATTCAAAACAAGAAATTCAGTTATACAGAGAAATGTCAAAAACCAGATCTTTGTTCTGGCTGGAAACTGGAATTATGCAAGTGTTTCTGTATAAATGATTACGTGCAGAGTGTTATTAGAGTGTTTTCACTGCGGTACATATTGTATTGTACAAGGTATGTCAGTCAGTGTTAGGCATTTGCCTTGCTGAATCATCATCCCTGTGTTTTTGCTCAGTATATTATGCCAGTATTCTATACACCTACATCTTGTATAAACCTCTGTAAATATCCTAATTACCCAGGGTACTAACCTAATCAGAAAAATATAGCCTGTTTGAAATGTCTGCAAAATACATGCAATTTACAAAGGGTGTGTGTGTGTGTGGTGTGTGTGTGTGTGTGTGTAGAGTATGAATGGAATCCAGACTGGAGGAACAAACAGCAAGACATTTCCATCTGAGCAGCCAAAGAGGCTGGTAATCGCACTGTATGCCTGAATGTGCTAGATTCACCTGAAGAGAGCTCTAAAGCAAGAGGATTTGTGTGTATCCTGTTTAAAGGGACAGTTCCCTAAAAAAAGCACTTGAAGATAATTAATTTTATTAGTCAGTTAGACAGCTTGGCACTAGCATGTTTGTTAGTGAGACCCTATTGCCACCGGTTAGGAGTGCTGCAGGTACTAGCCAGCCAGTTATGTTTTATAAACCGTTATTCAGTCTAACCAATACTGTGTGTGTGTTAATACTGTATTCCTAGTGGAGCCACCCGTAGGTGCATTCCCGGATCCAACTAGATGGAGGCACTGCGCTAGTAAGTACCAGGTACCCAGTCTCTCCCAATACCACTGTGGAGTGACTCAAGTTTGTCCCATGCGATCAGGTAAGCGCCACAGGTGGAGTGTAACACTGATGAAACGGTGTAGAAAGGGTTACAATTATATCTGTACTGAGGGTCTGAAGTACTGAAGTAGGAGGTCTCAGTAGTAGATAGGACTATGGAAGGGTAGGACTAGCCAGAGCAGAGTGAGGTTATATTCTGTCCTCAATTACTGAGTCAGGCTGAGAGTAGTTAGCAGAGCAGCCAGAGGCTCCAGTGAGGAGATCAAAAAGCTTCAGTGACCTGGGTGTTCCCACCAGAGTAGATAATAAAACAGACTCATGGATGAAGAGATCCCAAAAGGAGCACCACCATAAGGGCCGTGTACTCTAATAACTGGACCCCTGTTAGTGCGTGCAACTATTGTGTCTATCTAATATCCTGCTTGTGCTCATAATATAAATTTAATAACAATACTGAATTTTGTGAACTAAATGAATTGTGTACTATCTGCTAACTGTGTTTTAAAGGAGAACTAAACCCTAAAAATCAATAGGGCTAAAAATGCCATGTTTTATATACTGAATTTATTGCACCAGCCTAAATTGGGTCCCTAAGCTCTGTAAGTGACAGCAGCACAGAGCATATGAATCAGTGAATCAGCAGAAAAGAAGATGGGGAGCTACTGGGGCATCTTTGGAGACACAGATCTTTACTGCTAAATGGTTGTGATTGCTCTGGGCTGGTACAGAAGTACTAAACATAATGTACAACATTTCTAGCTACTTCTTTATTTTAACTTTCATTGTCCTTTAAGAACCACTAGTGCCCAAGTTATTAAGAGATCTGTGAAATGTGTGGAAGGTCAGAGTGGAAATCCATCTTCCTTTCCTAAAGCGCAGGCCTACCTTAGAGAGAGTCCTGTGTAATAGATGCCCTAATGGGATTACAGGGAGTTGTAACTCAGCAGGCTTGTGTGAGAAAGGAAAAGGCAGTGATCTAAGCAATGTTGAGGGAGTATATATTATTGTCCTGAGTAAAGGTACAAAATGACCAAGACCTGCAAAATTGACAGTTGCATCTGGGACAATAGATTCATTATTCACATTGTGCAAGGATGCCCTACACTTAACTATGACAGACACTAAACCTTCTTGCACTGGCACTCCCTAGCGTAATCATGTAAATAACATACAGTGTTGCATACAGGAAATTCGTACAACCATTTATGCTGTGATTGGTGAGTGCAAAGTGTTTAAGGATTGGATCACCTTTTAGTATGCTATATAATGGCTAATTCTGAGTAACTTTTCAATTGGTCTTCATTATTTATTTGTTATAGTTTTTTTTTAATGATTTACCTTTTTCTTCTGACGATTTTCAGCTTTCAAATGGGGGTCAATTACCCCATCAAAAAACAAATACTCAATAAGGCTACAAATGTATTGTTATTGCTACTTTAAATTACTCATATTTCTATTCAGGCCCTTGCGTATTCATATTTCAGCCTTTTATTCAATTCAGTGCTAGGATAATTTGGACCCCAGCAGTCAGATTGATGAAATTGCAAACCGAAGAGCTGCTGAATAAAAAGCTAAATAACTCAAACCACAAATAATAATAATAAAAAAAAAACAATTGCAAAATTAAAGAAAATAAAGAATATAACTCTACATATTACTAAAAGTTAACTCAAAGGTGAACAACCCCTTTAAGGATCAGGCCACAAGATAAAAATCTTATAGGGACAAGGTGCAAAAAAATAGATGTTCTATACTCCTGCGTGTGCCCTTTGCACCTTGCCTCAGAATAACAAATATGGCCTCTGATCTCTTATAAACAACTAATGCAGCATTATGATTCAATTCCGACCTGTGTGCTATGAAATGTAAGTAACAGTAACCTTGGATTTCCACATACTGTATAATGTCAACTGCTGTTAGCTTTGTATGTTTTAGAACACAGGATTACACAAGAAAAGAAACAGCATATAACATAATTATCCAGTATATAATTAATATTCGCATTAAATGTTACAGATGCCTAAACCCAGGTTCTCCAATCAACCATATAAATATTCCACATATATTATTGAAACTAATGAATATAGATCTGACCTTTTGGGTAAATTAGCACCACTCTGTCATCGAACATGTTTGCATTATCATGGCATATTTAATTACAAAGGTAAAAGTTAATGTAAAGGATTATTGTTGTGTTTTTGTACTCAGCCACTAATAAATGAGCTTTGTGTTAGTGCCTGTCAGCTAAGTGATTTATGGTGCAATATGTTAGTGAAGCCACTGGTCACTGGTCCCCTCATTTTTCATAAGATTAAGAAACACAGAAGACATCAAATGACTAAGAGCATGGTAGCAGTCACCAGCGCATTCATGTTTTTGTATTTTCATTCTATTTAGATAGAAGATCATTTATGGCTGGACCCAGCAGCTTGGCAGGAGAAGCTCCTTATTATAACCTCCATATCTTCTCTATCTACCATTTTCATCTGATAATGGAAGCCTTCACAGTTTCATTTGTGCCTTGTAATTGTCTCTAGACATCAGAAGAAATAATGGATTTTGGTTAAATTATATTGGATGAATGAACTCATGACCATTGGTGGAGGACAAAGTCCTTGTATCCTTGATTAGACATAAATTACAGCCTAGGCAGTAAGTCTTCACAGTACTGCCATATGATGAAGCACAGTTGATACAGATGGACATATGATATCAATAGATATGAGATAGCAATCTCAGGCTTTATTCTACTTTTATTTACCTAGTTTCCACTATTTGCTCTAAATTTATTCTGCTTCTAAAATGATAAACTATGAAGTGTGAGCAATAAATTTACTGGACTTCCCACTTCACCAAGCAAGTGCTAAAACCTGAGGTCAGTAATACAAGACATGCTGTTGAGACATTCAGCTGGGAGCGCTGAAAAGTTTATCAGGTACAAGGATGCCAATAAATCATGCAAAATAGCTATCAGACAAGCTAAAATTGAGATGGAAAGGGTATCACAGCAAGCAGTATATAGAATGAAAAAAATAAATTATGATAATAGTATAAAAATTATTCATGAAGGGGTAGAACCCTTAAGCTCAGAGGGGGGTCAGTTGGTTGACAAGAACAGGGAAAAATCAGAGATTCTGAAATGTTATTTTGTGTTATTGTGCAAGCTCCACTTAAAACAAGTAGTGTGTTAATAAAAGAAGCTTAAAGGGCAAGGAAAGGCAAAGAAATAAAATCCCATTTTTACTTTCTTTAATGAAAAAGAAATCTATCTCCAATATACTTCGATTAAAAATCTGAAACGTTTTTATAAGAAATCTGACTGTATGCAGTGAAATTCTCCCTTCATTTACTGCTGTGGATAGGAATTGTCATACAGTCCCTAACTTCTGGCAGGGAAACAATCATACTTATGAACAGCAGGGGAGCCCCTGCCTTACTTACCAGCCATGCAGAACTCAAACAGCTTTGTTTTTTGATCATTTATGATGATCCCTAAGAAGCCCAGACCACACTGAGCATGTGTATGTAGTCTAGTCTTGCAAATATGTATAACAAAGTTACAAGATGACAGCCCCCTGTGGCCAACTTTGAAAGCATAAATCATTTGTTTGATTAGGCTTGTGGTGCAGTAAGTTCATGTTTATGTTTAGTATACAAAATACAGCATTTCTAGCCTTATTCTATTTTAGACTTTCATTGCCCTTTAAACTTTTGCAGTAATCAATCTGTGTTTGTTCTGTTGGATTACAAGACTTCATTGTATGGAAGTGGTGGTATTGGGCTAAAAGTAAAATACTGAATGCTCATTCTTGCATTTTATGAAGATTTTCTGATTATTAGTCCCAATTTTAGTAATACAACTAATGTTGTATTATAAAGGTTCAGGAAAGTGGAAATTCAAAAGAGACTAGAACAGATAAACAAAGGTCCAGGACCAGATGGTATTCATCCCCAGTGTGCTTAGCCAGCTTAGCTCTGTGATTGCCAAACCTCTTTACTTAATTTTTCAGGATTCATTGAGGTATGATGCCAAGAGACTGGCAAATTACTAATGTGG
>CM044433.1:146416122-146428721 GCA_024363595.1 Xenopus borealis | reverse complement strand
CATTCAGGCATCTACATTTCTATAATATAATTATTTTTATAGTATATATTTACCAAGTGTGCTGCCAGTTTGCAGCTAAATCCAGTGGTTAAGCTGAGAGAGGGGCACCCTTATATACCCCTATATACATTCCTATACATTCCCAACTAAAGGCAGGAAAAAAGGGCAAATAATTCAAATTCTCCAAGCATATCCGCAGTATGCCTCCTTCATAGTTAAAGGGAATCCTACAATGAACTTGACCTTCCCTTTTAAAATGAATATTAAAGCGAGTTTGTCTTTAACATGTGGAAGATTCACAGAAACCAAGAAGGTGTATGTCTGAGAGTGATGTGCATCTCAGTACAAGTGTGTATAAAAGCATAAGATGTGTTAGATGGCATGTATCTCTCTTGCTCTGTGAAGTGACACCATATGGGAATACAAGACATTATAGGGAAATCCTGATGCTTTAATTTCACATCCCAATATGTAAATAGAAAGAAGAGAAAGAAATGTAGTTGGAGACTATTTGCATATAAATATTTTTCTTTATCCTCCCGCAGGGAGTAAAGAAGGGGAAAAAAATTACATTTACTCATGCGAAAAATGTAAAATCAGGGGAAAAGTACAAGCGTCTTATTGCAAAGATCCCATTTTGCCGTAAAAATATGTTTTATTGCACCTATTCATCGCTTAGAAATTTCTGAACCATATCATTGTCTTTTTTTTCCCTCTCACATAGGATTAACATTCGGGTTCTGCAATTCTGGCAAGATGGACTTGTTGGAAAATTATTTTATTTACTGTATTTCTCGTTTGCTTGATTTGCAAATTTTTGTGGTGCTGCTGTTGTTGTGTTTGGTAAATCTGAGGTAAAAACGTTAAGACTCTGTTACTGTGATTTCTGCTGTTAAAACGCTGGCTTGTGCTTTCAACATATTCAAAAAAGTAATGGTTCAAGTGGGATTTCTCGGAAACAATTACAATGCTTGAAGGAGCCGTACGTTTACAGCTTTTCTTGAGGTTGGGCGGTTTTGTAATTGAAAAATTGCACAGGCTAGCACTAGCTGACAAAAGGCCCAACTTCGAAAAAAATTAAAAAAAAGAGGGCTTTTGGTATAAGAAGAAGGTTGACCAGAATGCATTAGAATGCCTGCTCACTGGGTGAAACCAACACATTTCGCTTGTGTTCCACATCAAAGCAAAGCTCTTCCCCCTATTTGACAACAAACTGTTATCGGTACTAAAGTGTCGAGGGTAACAGCAACCTCATTCTCTTAATTATTCCCACACAAAGTTCCTCATACTGTTGTCACTCTCATCACCACCTCTCTGTTGGAGTTTGAGCCACTTCGTTCATTAGGCCGCAGGTGGCTAAGGATGTGCAGAATCGTATAACCACAGTGATGGTTCAAAATAGTCCTAACTCGCTGGCTCCGACCAGGACCTCTATCATTGTGAGAGGAATGGTTCGTCCGTGAGTTTCTTCCCCCCAGCTTTGAAGTCCCACCCACAGGTTCTCCAAGGTCCTTTGTTTTGTCATAGTTCAGAACTTTCCATTGCTGATTAACAGCCTGCCATCTCTTGAAGATTCGATATACTGACGATCCTTCGTGGATAATCAAACCTGTTTCACAAAAAGGAGAAAAACAAAACATTGTATCATAATGGAGAGGTCTGGAACAAAGGGAGATGTACTATATATCACTTTAAACAATGAAGAAAAATGAAGAGCCTTCCAGTGTAAGCAATTGTAGCTTTTAATCACGCACTACATGTTTCAGACTGCAAGGGTCCTTCCTCTGATGCAAGTTGCCAGAGAAAGGACCCGTGCAGTCCAAAACATTTATTGCATGAATAAAAACTACAATTGCTTACACTGGAAGGCTCTCCAGTTTTCTTTCTTGTTTATGATGCTATTATTGAGATGGCTAATCTACTAATCGGTTGATGAGCCTGACCATAAGTTATTTGGAGGATTGGTTATATATATGTATCGCATATATTGTATATCACCTTACCATAACTTGTTTCCTTATGATTATGTGTTGTATTAGAATTCTAAACTCAGGTTACCATCATGCACCAACATGAGCAAATGCCTCTTATTGAATATTCTTTTACTGAATCATTTGTAATAGGGAGTTGGCAGAACTTACTCCTCCACAAAGTTTCTTAGCCCCATATGAACAGTCTATACTGTAGAGCAGTGTGTGCACAAGATACAAAATACATAAACATTGATGACTTACACACTTACTGGTTACACATGCATTTCTGATACCCAAATATTTATGTTACCTATAGTAGAACCCCTACAGTAGACATATGCATAGTTTCTTGGAAACTGATGAAACATATATGCTGATTGGTTGCTGACAGTAAATACACTGGTTAGATATAGGATACATGTGCAAAACTGTTTTGGAAGCTGCAGTGTCACAATTGATGACAATATTCAACTGATGGGGGGGAAGTAGTTGAAGTGAACATTGCAGGCATCTGATTGTAACACTGATGTAATTGAGGTTGATGCAGCCTAAACTCTGTTACACCCTTCTACATATTACTGCAATGAGTAAAGACCAAAACATGTAAAAAAATAAAAAAACACTGTCTTGTTTGGCTATTGGTTACAATGACAGCAGAAATAAACAGATACAGTACAATCAATGTCTGGAGGCCTTTCATACATCAATGAATGTGTTTCCAAAACAATGGCATCGTTGCAAGTTGTGCGGTTGCTGTGTCCTTTCAGGTTTTGTTCCAACACATTTTCTTCTTGTTGCATAAGAAAATCTTGGGTCATACTAGGCAAACTACAACATCAAAAAAATACAACATAGTTGAGAAACAGTAACCTCACCCATCAAATGTTTCTATGCTCTGAGTTATCTGACCTTGGATAAGGAATCTCACAACACTGGAGATAGTAATTACAGCTACAATAATTTTGCTAAGCCTTCATAGACCGACTCAGAATGTACTAAATATCTTATTTTCAAACGTCCTTAAAAGATTACTAGAGAAAGATTACTCAAGGTATACTGTGTTAATGCATCAACTATGGGTGATAATGTTATTGTGCCTGTGCTGTGACATTATAAAGCTCATGCTGGGACTGAAGAGTCAGCTCTGTGCAAATGGAATGTGCCATGAGTGAAGTGAAGATCAATTATTTAAAGCCTCCACTGTCTCTAAGAACTTTGCCAAATTGTAGGTCCTCCTTCCTCATTTCTATTTGTTTACATTGCTCTTATTGTACTTGTGTTTGACCTTGGCTTTTTATTCTATTTATTGAACTTTGCCAGTCCTGACCTGTACCTGGACTTTGACAAAACCTTTGTAATGACCCTTTATATTGAGCTTTGCCACTTTTGCCTGTCAGTCCTCCCTATCTGTCCCATTACCTGCCCAAACTGTCTGTTACCCTGTAGCAACTTTCAACTCAGTCCTAACTAATCAACCCTGAGGCTGCCATTACAGACACTTTTCACTTTCTGGATCCTACACAAAGACCCATGTTACGATTTCCAACCACATTCAGATATGTCAGTAAAATGATTATAATTCTTGAGCGCATGGTTTCCCCATCCAAAAACATTGGCTTGCTGCAGATTCCTAATACTGAATCCAAAAACCCGGAGATTTGATCATTAATAAACTGGCCCCTAAGAGGCTAATTTACTGTGGGTCGAAGTGAATATTCGAATTCAAAAAGTTTGATATTCAAAGTAATTTTTTTTGGATAATTCGACCATCGAATAGGCTTGAATAGTAAAATCCTTTGACTTCAAAAATCGAAGTACTGTCTCTTTAAAAAAACTTCACCAAATTAAACCTGAGGAAGTGCTATGTTAGCCTATGGGGACCGTTTAGAATATTTTTCTTAGTTTTTTTTCTAAGCAAAATCGTTCGATCGTATGCAAAAACAATTTTACTTTGATCCAAGGATAACCAAAATTGTTGAAAAATACTTCGACTTCGATATTTGAAGTTGAAGTATTTCCCTTTGATGGTCGAATTTCAAAGTATTTTTTGTGTATATTTCATTCTCTTTTCCATCACTCTCTGGACCTTATTAAAACACACAAGAAACACACATTATATGTTTTATTGGTTCAGTATTTATACAGGTATGGGATCAATTATCCGAAAACCCGTTATCCAGAAAGCTCCAATTTACAGAAAGGATGTCTCCCATAGATTACATTTTATCCAAATAATCCAAATATTTAAAAATGATTTCATTTTCCTTTGTAAAACAGTAGCTTGTACTTGATCCCATCTAAGATAGAATTAATCCTCATTGGATTTCAGCCTATTGGGTTTATTAATGTTTACATGATTTTCTAGTAGACTTAAGAGGTGTGAAGATCCAAATTACAGAAAGAACTGTTTTCTAGAAAACCCCAAGTCCTAAGCATTCTGGATAACAGGTCCCATACCTATACTGTAGTTTCAATAACAAGGTTTGCAGCAATTAAAAAAAAAATCTTCTACAAGAGGAGCAATGTGATAAGATACCCAAGTTCTCTCTCTCTATATAAATATATATATGTATATACTGTATATGTATGTATGTATATATATATATATATCCTGATATCATAAACCTTTCTAATCCCAAAAACTGATGGAAGCAATGGAAAAAACCAGACACAAAAGAACCACAGTCAATACTAATCAGCTTTTGTTTTTGTCCAAATATAAATCCATCGAGTGGTATTATAGTTATTGCTGCAATGGTATTTTTTTCGCAAACATAATAATGACAGATACATAAAAGGTGTTGGGAAAAAAAATGTGACTTTCTGTTCTAAATCCCAAACCTTTACAGATTATCATTCACTGTGAAGTGCTGTTTGAAAACTTGGAGCACAGATCTTTTGTTGCTGCAACTGTAAGGCTAACAATGGCATCTCAGTGAGTACAAAATGAACAAATAACCACAGCACATGTCTGAAAAGGATTATAAAGCCTACAGTTTTTATATGTGGCTGAACCTAAAATTCTTAAATTCATTAGTACATTTTTCTTTCACTGTCTGATTCGGTAGACAGCATGTTGTATAGCCGAGAAGTAGTAGAGTATAACAGGGCTTTATTAGCAGGCTCATGCAGCCATTACATAACAGCAACATCAACTCTAGCACCTTAAGCAGTATAGAAAGTACAGTGTATGCACAGTATAACTCATATAAATATGCATATTTATTTCACAGATATACCTTATTCCACAGATTGAAAGACAACCTCATAAGCATCATATGACAAGTTCAAATGGGGTTATGCGATAAAGGGCTCTAAGGTTGCCCAGGAGCAGTAACCCATAACAACCAATAAGCAGTTCGAATTTACCGGTCACCTGTTTAAAAGCAAACATCTTATTGGTCTATGGGTTACTGTTCCTGGGCAAACTCTTGTTCCATTGTGAAGTGCAAGGTGAAGAAGGGGTTAATGCCTCTGTGAGCCTTAGGGGGGTTGGGGAATGGTTTCTACAGGGCAGAGGCAGAGTATCATGGTTTCATTTCAATCTGTAGAATTAGGTATGTCTGTGTAAAAAAAACCACACAATTATATGCATATGTTTCTATACTATATTTATATTTTATTATGAAAACTCAGATAGTGTTATGTACCTGACTGAATGGGGGTGTTTTTTCCTTTAAAATGACATGCAAGTGGGATTTACTACAAATAAAAAATGCAAATACAGTTAAACCTCAATTTTATGTACCCTAGTTATAACTTTTTTTGGCCCCTCCAATATATGACACATACTGCAATTCCCTGTTTCACATTTTCCCTAATTTAACACAATTTTTTTCTGGTCCCCTGAAATATGTAAAATGAGGATTCTACTGTACATCCCTGTACATCCCTTGCAAGCAGAAGCTATTCTTATATTTACTGGAAGTATAATTGAAGCTCATATAGGACAGTGGCTGCACAACTTTTCCTTTTTTACTATTGTTTATACAGGAGCAGTGATCATCTCCATGTTGTAGCGCCCATCATTCCCAACTACAGCCACATGATCCCACAAATAAAAAAGGGCCATCAATTTGAGAGTTTTAACCTTGAAAGCAAGCAAGTTGCAGTTGGACAGTTGAATATATTTGTGGTATTTATAGAAATGGCCTGTAGATGTCACTGTATACATGAGTTATACTGTCATACACTGTACTGTCTATACTGCTTAAGGTGCTAGAGTTGATGTTACTGTTGTGTAATGGCTGCATGAACCAGCTAATAAAGCCCTGTTATCCTCGGCTATCAAAACACAACAATATTGAAATATAGAGACAAACAATCCCTCTCTTTCCATGTCCTTAGCATTTTGACTGTGGACGAGAGCAGACGACCTCTTGTCTTTGCATGTCAAAAAGGAGGTATTTTTAACTTTTAAGACTACATCCAGATTTGCTACTGCAAATATATATCCCTTGCAAACAGAAGCTCTCCTGGTGATTTACTGAAAGTGAAATATAAGCACATATAGGACAGTCGTTGCTTAATTAAAATTTCATGCAGTAATGGAGTAATCGGCTAACCGGAACATTTCTTTACAACCATAAATTACAACTGTATTCATATTATATAGCAGCCTTTTTTTGGTTCTTTGAAATTTTATTAGTAAAGAGTATTAAGTGAAAGTACAATGGAGTGAACATAAAATGGAGTGAACCTCTCATACTTTCCTCATTTAAAGGAGGAATAATGCTTACAAAAAAAAACATTTAAAGAGTTACTGTATATAAAGAAGCTTTCATAACTGCACAAAACACATGCTTCTAAAATTGCATAAAATATTTTATGTAATTTAATCTAGGCCTATTTCTGTGTGGCTCTCCAGAGAATAATTAGGCAATAATTAGGTAAAACTATTACTGTGGAGTTTTTATGCTACAACTGAGATTTACAGTAAGTCTTGCTCTAGCATCTCTGACTCTGAAACCATTTGGGTGCAAGGGCAGAACACGGCGGGACCATTTTAAGGGTAAATCAGCCGGAACCTACCGCTTGTTTAAAACAAATGTGAATGATAGGTCACACTGAATTATTTCATTGTTTCAGCTTCTTCTGAAAAGCTGCAAAACAGGTCTATTAGCTTATTTTCTTCAACAGAGCTCAAACTAAACTCCAGTTACTGTACCCTGTTATTGGATTATGGGCATATTGGCACATAAAAGGCTCAAATCACTTTGCAGTTTTTGCTCCTAAGGACACTCGTAATCCATCACTATCTTTCTAAATGCCAAAGAAATGGTATTTAATGCTGTGCTCACATCACTGCCAGTCTAAGTAGTATAATGCTGACCTGCTTCAGAGATCCAGCTGGCAAGGGAGCCCCAGATGTGGGCATGAAGAGGGACAGTGTTTCAGCAGAGTTCATGACAATTATCATGGCTATTATTAAATGAATTATGCTGGAGTGCTGACTCCATTTTAAATGTTTTAATCAACAAGGGAAAACTCAACGGTCTTCACTTCTTTACATTGTAATGTTTTCAAACTTCTATTTATGCTCTGCTTGCTACTGATGACCATCTTCTTTATATAGCTAGCAAATGCTTCCTAATTATTTCTTCAAACTTGCAGCACCTCTCCCTGGAGACCTTCTCATTCAAGCAGCACATAATTTCTATAGCAATGCCCATTTCCCAAAATATACTGCATCCCCTTGATAAAATGCAAGACTTTGCATACACTCATATACATCAAGCATCCATTAGAGCACAGCTCAGTGTAAGACTTTGATGCCAGGAGGCCACCAAAAAACCTTAGACCACACAGTAAGTTCCGCTGTCTAAACTATTATTCAACTAACAGAGTTTGAAGAAGAGTAGAAACTAAAGGTACCCCAAGCCCAATAATGAAATATGCAGGCCAGTGAGAAACTGTACTACAATGTTTTAGGTACATAGAAAGAGTGATCATGGACAATCAAAATACTTGTCATTTAAAGGGCAAGGAAAGGCAAAGAAATAAAATCCCAATTTTACTTGAAAAAAATCTATCTCCAATATACTTTAATTAAAAAATGCCTACTGATTTTATAAGAAACCTGACTGTATGCAGTTAAATTCTCCCTTCATTTAGTGCTGTGGATAGGAATTGTCAGACAGTCCCTAACTTCTGGCAGAGAAACAATCATACTTATGAACAGCAGGGGGAGCCCCTGCCTTACTTACCAGCCATGCAGAACTCATGCAGCTTTGTTTTTTGATCATTTATGACGATCCCTAAGAAGCCCAGACCACACTGAGCATGTGTATGTAGTCTAGTCTTGCAAATATGTATAACAAAGTTACAAGATGACAGCCCCCTGTGGCCAACTTTGAAAGCATAAATCATTTGTTTGATTAGGCTTGTGGTGCAGTAAGTTCATGTTTATGTTTAGTATACAAAATACAGCATTTCTAGCCTTATTATATTTTAGACTTTCCTTTAAAGAGATAAAAAAGACTTTGGCTTGTTAATTAACTTATTAAAAGGGAGAAGACATCTGCAAGAGGACTTATGCTGTGGCGCTCATGCAGTGCCTAGCAACATTTTGCACCTCCCTAGTGCACCTGACAGCAATAAATACCTGCATAAGGGAGGCCCATGGGCATCAGTATTCAACCCCCCCATAAGTGTGTTATTCATAAAATCCAAGTAGTTGCATGACACATCTGGTGCCCTCTACTTAATACCTGATCAGAGCAGATTGAACATGCCTTTAAGCTATAAAAGACATTACAAACATAAGAGTTTTGCAATCAATGTGGGTTTATGCTAGTTTAGAAAATATCAAGTACAGGTATGGGACCTGTAATGCAGAATACTCGGGACCTGGGTTTTTTTGGATAATGGATCTTTCCCTAATTTGGATCTTCATACCTTATGTCTACAAGAAAATCATTTAAATATTAAATAAACACAATAGGCAGTTTTTTCCGCCAATAAGGATTAATTATATCTTATTTGGGATCAAGTACAAGGTACTGTTTTATAATTACAGAGAAAAGGACATTTAAAAATTTTTTTTTTGGATAAAATGGAGTCTACGGGAGACCGAATAGACTATGGGACTGAATAGAATCCATTTGGAGCTTTATGCCTAATGGGTTTTCCGGATAACCGCACCCATACCTTCCAAAGTTTTGCCTAATTAAGAGAAAGAAAGGCAAATCACTCAACAATGCTGCCATTTGCTGCTTTTTGTATAATGGGTTTCTAGGGATAGATCAAATCCCTGTATATAATACTATACTAGGAAACTATAGAGAGTGCTGCTGACTCATTGCGTCTATATAAAAACACCAATGCCTACATACATAATAAATGAAGTTTGTGAGCTGTGGTAGTTGCAGCTGATGATTTTATAGAGAATGAAGGCAGGAAAGCAGTAGAGGGTGAAATATGGGCTGCATATAAAAAGTATTTCATGAAGATAAGGGGTTTCTCTTCCATATGTAAGGGACAACTCACTCAGGATTTGCGTTGCCATTTAGACACATCCACAATTAATTTTATCTGCTAACCAGCAACTTCAGTGAAAGGCAGGGTATTGTCAGAGCTGCAAAAAGACACAATGAAAATATTTGTGAAATTTGCAACAAAACTGTTTTACAATATCTCTAGACTGACAGAACAGCATACCATATAAATCCACTTCATGTGTTCCAGGTATTCAATATGTAGCTTGGCAGACCTACAGCTTGCTGGGAATTGTGCTCCTTTAATGGGAAATATCAGACTATAAATGTTGCTGAAAATAAAACGAACGATTTTTCATCGTATCTATTTATAGCAGAATGGATTGGATATCTGCAGTGTAACAGGCACAGTTTATTTCATCAGATCTGGCGCTATAAATTTTATAGGATGTGGACTGTATTGAAAGAACCCACATCTTTAAATGGGACTGAACAGAATCAGGCAGAGATTCCCAGCAGGCTCACGGTTGGCTTCTCTGTAAGAATCACTGCTCATTAGCAGACTACAATCTGACTGGTGAATCACTGCTTAGGATTTCTGGGCAAATGGAACATGGCTGGGCACAATTGGAAAATTCACTAGAAGCTATAAATTGCCAGTTGAAATAGAACTGTATTTTAGAAAATGTCTGTTTTTTGGAAGAATTTTAGGAACATTTATGTGGTTTCCAACAAAAACATTGACATAATTTTCTCTTAGTAGAGCGCACTGCCCCCCTATGTGGAGTGAGTGAGAGGGCTGTAAGAGATATGTCATCTTTCCTTGTGTTCTCTCCTATCTACACAGGGATGAGTTTCTGAGCCATCTCGTAGAGTTGCTATTAAGCCTGTAAAATAGCTACCAAGGTTGTGATAAATTTGTAATACAGTCATGAGAATAGTAATAAAGCTTAGTGGCTTCTGTAAGAACAGATGCCAGCGTTCGTTGTATTCTTGAAAAGGCTCTGGATTCCTTAGAACCCATAGATATGTTATCAGAGATCCAGAGATGCCCTTGGAATCTAGCTCCATTTAGCCGAAAGTGAGTAGATACTAGTATAACTGCACAGCTTTGAATCAGCACCTCTTTGTGCATGCGAATGTGACATCATAAAGCAACGTGTTATCACTTCTGCTATGAGAGGTACTCCCTGCCGACCACCTTTGGCTCTGGATTCCAAGGGAAAATTGCGGCAGCAGGAGAAAAGGTGTTTTTTTTACATTTACCATAAATCCATCTGAGGGCTGACTCTTTAAAGGAACAGTTCAGGGTAAAAATAAAAACTGGGTAAATAGATAGACTGTGCAAAATAAAAAATGTTTCTAATATAGTTAGTTAGCCAAAAATGTAATGTATAAAAACTGGAGTGAGTGGAACACAACATCCTGCTTTTCAGCTCTCTAAATCTGAGTAAGTCAGTGACTTGAGGGGGGGCCACATGGGACATAACTGTTCAGTGAGTTTGCAGTTGAGCCTTAGCATTCAGCTCAGATTCAAAAGCAACAGTTATGACCCATGTGGCCCTCCCTCAAGTCATTGATTGGTTACTGCCTGGTAACCAGGGTAACCAGTCAGTGTAAACAAAAGAGAGCTGAAAAGCAAGAAGTAGTGTTCTGTTCTATTAGGTTAGACTTGCAGTCACTCCAGCTGTTATACATTACATTTTTGCCTAACTAACTATATTGAAAACATGTTTTATTTTGCACAGCCTATCTATTTACCCAGTTTTTACTTTTATACTGAACAATTCCTTTAAAGCTGGTCCCCTAGGCACAGGCTTTGAGTGCAAATATGGTAAATAAGCCCCTGCTCAGCATACTGACATAGCACGGCACCAGCCATACTCTATTTACATGAGAAAAGAAATTGGCTAACCAGAAATCATCAGTAAAGGTGATCCATGCTAGTTCTTTCAAATGTATGTTCTAACTTCTATATGCCTCATGTATTTCAGCAAGGTAACTCTAGATTAAAGATCTACGTAACTATTCCTTCCTACTCAAACACACAGGGAAATCCTTGGCCATTTCTATTCGTTTCATACTGAATGGAAGTATACACAAGCCATCTGCAAATACAGTATCACTTGATCCAAATGATGTTTATATCCCTTACTCAGAAACCATAGGTCCCAAGCAAAACCAAACAAAACCTGTGTTTCTTCATTGTCAGTTTTCCCCAAAAAGCTCCGATAATATTGTGGAATTGCACGAAACCCAGCGCACGTCAATGGGACGTCTCCCACTGACTTATATGCAACCTTGGCCGGTTTGAGATTTGTGATTTTAAATAAAAATGTTTTTTTTTCCAGATTTTTTTTGTCATTCAGAGCTTAATAAATAACCCCCTATGTTTTGGGCTTCTATACCAGTGGAGAGCTACCACAGTCCTTTAGCAGTAAATATCTGTGGCTCCAAAGATGCCCCAGTAGCTCCCCATCTTTTCTGCTGATTCACTGATTCACATGCTCTGTGCTGCTGTCACTTACTGAGCTTAGGGACCCACTCACAATATATAGTACACATAGAATAGAAATGTCACAATATAAGGCTGATTAGTAATTAATACAGATAATTACTACAGAGGTTATTTATTAAGCTCCAAATACTGAAAGTGTTTTTTTTTTAAAAAATAGGCCTTTTTTAAAATCACAAATTTTTCAGGATTTATTAAACCCTGAGGTTAAAAAACTCTGAATATTAAAATCTGGCATCTCAAACCTGCCGAGGTTGCATATAAGTCAACGGGAGAAGTCCCATTGATATTTTTGATGTGCTGTGGGTTTCGTACAGTTCTACAATATTGTCTGAGCTTTCGGGGGGGGGGAAACTCTGAAAAAATTCATGGTTTTCTGATAAAAAAAAATTGTGGAAATCTGTTTTTTTTTTCTGCAAAGAAAATCTTCAGGAAAATGTTATAATAAATAAGCCTAAAAAACCCGCACGGATTTCCTCTGAGTTTCTAAAAGAAAAAACTGAAATAGATTTCTTGATAAATGACCCCCTACATGTCAGTTTAGTAACTAGTGCATTCAGCATCAGCATATAATAAATAGCCTTCAGTTTATATTACAGATTAACCTCATTTTCTGCTTAGCTTCTCAACAGCTGCTCAGAGCCCACTGAGAATGTGAGTGTCACAGACACTTTC
>CM044433.1:146398423-146414110 GCA_024363595.1 Xenopus borealis | reverse complement strand
GTCAGATTTCAAAATTGAATATAAAAAAATCTGTTTGCTCTTTTGAAAATGGATTTCAGTGCAGAATTCTTGTGGAGCAGCACGATTAACTGATGCGTTTTGGAAAAAAAATGTTTTCCCATGACAGTATCCATTTAAACAACATATAGTTAGCATCATATTAAGTGGCATATTAAAGAATCTAACCAAACTAGAATATATTTTAAATTAAATATTGCCTGTTTACATCTTTTCCCTTGAGCCCCCATTTTATGTTATTCTCTGTGCTGCCTCAGAGATCACCTGACCAGAAATCCTGCAGCTCTAACTGTATCAGGAAGGAGTGTGGAAGCAAAAGACAGATCTTTTTTTCCATTAATTAGCTCATGTGATCTAACATGTATGGTATGTTTGTGAGCACTGTGAGTCGTAGGATCCCAGGGGGCGCCCTTATTTCTTTAAATGGGAATTCTCTATTTATGATTACTCAGTGGCACATACTACAAAAAAGTATATTATTATGAAAATGGTTTATCTACACGAAGTAGGGTTTTTACATACAAGCTGTTTTATGCAATATATTTTTATAGAGACCTATATTGTTCAGGGGTATAGTTTTTCTTTAAAAAAAATCTCAGTAGTAAGAAACATGGACTAATAGCAAACAAGTATTACCCCTGGGTATGGAAACAGTTGCACATATCACTTGAAAATGAAGCCTCGTTGTAATATTCACAACATTTAGGTCCCCAATGTGACACTATGTCAGTGTGATGTGCTGCATGCAAAAGCACACACATATGGCTCCATGTTTGATGGTTTTCTGAACATTTATAGAAAAATAGCTGGTATCCCTACGCAGATAAGGAAAACCTTTAGTACTCTCTAAATTGAAAATACAGATGTTTCCCGATATGTTCCACAACCATTTAAAGGCAAGAGGCCTTTTATATTATAAATACTTTGGTGACTTCAAATATCCTCATATTTTGCAGCAAGGGATATATTATTCTCTTTTTTTTCAAGTTTTTATTAAAGATACCAGGTTACAATGTACAGATAGATAATAAAATGTCATCTTACACGATTATGCATAAGAACACCAATAGGGATATATTATTCTTTATAGTAAACATGCATAAACCACATTTCTAAATAACTGATTGCACTACTAATCACCATTTAAACAGGGAATAATGCACTCCCTATTGTAGAACATAAGTATATTATGAGTCACTGAAGAATCCTTGACCACACAAAGGCACTAGGGCTTTTGTGCAGGTCATGGAACTCTGAGATGAACTTTCTTTGCTAAATTATTTTTAAACTCATGTTTGTTATAAATCATTGTAAGATGCTGTGTTACTTGCTGGTGCCATATAACTATAAATCTGGATAGTAAAGGTGTTATGAACTATAAGCGTTCATCAACCATAACTGCTATTACTGTCTGGATGTTGCATAAATATAAAACATGCATTAACATCCCAATTGGCCCTATAGGCAGAACGAATCTTTAAAGGAACGTTTCAGTGTAAAAATAAATACTGTGTAGATAGGCTGTGCAAAATAAAAAAAATGTTTCTAATATAGTTATTTGACCAAAAATGTTAAAAAGGCTGGAGTTGCCATATGTCTAATATAATAGCCAGAATCCAACTTCTAGCTTTGCAGCTCTCTAACTCTTAGTTAGCAACTTGAAGCATGGCCACATGGGACATAACTGTTCAGTGAGTTTGCAACTGATCATTAAAGGAGAAGTCAACCTGTTTTATTAAATATCCCTATCCCCCTACTCTAAATAGAACCCCCTCCATCCTCCCCAGCCTACCTGGTACCCTGGGCAAATGCCCCTAAACTTTTATTTACCCCTCCAAGCAGATCCTGTCCTCGGGAGTTCATGGACGCCATCTTCTTTTCTTCAATCTTCTTTGTGTAGTGAGTGAACACCTGCGTATGCGCTGAAAGTCACAACAATTCTTTTGCCAATGTTTGGGAATGTTCAGGATCGATGATTACTCCCAACTGCACATGCGGCGAAACGCTGCTCTGATTCCAAAGAAGGCCGAAGAAAAGAAGATGCCGTCTGTGAACTCCAGAGGACAGAATTTGCACATAGCGGTAAGTAAAAAGTTAGGGGCATTTGCCCGGGGTACCAGGTAGGCTGGGGGGAGGGATGTCTATTTAGGGTAGGGGGCTAGGGGTGCTTAATAAAAAAGGCTGAGTTCTCCTTTAACATGCAGGTTAGATTCAGAAGCACACTATTAGAACCCATGTGCCCCCCCAAGTCACTGATTGGTTACTGACTGCAAAGCAGGAATTTGGGTTCTGTATATTACATTAAAATCACATTTTTGGTTTCCTGACTACATTGAAAACATTTTTTATTTACCGAGTTTTTATTTTTAAAAACCAAACCCGTTCCTTTAAAGGGTGCTCCTCTTCTCTATGCTTATTTCTGCCCTGACATATGAATGAATGCCACGCTTAATCAATTAGTACAGACCCATTTAAGGCCCAGGATTAAATTAAACAAGCTAATTTTATACAAAAAAGTGGCCTTCCTCTCCCTGTCATAAAATTGTACTATACAGTGGCACAATTCACTCAACCAACCACCTTGGTGGAAAACGCCCATTATAAATCATTATAATTATTCTGAGCCCAGTGGAATGTTTTTAGCAAAACCACCATTAGTTGGTTCCTACTGAATCCAATTGAAGGGAAAATCTACCTTATACTTTAGTAGCTAGTAACAATAAAGGGTAGAACTACACAGCCGATTTCTCCACGATTCTGCCGTCAAGTGGGATGTGAGGGAAATAAGGTAAGTAATATAAAGTCGGATGGTGGCGCAGTGTTGATCCGACGCGACACAACTGTCGGATGCAGACGCAGCTTGCAGTGTAGTTCTACCCAAATAGGTAGACACGTATGGGAGCGACGGGGGGATGAATGCATGCATTTTGCCTCCTCAAGGAGTTGAGAGAGATGTTTACATTTCTAGTTAGTCTGTGACTCAAGTAATTACAGAAAATCACTTTTTTCTGTAATTTCGATAAGGAAACTAATTTCCAAAATTAGATCTTTCCAAGGACATGTAGTGTAATCAAATAGCCTCTAGCTGGAAAAAGAAACATCACTAAGAGGGCAGATTGTGGAATTAGTTGTTCTCACCTATACAGACAATGTCCATGAAGCCATACATCCCATAACAGATTTGAAAAAGTAAATCCTGTCGCTGCCATTTTGCTGAAGGACTGAGGGAGGACCAAATTAACCAGGAGATGCTAGCTATAAGGAAAAGGGAGCCCAGGATTATAGCCGCAATCTGGACCTTCTCGATCACAGTCAAGGATATAGCTTGCCACTGCAAGAAAACAAGGAACAGATTATGTCAGAACATTAAAGATTTTACACATCATACATGCTACCAAGAAATAAGCATCATGTTTGTAAAACGTATACATACTAGGTTTGATTTTCTAATTTCAAAATGAAAGCTTTGCCTTTTTTTCATGTATAGTAATGTGAACTCCTAAATACAGCCCTACATTTATCACTAGCTAATCACTAAAATATAAATGCCAATTGTGCAGGTGGAAAAAGTAGGTCCGCCCCTATATTTGTCACTGCCAATTACTATAATTAGGGGCAGATTTACTAAATTCACATAAATTCACATGAGGAATTCGAAGATTTGAATTCGAATATGCAACTTAGGCAAATTCGACCATCGAATATTCGAATTTGAATGATTAGAATATTCAAATTTTATTTTATTCGAATATTCGAAAATTCGATGGTCGAATACTTCCCCTTTAAATTTAAATTTCGGTCACCTACTTCGCCAGATTAAACCTAACAAAATGGGGATCATTCCCTAAGATCAAATAAAAAAATTCGATCAATCGCTTAAAAATCATTCGATTCGAATTCGATTTGAATATTCGATCGATCAAATTTTCCCTATTCGATCGTTTGTTCGATCGATCGAATTGCGCTAAAAATTCTAAATTTTTTAAATTCCCCACTATTCCCCCACTATTCCCTGGCCGAATTTCGATTTTTTTTCTTTCAAAATTCAACCAATAGTAAATCTTCCCCTTAGAGTCAGGTGCAGCAGATCAGGTAGAAATGATTAGAACATCTTTAGAGAGGATCTTGGAGGAATATCAGGAATTTAGCTGGACATTCTCTTGAAGTGTGTAGTACTGGTATGGGACTTGTCCAGAATGCTTGGGACCTAGGGTTTTTCCAGATCTTTCTGTAATTTGGATCTTCATTCCTTAATGAAAATTATGTAAACCTTAATTAAACCCAATAAGCTGGTTTTGCTTCCAATAAGGATTAATTATATAGTTTGGATCAAGTACAAGGAACTGTTATATGAGAAAAGGGAAATCATTTAAAAAAATCTGGATTACTTCATTATAATGGAGTCTATGGGAGACAACCTTCCCATAATTAAGAGCTTTCTGGATAATGGGTTTCCGGATAACAGATCCCATAAATGTATTACCATTCTTAGTTTGAAAGAGCCCACTAAAATGTCAGATGTCTGGGAATGGATTTTAAAAAATCACCAAACAATTGTACATCAATCATTCCTCTGTCCAGAAGATCAACTACAAGTGAAGAAGGTTCCATACAACTGCCAATTCGCCCAGACCAGGCAGTTTCAGCAGGTTCAGCTACAGATTAGAACAAGATACTGAATAAAATGTCTGCTGCTCACAAAGAAAGTCTGGCCAAAAATAAGGCTAAGGCCTGATGGTTCCAAAATCAGCCTGCTGAAACCAGGACCTGGGCTTTTCCAGATAATGGATCTTTCTGTAATTTGGATCTTACGTCTACTAGAAAAGCATTTAAAGGGATCCTGTCATGGGAAATTTTTTTTTCAAAATGCATCAGTTAATAGTGTTGTTCCAGAAGAATTCTACATTGAAATCCATTTCTCAAAAGAGCAAACAGATTTTTTTATATTCAGTTTTGAAATCTGAATATTTTGTCTATTTCCCAGCTGCCCCAAGTCATGTGACTTGTGCTCTGATAAACTTTAATCACTCTTTACTGTTGTATTGCAAGTTGGAGTGATATCACACTCTACCTTTCCCTGACCCAGCAGCCTAACAACAGAACAATGGGAAGGTAACCAGATAACAACTCCCTAACACAAGATAACAGCTGCTTGGTAGATCTAAGAACAGCACTCAATAGTAAAACCCATGTCCCACTGTGTTCCATTCAGTTACATTGAGAAGGAAAAACAACAGCCTGCCAGAAAGCAGTTCCCTCCTAAAGTGCCAGCACATGTCACATGACCAGGGGCAGCTGGGAAATTTACAAAATGTCTAGCCCCATGTCAGATTTCAAAACTGAATATAAAAAAATCTGTTTGCTCTTTTGAGAAATGGATTTCAGTGCAGAAGTCTACTGGAGCAGCACTATTAACTGATGTGTTTTACATGTTTTCCCATGACAGTTTCCCTTTATGCATTAAATAAATACAAAAGGCTGGTTTTGCTTCCAATAAGGAAGCATTATATCAAAGTTTAGAGAATGTTCGAGACCTGGGGTTTTCCAGATAACAGATCTTGCCATAATTTGGCAATCTTTATACCTTAAGCCTACTAGAAAATCATAAAATTAAGCGAAATAAGTGATTTTCTGGTGGGATAAATTACTGGAATTTGTGGCGAATATATTTTGGCTGTGATTGCCTCAAATTGTAAATTTTGACCAGAAAGTTATGCATAATGCACATAAAAATAATATTCACATATTCATTTCCAATGCAATTATATTCAGAACAGCACTGCAAAAGGGTAAGCATATACATTTAGGGACACAGAGACAGAACTCACCCATAGCAACCCATCAGACCTTTGCTTTTGTTTTCTAACTTGTAGGTGACTTTTCACTTCTAATTGCTGTTTCTATGGGTAACATCACTGATGATGGTAACAATATGCCCATTCCCACATTAGCAGAGAATAGAGAGGTGTGAGCATACTTTATTTCTCTGCCACGTCTATAGACCCATCATTTAAGCATTAAATAAACCCAATAGGATTGTATGGCCTCTAATAAGGATTCATTATATCTTAGTTTCGATCAAGTACAATGTTCTGTTTTATTATTACAGAAAAAAAGGAAATCATTTGTAGAACTTTAACTTGATTATAATGGAGTCTATGTCCTTCCCGTAATTCGGAGCAAATTTATAACATCTAATACCAGAGTGTGAGACAATTTTCTTATATATCTCTATGGGGCACATCTACTAAATTCACATGAAGGATTTGAAGTTCGATCGAATTTTCATAAAGATTCCAATTTGAATTTTCAATTGTTTTGAAGACCACTTCGACCAGTGAATTTTGAAAATCCGATCGAATCGAATGATTCGAATAAAAATCTATTGGAATATTCGACTATTCGACAGTTGAAGTACTTCCCCTTTAAATTTTTATTAGACGGCCTAGTTCGCCAGATCAAAGCTACCGAATTGGGTTTAGTTATTTTTGATTGAATATATTCGATCGAATGGTTAAAATCATCCAAATTGATCGATTTGAACGATGTTAACCATTCGATCAAATATTTGCTATTCGATCGTTCGACCAATCGAATTGCGGTAAAATCCTTTGAATTCGATATTCGTATTCGAAGGATTTTTATTCCACATCTATTCACATGCTTGAATTTGAGGGTTTTTAACCCTCGAATTCGACCAATAGTAAATCTGTCCCTATGGGTTAACATTTATAACAAAGCCTTTTTCTGTTAATTCGTCATTTTGTGAATCTGCTTCCCTTTGCAAATAATAAACATTCTGTGATTAAGCTATTCAGCGGAGTGTGAAAGGGTTTTGTGCTTGCTAATTCACCTACAAAATCAGTCTCTCAATTATGGCACTGCACTGAGACAAAAAGGCCATCGCTGTTTTCCCTTTGAACAAGTGAAAATGATACAACGTGGACGTATCAGGCTTTTAATGAAGGAAAAACGTGCATATGTTTTGTTCTTGCACCCTATGCACAGGAAAAACCAAATCATGTCGTAACCTCCTCAATTTATAGTAATGAACATGATGTAAAATACAAAACGTTTCTCCCACAAGTCGAGTTAATAAACCATATCCATGCAATTACAGATGATAGAACAAACCATTACAAAAGGTATTAACTCTGGAACACATACTAATTCCAAGCATTCAGAGAGGGTAAGAGGCAAAAGCAAATGAACGAAACCTTTCTGACCAATCAGAAACACTCCCGTGGATCACACGAGTTACTGTGTGTGAATATTTACCAACAAGGAACTTCTTTACCTATATGACAATGTAAAGCATTTAAATATTTGGAAAATGTTTCATCCCAATCTTATTTATCCCCAGTAGAAAAATGGAACTGTAAAATGAGGAATGAGAGAAGAGAGGAAACCAGACAGAGAAGAATGGCAAACGTGAACAGAATAAGAGGATAAAGAGAACATATGATGGAGAGCAATTAAAGAATGAATACCATTTTACCCTTGGGGTCAGGCCCGGACTGGCAATCTGTGGGTTCTGGCAAATTCCAGAGGGGCTGTTAGTGCCATAGTCAGTATTTAGTGGGATGGTGGTGGCTGTTTTGGCCCCAGTGTGGGCTGATTGGGCCTGTTTACCTGACATGCCAGGGCCTATTTTAATTCTCAGTCCAGACCTGCTTTAGGGTACCAAAAGTTTGGCACCCTCAAGTGACTACTTCTAATTACTTGACACCCCAGGCAGGTGCTCCTGTCAGCAAAAAAACACTCCGGCCCAGGGTTCTTCCATTGAGCACCACGCACGATCCTCTTTCTTCTTCTTTGAGGTTTCTAGTGGCTTCACGTGTGCAGTAGAGTGAGAAGCTGAACTTAAAGTTGCCTATGTCGTTCTACTGCGCATGCGTCTTCCTTGGGAAATTTAAAGAGGATCGATCCATGGTGCTCGTTAGAAGAACCACATTCCAGTGCGGTTTTCTGTTGATAAGAGCACCGGCCTGGGGTGTCAGGTAATTAAAAGTAGTCACTTGGGGGTGCCTACGTTTTGGAACCCCCAACTGTAAAATGGTATATATACATTAATTGATACAATTACCGAGGTTGCTCTTTCGAAAGATCCTATACAAGCACTGCGTAACGTAACAACCCCAGTTAAGAAAAAATATCTCCGAAAATTGATACCATTTATTTTTCTAGCAGCTGTTTCCTGGAAAAAAACATTAAATTCCTATAATTATATTCCGCCTAAAAATGAATTGGATAATGGTTAATAAGAGAATATTGAGTATAACTTTGGATAGGTACAGCACCTATATCAAAATTTGGATACCCTGGATACTACAAGATTGCAGTAAAAATGATTAACCAGGAATTTCTAGTATGTATGTTCATATTAAGAAATAAGTGAAATGTATAGAGATTTTGGACTGAGTTGAAATCTAAAAAAATGAGGAACTAAACTGCAAAAGCAGTTGATATTGTGACCTTAAATAATATCAGATAGCATATTGGGAACAAAGTAAACGGACTATATACGATTAAACAGTTGTTTTTTATTTGTTTGTTTTATTGCAGTATATTGAATCATAATGTATGCACTCGTCTCTGCGCAGGAGACCATCTGTTATCTGAAAATTCTATGAAAAACTGTCAAATTATGATGTAAACATATACTGTATTGATAATCAATAAAAAAGTTTTGAAAGAAAAAGAAAACTGTGACATGGTCATCATACCATACAAATTAGCGATGCACTGAATCCACTATTTTGGATTCGGCCGAACCCCTGAATCCTTCCTGAAAGATTCGTCCGAATACTGAACCGAATCCGAACCCTAATTTGCATATGCAAATTATGGGTGGGAAGGGGAAAACATTTTTTACTTCCTTGTTTTGTGCCAAAAAGCCACGTGATTTCCCTCCCTGGACCTAATTTGCATATGCAAATATGCAAGGCAGAATGATTCAGCCGAATCTGAATCCTGCTGAAAAAGGCCGAATCCTGGCCGAATCCTGAACCGAATCCTGGATTCGGTGCATCCCTAATACAAATGGCTATTGGAATTGGCTTTTCTGACAACAAGTCAGATTTTTTTTAAGGTATAAAGAGGGATGACTTCCTAAAGCCCCAAAAATATAACTGTATCACAGAGTAGAGCATGGTGGCAGTAGGGCTAGAGGGGGTGTTGGTTACTTTAGTAAGACATAAGCTGGCCATAGACACAAAGATCCGATCGTTCGAATCATCGAATAATCAGACGTCCCCATCTTCTGACCTGCCACTAACCTTTCAGTTGAAATAAAGTAGTAAAAGAACAGATCAGACATGTTCAGCCCCTGACAGCAATTGTACGGAAGTTTATGTCCAATAAAAGCTGGTGACAGTCTCCCACTGAAAATCAACAGATCAGCAATACACGCAGAGATATGATCAGCAGCCAACAGACATTTTCTAACCTGTCCGACTGAAGGACCAATCGGCATGGCAAGACAAATGTCGGACCGCTCCACACACAATCTGAAAATAGTACGAATCAAGGATTGTTGCGTCTATGGCCAGCTTTAAAGGGGTGGTCCACCTTTAAGTTAACTTTAAATATGTTATAAAATGGCCAGTTCTAAGTAACTTTTCAGTTAATCTTCATATTTTTTTTCTGCATTGTTCTTCTGATTCTTCCAGCTTTCAAATAGGGGCCCCTTAAGGCTACAAATATATTGTTCCTTTTTATACTCATCTTTCTATTCAGGCCTCTCTTATTCATATTCCAGTGCCTTATTCGAACCAATCCTTGATTACTTTGGTAATTTGGATCCTAGCAACCATATTGCTTACATTACAAACTGCTGAATAATAAGCTAAATAACTAAAAAAAAAACACAAAGATGAAAACCAATTGCAAACTGTCTCAGAATATCTTGCCCTACATCATTCTAACACTGGAAGGTGAACAATCCCTTTCAGCCAAGGTTTTGTAAATAATAGGACCCCACGATATTTGTTTTGTCCCAAACTTTATCACATTAATGACATTTCCCAACACATCCGTGAGGCCTAAACCTATCGGCATAATTATTTCACTTTGCAGGTTTAGCTGAGAATGATGCTGTTGTTGTTTTCTTTTCTTTGGATTGACTCTTGAGCCTTTTAATGGAACAGACATTCACAGACGATGAGTCAGCAGCTGAATACATAGCATGCACTTTGGCTACAGAATGTACACGGTAAAATATTTCAGATGTCAGCTGACTCACAGTCTTAGAACATTTTAACTGAGATAATCCTGGTTCTGATTCAAGAAATGATGTACTATAATTATTTAACGCCAGTACCATTGGCTGCCTTTTTCCCCTTATCTCTTTTTATGACGGGCTCTTAAATCACTAAGGACCAGTCGATAAGGTTTACCTTAGGCACAGCAAGAACAAATCATTTTAGGCCTGCTTGCTCATTATGGAGGAAAAAGTCAATAAGGGATTAGAATATGGCGTTCATATAGAAAAACAGGCAAATGTTTTGTCCTCTTGAACTAAGTGGAGATATTCTTAAAGGGATACTGTCATGGGAAAACTTGTTTTTTTCAAAACGCATCAGTTAATAGTGCTATTCCAGCAGAATTCTGCACTGAAATCCATTTTTCAAAAGAGCATTATTAAATTTTGAAATCTGACATGGGGCTAGACATATTGTCAGTTTACCAGTTGCCCCCAGTCATGTGAATTGTGCTGTGATAAACTACAGTCACACATTACTGCTGTACTGCAAGTTGGGGTGATATTACCCCTCCCTTTCCCCCCAGCAGCCTAACAGAACAATGGGAAGGTAACCAGATAACAGCTCCCTTATACAAGATAACAGCTCCCTGGTAGATCTACGAACAGCACTAAATAGTAAAAGCCAAGTCCCACTGAGACACATTCAGTTACATTAAGTAGGAGAAATAACAGCCTGCAAGAAAGCAGTTCCATCCTAAAGTGCTGGCACAAGTCACATGATTGGGGGGGAGGTGGGAAACTGACAATATGTCTAGCCCCATGTCAGATTTCAAAACTGAATATAAAAAAATCTGTTTGCTCTTTTGAGAATTGGAGCAGCACTATTAACTGATGGGTTTTGAGAAAAACATGTTTTCCCATGACAGTATCCCATTAAGCAGGCAGCTAAATAAATTCTAATACTGTATACACAAGGCATTAGCACTGCCCATGAAAGGGTGTTAGCAAACCATGGAGACATAGTGGTGTCTATAAGATGCTCATGCTGTTGGCCTGTTATATACTTCTATAAACATAACTTACAAATATCATTTAAATGGGTTATTCACCTTGAAATTAACTATTAGAATGATGTAGAGCATGATATTCTGAGTCAATTTGCAGTTGGTTTTCATTTTTTATTATTTGTGGTTTTTGAATTATTTCGCTTTTTATTCAGCACCTCTCCAGTTTGCAATTTCAGTTATCTGGTTGCTAGTATTCAAATTACCCTAGCAATGATGCAATGATTTGAATAAGAGCCTGAGATGTGAATAAGAGAGTCCTGAATAGAAAGATGAGCAATAAAAAGTAGCAATAACAATACATGTGTAGCTTTAAAGAGTATGTGTCTTTTAGATGGGGGTCAGTGACTCCCATTTGAAAGCTGTAAAGAGTCAGAAGAAGGCAGAAAATAATTAAAAAAACTATAACAAAGAAAAAATGAAGGCCAGTTGAAAAGTTGCTTGGAATAATTGTGTGGCTTTAGTATAAAATTGGAATGAAAAAAAAACCACACATTTTTCGGAATTTATTATACACTGAGGATGGAAAAGGTCAGAATCCGAAAATCCGGCATCTCAGACCTGCTGATGTTGCATATAAATCAGTGGGAGAAGTCCCAAAGATTTTTTGATCAGAGTTGGGTTTCGTGCAATAACTAGAAGATTTCCGGGTTTTCTGGCAAAAATCTGAAAAAATCTATGTCGCCAAACAAGGGGATAGTTGAGTCTATGGCCAGATTTACACATTTTGTGCCCATGGATCATAATAATATGCTTCTGTTCTGTAATTTGTAAGGCTGCTGTTCTAGATGGTATAATTCATGATTTTTATAGTTTTTTCAATTTTTTATGGCCTGTTTAGTGCTTATACACACAGGGTCGGACTGAGTCGGCGGGATACTGGGAGAAAATCTGGTGGGCTCTGGCCCTCATGCTGGCCCAGACCTTCTCCCCGATCAGCTGGCCCATCTGTGTCAGCGCATGCACATGGCATGTCTTCTGTGTGTTCGCGCATGCTCGCAGTGCGTCTTTCGGGCAAGGGAGTTTTGACGATGGGAGGGGGCCCCCCATGACTGCCAGGAAGGCCCTTCAATTTGCAGTCCTGGTAGGCCCCCAATGCGCCAGTCTGACCCTGTATATACATATTTCATCATATTATTTCAGCTTTCCTCCCTCAAGCTAAAGGTCTGGGGTGGGGATTGTGTTCCAGTGCCTCTTATTTCTTTTCCATTTTAGCTATTATTAACCAATAATACTAGTTAGAAATGTTTAGTTGCTTTTTCTGATTGTGTGTAAAATATCCCCCCTTTCTACTACTTTGTAAATCTGCTTGCCACTTGGAGACACTCTCAGCATAATTGTTAATATTTCATAAATTAAGGTTTACAAATTCTGTATCATAAGTTCGGGAAAATTCCCATTACAAGATAACAACCAATTTTAAACCCCCACATACTGTATCTGTGTCTTTATGCAGTATTATTCTGCAGAAAAGCATCCTTAAAGCAAAGCAACCATGTTTATATAATGCCTTATATAAAACACATGTGTGTGTGTGTGTATGATCCACCAATGCTTTGGTCAGGATACGTTATCAAAAAATCAAAGGTGCCAAACTATTTAGGGCCAAAGGCAAATTATTGGGTCAATTAAATTGGATGTACCATGGCTTAGATAAAGTTGCTTAGCATGGGGCTAGAAATATTCCATCTAGGGTGCAGAAAGGAGGCAAAATATCTAAGAATGTGTTGGGGTTTTCACTTAAAGAGCACAGCTGTCACTGGATTGTTTTGATCTTCACAGAATGGATTTCACTGGCCTTGAGCTGTGTGCTTTCTATACTGACCACCTCAACCTATTGCTGCTTTAATCAAAAACCTTGCAGCTGCCAGCGGCATGGTGTTTGCAGTTTTCTTTAATAATCTCTCGTGCAGAAGCAGAGCTCCGTTTCAATTAATGAAAATATTCTATTGCTGTAGTATGAATTTGTCTTTCCTCAAGGCATATTTTTATCGTAGAAACCAAGAGTTACCAC
This sequence comes from Xenopus borealis, assembly GCA_024363595.1. Lineage (NCBI taxonomy): Eukaryota > Metazoa > Chordata > Amphibia > Anura > Pipidae > Xenopus > Xenopus borealis. The sequence goes on along the minus strand of CM044433.1, from coordinate 146,400,810 downwards.
AGGGTATATTTTTCAAAGAGTGAAGAGCCAATTCAGCACAAAATTCCCCAGAAGAGAACTCAACAACCCTTTTAACTTGTATAGGCTTTTTGAGTATTCTTTTGTGTGGAACAGTCTCTTCAGTCTTTGATTATATATACTCCCAAAGCATCGTTGCTTATGAAGGACTTTGGTTGACTTTGAGTCTTCTTTGAAAAATCTCTCTAAACTCCTTCCTGGAAGAAAGATTCCATCTCTAGATCGAAAATTATTTCCTGAGTTTTTGAAATCACAGTCACATCTCTGTTAACAGCTTAAGTTTAATTTGCCTGAAAAGCTGATTTTGTTGTCCAGTTGGCAAATCCTCTAGTAGGGAACACCCTCTCATAGTGCTAGGCTGTTAGAGCTCCTGGTGCAGATGGGCATTCTGGGACAAAAGCATGCAAATTTCGTTAAGCGGGTCGTGTTGATGTTTACTTGAAAAATTCGGGGTTTCAAGGGTATTTTTCAGTCAAAACTAAAATTTTTGGGTTAAAAAAGTTAATTTTATTTTAAAAAGTAAATGTTTTGAGATGTATTATACCCTAAAGCTGGAAATAGCTAGAATCACAAAATAATCCAGCTAAAACCTGTCGTGGTCATGTAGAAGTCAATGGCAGAAGTCCCTTCAACTATCTGTAGATGTTTGTAGCCTTCATGAGGGTTTTTTTGGTGGGTTTCACTCAAAGACTCCATTAATTTGAGCAATGAGTTTTTTGTTTCTGCAAAAACACAATTAATCAAAGATTTTGTGCTTTTCTACCCTGAATTCACTGATTTCAGTTTTTTCTATAAGTTAGAAACCATTCAAATGGTGAATTCATTCGAGGTATAAAAAAAGTTCACCAACCTCTAAAACTCAACCTCTGATAAATAACCCCCTTCAATTTGCATTTGAAAGAATCTGGTAGCTAAGGTCCCAATTACCCTAGCAACTATAAGAATTGAATGAGAGACTGGAATATGAATAGGAGAGGCCTGAATAGAAAGATGAATGATAAAAAGTAGCAATAACAATCAATGTGTTGCTTTTTAGTCAGCAACTCTTATTTGAAAGCTGCAAAGAATCCGAAGAAAAAGGCAAATAACTATAAAAGTTGCTTAGAATTAGCCATTCTATAACATATGAAAAGGGGAACCACCTCTTTAATGTTTAAATTACGTTTAGCAGACAAGGTGTGGTGAACTAAAATACATAAGATCCCCTAATCCGTAAAAACTCTGGCCCCAAGCATTCCAAACTAATATGTATATATATGCTTACAACAACAGTTTATCTGCAAGTTTGCACCAACGTATCCAAGTATTGAGAAACAAAACTGAAATAACTAAAGATGGAATGTGGATTTCACACAGTTCAATTAGTTCAAACTAGTTCAGATTCCCAATGTTACAAAGTTTCTAAAACGTAACTTTTAATATATGTTCCAATTGGCGCATATATTAAAAGTTCCCTAATTTTATTTTACTAATCATCTTTTCATACTGTTTGTAATAATCTGTGGCTCTTTGACCTCTTGAATTTTTCTTGCTAATAAGGGCTGATTAGTTGCTTAGTTCCAGATATTAGGCTTTGGGAGGTAAATAGTCTCAGAAAGCCTGTATCTTGACACTGTCTAAAAGTGGACAAACACAAGCAGATAAAAGCTTATTAGCCGGTGTATTTGGTCCTCCAACATCTGGCTGAAAATCATCCGGATATTGATTGGGCATGTTTAAAAATCCCAGGGAACCACATTGGTTCATGGATGAACCACCTGCATTCCTAGTGTTGGGCCCTGTGATCAGATTAGCCCGAAATAGGGGAGACATCCACCCCTTTTTGTGAAGCCACCAAAGCTTTGCGTGTAGGGCCATGTGTTCCAACAGACCCTGCCAAATCAACTAAACATTATAATAATTCCTAGTATAGTACAGTAGGGTAAATAACAAAAATAACTGTAGGCATTTAATTTGCATTTTTCAAAGGCCTGCAAAAGACATTTGTAGTTTTATGTTAGACATACTGTACTGAGTAGAAGTGGCCTTAGAATATCAGAATATTTCATATCAGAAGATAGTTGTGCAATGGCATCTTAAATGTTTATGAAACAAGGCATGCCATCAAAATAATAACATGCATGCAAGTGTTTCTGTACTACTAGAAAGTATTGCTGTTTACTTACCTGGAGGGGGTTCTTAGTACTAATGGCTAAAACATGGTATTTGAAATAACACAATTCACAGCTCCAGGACCCTCTCTCACTTATCCAGCGTATTAGGCAGGGCTGATGTGTGCAGCGTACTGAACCGTCACAGCGACATGGGCTCAACAGTTCACCCTAAAGGCAGAGAAATATATATTTTAGGAACAAGACTTTATTTGCATT